>NHTE02000053.1:154827-295911 GCA_002168265.2 Fusarium euwallaceae
CGCACGGGCCGGGCTCCGTATCGCAGATCGCTAATCGGCAGGGCCACCGATAAATGATACCCAACCAAATACAGCTTGTTGGAAAGCCAGGGAGACCAAAAGAAAAACCAAGGAAAAAAAGAGACAGGATGATGGGGAACTCAACAAATTAAGTCCAGCCTCTTTGCCCTGAGAGGAGGTAGGTAGGTCTCGGTAACTCTCCGCGTCTACTCCGTAGGATCCCGTACTTTTTTTTTTTCTGACTCCATCAAAATCCTGCACTCACACCCACCCACTCACACAGAGAGCTCGTTCAAGCTGTACAGTACAGTAGCTACCACTGCCACTGCCGGTATTACCGCTCAACAGCCTGTGAACGCGCTCTTTTTTTTTTCTCACCCTTTGCCAAGCCAGAAAAAAGGAACCCCTGCAGGTCGTTCGTGCCTTGTGTTCCCGCCTGCCGTTTTCTTTTTTTTACCCCTGGTCGCACTCGAGCTTGCAACTCAACCAATACTTGAACCTCGCCAATGATCTCCTCTCGGTTTTCTTCCTTTTCCTCCTCTTCTTCATCGATTTCTTCTCGTTCAACTTTTCTTCTCCTCTCATCATCAGCCAGACGCTTCTCCGCACACCCACGCTTCATCTCCTCAAAGGCACCCCCACCACCTTCATCACTACTCTCTCGACCAGACTGGCGCAAGATGGCTGAACAGGACATCACCAAGTACCTCCAGCAGAGCCATGATCGGCTTTTCGACAATAACCGGTCTTGGGCAGAGGCCAAGGCCAAGCATAACCCCGACTTCTTCAAGGACCTCTCGGCTGGTCAGGCTCCTGAGTACCTCTGGATCGGATGCGCAGACTCTCGCATCCCCGCTGAGCAGATCTGCGGCCTCGAACCCGGCGAGGCATTTATCCACCGCAACATTGCCAACCTCGTCTGCAACACTGACCTCAATGCCATGGGTGTCATCAACTATGCCGTCAAGCATCTCGGTGTCAAGCACATTATCGTCTGCGGCCACTACGGCTGTGGTGGTGTCAAGGCGGCCATGACACCCAAGGATCTCGGTCTCTTGAACCCTTGGCTACGAAACATCCGCGACGTCTACCGTCTTCACGAGAAGGAGCTCGATGCTATCGAAGATGAGTCAGCTCGCTACGACCGCCTGGTCGAGCTCAACGTGATTGAGCAGTGCCGCAACGTCATCAAGTCAGCAGACGTGCAGCAGTCGTACGCCCAGAACAAGTACCCCATCGTTCACGGTTGGGTCTTTGGCTTCAAGGATGGTCTGCTCAAGGATCTCAAGATTGACTTTGAGGCTGTGTTGCATGATATCCAGAAGATTTACAACCTCGTTGATAACAAGTAATGGAAAGAAGCGTGGCCTGGTGCTATGAGAGAGAAGAAGCGAGATTCCCATGACTGCCTGACGTACCTGAGTGATGACATGAGTAACCATAAGACTGTGAAGTGTTTGAGTGACAATATGAGTAACCATGAGACCACATTAAGTGGTTGCAGAGTAAATGCGTACTGCGCTGATCAGCGTGATTCAGCAAGTGTGAGCACATGTTGTAAGAGTTGTCAGAGCGGTGTAACAAGACCGAGACTCCTTCTGCAAAACATTGAAGCCCTCCATATGTAGTCCCAAGACGTTCATCAAGCTTCCCCAGACACGGACCGTCGACCATTTAAACACGTCGGTAGCGCTTCCTTAAATGCCTGATATGCAGGGATGATTTCCCTCAGCTCCAGCCCTACGAAGCGACCGTTACAGGGACCACGGGCTTGGCCACCCCTACCCCAGATCCTTTCCGCGCGGTCTGGGCCTTCAAGGTGTGAGATGCTAGTGGTGGTGGTGTGTGCGCCGAGGATGATATCTCAGTGGGATTTGAGTGTAAGATGATGATTCAACTTGAGAGAAATCACTCATCTCATATAGGAAGTGATATTTACTCCCAAGAGTTGAATTCTTCCGTCTTTATTTCTACTTTCTAGACAGAAATATGGGCGAGAAGGATCAGTCACGTGATAACCCCAAAGAACACATCTCCACACATCGTACGATTTTCGCATGGCGGGTCTCCACGATGGATGGACATCCACTTGGCGTGCCTTGCAGACTTGAAAGCCTGGGCCGTTGTTCGTTGCGCCAAGGGATGCTTATTTTGAGTGCCGGCAGATCTCTTGGGCTTTTGTTGACGGTTCGCTGGTGATTATTTAGGTATTTTGATCTGACGTCAGTTTAGCTGCTTAGCCGCCTGATCGTTTCATGGTCATGCTCCATCTGCAAATAAACGGTTTGGACGAGTTGAATGAGAAGAAGAACGCCGTCAACACAGGCCAATCCTATGACTTCTATGAGATTTACCAATACTCATTATGCTCTAGCAATCCCATGTTCAATACAGCAATATCCATTTTCACACCATCCTGAGGAGAGTCGCTGGCGTCAAGGTTACCCTGGATTAAGAATCCACCATGACAGTTCTGCATGATCTTTGCCTGATCGCGGATCCAGTAGGCAAATTCCACGCTTCTCATTGCAACGCCACCATCTATAAGCTTATTTCCCATGGCGCGAGGGGTCTGGTTAGCAATGTAAGATCATTCTAGATCTTGTCCTCGTGGGTTAGGTGAGGATGAAAGCTGGAGGCCAGGTGCATAGGTGGGTGACCTTGATGGCCAACGCAGAGCACGCCTGCGGACTCGAGATAAAACAAGAACTAATGACAGCACAATTAGTTGATATGTGAGTTTGGCCCTGACGTGTTGCAAAGGTATTTGACCCCTAAAAAAAATAAGGTGTAAAAAAATATCTTGTAGCCTCATTCTGGTCTTGTGTGATTGACGGCATCAGACTCGGGCTGCTGGTAGAGTATGAGTAGTGGAGACTCATCCTGTTTCACTGCTGCCTTTGGCTCGAGTCTTGAGCAACCTAGGAGCAATTGCTGGATTACAAAGCGCCTGTGTATGAGTCAGTGTCTCTTTTAATGATCCGAGGGTTTAAAATATCTGGTATTTGACGTAGCTGTGCGTGGTGGGAGATCGTTTCGGCCTCATTTGCTTGCTCAGTCGCCCACTCGAGTTAAGGCACCGAACAAGCCGGCACTTCACAAAACAGCACTAGAAGGAGCCTAACAGAAACATTAAAGCCAAGAGTAGTTGTATGTTAAGTTTTATCATTTTAATCGCAAGATTGAGAGTTTAAAATACCGAAATTCTCTTTCGTTTGTCTTTGACACTTCTCTCTCATCTCACATCGCTTTTACCCTACAGCGTGCCATTTCGGCATCTCGACCAGTAATGGACGCTGATTGCTCAATCCCTATCATCAAACAATCACGTGATGGTCTGGTGGTCTAGTGGTATGATTCTCGCTTAGGGCAAACCCTACAGCTACAGCTTGCGAGAGGTCCCGGGTTCAATCCCCGGCCAGACCCTTTCTTTTGCTGTGTGAAGTAATTCTTTTTTGTAAAATTGGATCGAATGTTTTGAAGCAGCTTGCCCGTTATTACTTTTCCTTTTTTTTGCTCACGTGCCTTGCGTTGAGATTTTGGCTCACTTTTTGATTGGTCACGTGTGTCCGTGTCATGACATGAAGCCATGCCCCTCGCGCGTCATCTGCGTGGGGCCGTATCAAGCTTCCGTCGGGACGTTGCAATGCAAACAAAAACATAAACAGGCGCAAGATTAACCCTCTAGACCGCCTCAATCTTTTTTTCCACCTAGAAGTTGCTTTTTTCCCCCTGCAAACTTCCTTCCTTCCAATTTCTCTTCCTGCGCGCCACTCACTTCATGATGGATACCATTCTGTCCATCTTTTCCCCGCGCAAACGGGCACCCGAGCCGCCCAAGCCGCTTCCGCATCCGAGAGGAAGGACGTATTCTAGGAAGGACCGTGTCAGGGCCAAACGTGCGTTGGGTCGGATATCAGACTCGGATACTCGCAGTCCGGTATGTTTCACCAGGGCAGAGCTACCTACCCTTGCGCCTTCCTCGGACACTGACTTATTTAAACCCACAGCGCACTCGAACAAGCAATGCTTCTTCCATCACAGCATCGCACGACACGACCGGAGAAATCAGTTACCTTGAAGAAGAAGAAGAAGAAGAAGAAACGACTGTCAAGATGAACACACCTGGAGCCGATTCTCGTTCGCCGGTTGAACCTCAATCATCGCCATTATTCGGACCGTCCGTGAAGGACGATGAAGTGGTCCAGCAGCGGTACTATAAGCGGCTGGTACGGAAGCGCCCGGCTGTAGTCGAAGACGAAGATGAGGAGATGATCGATTCTCAAGACGAAGCGAGATACGACTCTGAGGTGGAAGAAGCCGAAGAGGGACAACAGGACGAAGAGCACGAATGCCCAGAGCACGAAGACGAAGAGGAGGATGACGAGGCCTACACTTTCAACAAGATCCTCGGCTATCGCTGGGTCAAGAACAAGATCCAACTTCAAATCGACTGGAGCGAACATCCTCAGACGTGGGAACCCGAAGAACACATTCACCGCGATGCCCCCGACGCCCTCTTCAACTACTGGCGCTCCAAGGGCGGACGACCCGACAACCCCAAGAAACCCGGCGTCTATGACATTTTCGCGATCCGAGACCACTCGAAGAACAAGAAGAAGGTCCTGGTGGAGTGGGTCGGCTACGACAAGAACGATCAGACCTGGGAAGATCGAAAGAATATTGAGAAGACGGCCAAGGATCTGGTTGATGATTATTTTGACGGTCTTAAGAAGGGAAAGAAGTGATTTAGTGGAATTGACAGGCGTTTTTGGCACGGTTTTGAACGAAATGGAACGAAAAGGGATCGAAAATGCTGCAATGGAATGGATGTAATGAGCATGCTTGACGCTGGACGTTTGGCTTGGGTTACGCGACACGCACGACGAGGGTTGTACTTTGGAGTACCTGGAAGAGTTGATCAAATGGTTACTTGATAGTGTTTTAATGTGCATATTATATTGTATGTGGCTTACTTTGTTTTCTACTTGATGGATGCCTGATGCTGATGACGAGCGGAGCTGAAGAATGCTGACCCGATGCGACCGGGAATTCTTGGCGAGGCCACATCGTGTTGACTTTCATTGTTCTCATCTCAACTCCATCAACAACTTTATTCCATCAATGCAGAATAATGAAGGTCGATTCATGAGTTTAATCTGATAATTGATCATATCAATTCTACTCCAAAATGCCCTCATCCTCTTCATCCGGCCTATCCGGCCGCATAATCCCAATCCTCACCCTAACCCTCCTCTCAATCTTCGCCTTTGACGCCCTCCTCATCCAACTCGACCGCAACGGCTACTCTGCCCATATCAATGAAATCCTAGATGATCCTAACCCTCGCTTCCTCCCTGGCTCCGAGCGTCTGCTGTTGAGACACTACACTGGCGTGCCTTGGTTGGATCGCGGGTTTGCGCTGTCTAATCTCATCTGGGCGAATGTTGTTGATGGGTCGAGACCTGAGCTTTCGCTTTTTGCGTTTTGCTTTGGGGCGCAGTTGCTTTCTTTTTTCTTGGTTTTTATGATTGAGAGTCAAAGAATGGTTGGATGGAGTCGTCTTGTCTTCAAGTGAGTATCTTTACCCAATGCTGAACCTTGACTGACTGTTGTAGCCCTATCATCTGGGGAATGTTGATGCAAGCATTCGGCTTCGGCTTCATAATGCCTTTATTCTTGATAGTCCATCTCCTCTGGACATCAAACGTACCCCGGTCCAAGACCGTCTACCTCCGAGATCACACAAGTCTGCACACGGTAGTCCCGGTGTTTCTTCTCGGCTATGTCCTCCTCTGCGGACTCCTCGCCTTTCCCTTTCCTGACGGTAACCTACGACAATGGCTTAATATCATTTGGACGTGGTTCCCGCTGCACGTGTCTGTGCTTCAAACGCTCTTCACTGGCCTTCTCAAGCGGATGAGCATTGGCCAAGACACGTTTACGCCTAAGGTCAAACTTGATAGAGAAGCTCTTTCGTATGCGTACGGGTTCGCATGGAACGTGGCTGTTATAGGTCAAATGTGCACATACGCCGTCCTCATCGCAGCAAACATCTTTCCCAACGTATTTCCCCAAGGCGTCGCGAAAAGACTCACACTAGAGCGAGTCTTCATTCCCGACGCACCACACACATACACACCCATGAAGGATACCGGTTCGGCGATGCACAACTTTTTCAACTACGATTTGTACGTTGGATCTATTTCTGCTCTTATCTGGGCGGTTCATCTTCTTTTGCAGGTTAGACCGGAGCTTTCGTCTGGTGAGGAGAGGGCGAATCTTGCGAGGGGTGTTGCGACGAGCTTTTTGCTTTCTGGGCCTGGAGGGGCGGTTGTTGCGTTGATGCAGCATCGTGATGATGTGGTTCTTATTGCTGAGGCAAAGGCAGAGAAGTCACAGTGAGGAATTGATGGGTAGTGTGTGGGTAGCGAAAGAGCAAACACAGAGCCGTCCACCGGGAAAGATTGGCATTTGTAGATTGAGCGTCTTTTGACCATCTCCCATTCTTTATACATTGCGATCACTTCTTCTCTCCGAGAGGAACATCCATGCCATGTCGTCCAACATAGCCCGACACTTCAGCAGGCTTCCATCCATGCTTCTCCAGCAGAGTCTCATCTTTGAGGCGATACACCTCTACCTTGAGAGGACGGCAGCACTTGATCATCTCATCCTCACTGGCTGCCCCGAAGCCCCAAAGGGAGAGGTCACCGCCAGGGCATGTGCCTAATGGAACAGTCAGTAGTCTGTACACATACTCATTTGGGTGACTCACTCAGCGCCATCAAGAGATCTTGCTCGGCGAGAAACTCAATGTGGTCACCAGGCTCAGCTGGCGAAGGGTTCATGAAATACCGTCCCTTCTCATCCAGACCCGTAACCTGGAAGATGTTGATAACATCATGAACATCCTGCTCATTCAACCCATAAGGAAGAACAGCACGAGTGAGGTTGGAATGGCACTGAAAGTTGTACTGTCCACCACTCAGAACAGTGTTGATGTAAGGATCACATCGCGTGCCCAAAAGATCGTGAACACGACCTCCATGCTCATCCTCTCCGTACCAATCCAAGCTATCGGTGAGAATAGTGGCCAAGGGCCGCATGTAGGGAAGGTTGGACCATAGTCTATCGTAGGTAGAAACGTGCGAGGCGTGAAGCTGCTTTGTGCGACTAGCCCAGAAGCGCTCCCTCGGATTATGAAGATTCCAAAGGTTCAAATCACCTATCAAGTAAAAAATCATATCAGCAAAAGTTCCAACAAATTCACAAACACACTCTCACATCTCCGCATTCAACCCCACTCAACTGCATACCAACCTGGGGACCCTCTGGGGTGCTAATCTTGACAATCGATCCCGCGGGGGCTTTCCACGCCTTCCCGGACCGGATGGGCAGAACAAACTCCTCAATCAACTCCCTCGGCGCCTCCCGAATAGCAGTGTAGACATCTCTATCAACTGTGAGCACCGATCCGGGAGAGGGGAGGTAAGCCGGGACAGGTTTGTTGATGGGTTTGCGGTTCTTGAGACGTTCAGCTCCGTTGGAAGACATTTTGAACTGATGATGATGGATTCTGACAAAGAGAAACAGGCTTGGAGTTGTGGTTATAAAGTGCTTGAGGTCCTCCACCCCCCCACTTCAACCTTTGGCCGTCTGTATCCGATGGCGGAGATGTAACTCCGACCCCGGGGTGGAGAGGACGCTATCGTGGAGGGGGTGATTAGCTAACGTGGTGGTATCGCGGGTGGTTGACGTGCTTTGGTGGGGTTGTGAAGTGAGGTTATCCCCAGTCTCTAGATTTGGGGAGGTCAGCACTTGAGGATGGAGCACGCACATTAATAATGCACCAAGGGTTTACGAGTTCGATATGTTCTAGTGGTAATACCTTTGGCAACTTAGTTTATCGACTACGTTCTATCGCGACTATTGAGGTCGTGCTTGTAGGCGTGGTTATCACGCCATTATCTTCCTGAGCCCAATCGACGTCGTCGCCTAAGTGAAGTCGAGGGTTTCTTGACAGCCGACTTAACTTATCGGCTGAGTTCTTTAAGCTTAATACGTGCTAAAAGTCTCCAGAGTATCCATTGAATACCCAGTTGAACCACCTCAGTCGTCGTCACATCAGATCACCAAGCCTGAGATCAACACTCCCAACCCTCCGGAACCCCTTGAACCTACATGCGCCAACTGCGATACCCATCCATTTTCGCAATTGAAATGTATCAAATTTCTCTCATCATGCAGGTCCCATGAATTAAGGGTCTAGAAGGGACAGAACCTAACGAATGAGCATCCCCGTTATCGCAAGGGAGACACCACCGACACCCCCTCCACATCACGACGTGCGCCTAGCTGGAATGACATTCTAAATTCCAAGACAGGGGCTCATTCCCGACACGAGAATTGGATATCTCTCGATCCAATGGTTTCGTTTCGTGAGGATTCGTGGCTTGTCAACGGGCGCGATTAAAGTCTCCCTTGCGTCGACTGTCAGATGCTTTATACAGCTGTTTTCGCCCCTCTGCCACACCCCTCTTCAGCAAGCCATTTTTTTTTTACCCAGGCCATGAAATCGTCAAGATGGTGGTAGTATCTGGTTCACCATGGGCCAGAAGGCTCATCTTTGTCGCCATCTCTCTTAACCTTCTCATGTGGTTGTTTGTTATGCACTCACAAGTCGCACTCCGTCGTGATGATCTAGTCCAACCACTCCCTCAAACAGCCAACGAAGCCGTGATCGCAGCAGCAGAAGCGGCAAATGGTCCAACGGCGACCGTTACCGGATCCAAGACGTTTCCGACTTTTCACTCTTGGAGCAACTTTCAGGTCGTTACGCCAAAGAACCAAAAGACGTATCCCTATCGCAAGTTTAAGAGCTCTCCGCATAGCCCGCCTCACATTAGCTGGTCCACGAACGGCAAACAGCAGTCCAAGGGATACGTTTTTATTACGCCGCAATCCAAGGGCAACGAGAAGGGTCTGAAGCAGGAGGCTTCTTTCATTATGAAGACCAACGCCGAGATGATATACGCCCACGAAGAGGCCATCGCCAGCGAGGGCTTGGGAGTCCAGCGCTTCGAAGACCAGCAATATCTGACCATTTGGCGCGGTGCACACAGGAATGGCTATGGATTCGGCGAGGTGGTTCTTTTCGACCATCAATACAAAGAGACTGTCGTCAACCTGGAAGAGAGCATGTCTAGCATATTTGGTCAAAAATTCCCCGGCAACCTAGACTTTCACGAAGCGGAACTCACATCGAGAGGAACAATCCTCGTCACGGCCTACAACACCACAACTGCGGACCTAAGGCTAATCGGGGGCCCTATGGATGGCTACGTCGCCGACTCCATGTTTTTCGAGATCGACATTGAGACCAAGGAGATCCTCTTCAGCTGGAGTTCCCTTGAGCATTTTAGAATTGAAGATTCAATGCTCCCTCGCGTTACAACCATGGGAAATGGAGGCCAGAGGAACCCCTACGACTTTTTCCACCTCAATTCGATCCAGCTTGTGGGCCACGACTCTTTTCTCATTAGTAGCCGACACTTTTGGTCTGTTTACCTGATTTCGCGATCTGATGGACGAGTGCTCTGGGAGTTGAAGGGAAACAGCAAGGGTGGAAACTTTGGAGCTCTACCGGCTCATGGACGATTCCGTTGGCAGAACCACGTCAGGGCTCACAATGCTACTTCAACAGGCATGATGATTAGCATGTTTGACAACCACAACTCAGAAGAAGACAACGGAAAGACTCCCTCAAGAGGTCTTCTTCTAAAGTTGAAGCTTCCTCCAGATCCGTCAGAAAAGCCCACCGTCCTCCGCGTGCTACAATCCGACAGAGCCCGCTTCTCAACAGACTACGGAAGCTACCAACTAGACCTCAGCAACAACAACCAATTCGTAAGCTACGGCGAAGGCGGCGTAGTCCAAGAGTTCGGCCCCGGCGACGGCACTGACCTCCGCTGGGAGGGCCACTTTGGACACGATGACTCAATACAATCCTACCGAGCTTTCAAGCAGACGTGGCATGGTACACCTGCGCAGTGGGATCCGGCCCTGGTGGTAGAGAAGCCTAACGATGTGGTGATGGGTTATGTCAGCTGGAACGGAGCGACAGACATTGAAGCGTATAACGTGTACACCGTCGAACCAGGCGTTGCGATGCGTCCGTTGGGAAAAGCAGTAACTTGGGGTTTCGAGACGGGTTTCGACCTACCAGTTGCTTTCAACAAGACGACTTGTCTGATGGTGGCGGCTGTAAGAGGAGGACAGGAGATTCGACAGTCGAATGTGGGATGTATAGAGGGGACAAAGTTCAAGTCGACGTTCAAGGTGGTGGAGGATAAGAAGACGTCAAGGGCAGGAGGTATGCTTCAAAAGATCTTGGGAGGTCTGGTGTGATATGGCAGGCTTGTCATTTTATAGTTTGCAGCGATATTCAACATTTACAATAATTGGTCTTTTGAACGCGAGGTTAGCTGCAGTGCAACGTTGTC
Organism: Fusarium euwallaceae; assembly: GCA_002168265.2. Classification (NCBI taxonomy): domain Eukaryota; kingdom Fungi; phylum Ascomycota; class Sordariomycetes; order Hypocreales; family Nectriaceae; genus Fusarium; species Fusarium euwallaceae. Next base: position 165,333 of record NHTE02000053.1, read on the forward strand.
GCTCACTCCTGGTGTCAACAAATCAGTCTCAAAATAGGTTTGCCTATTATAGACATTGAAATGTGATGAGCTGCCATCCTTGGGCAGCCTGGGTGGAGGTTGAATTACAAAGCAGTTGGCATATTCAAGTCCTCGTATGAGAGGGCATCGCTGCTTGAAGGGTACCGCCCTGAGCTAGTGCATGTGTGATAGTTGGGGTGGGCAATTCAGGAGAAGACACCAATATGGAGGGTTACGAGGAGGTTGTCAAGTACCCCCAAGCAGCAATTCATCCTAATCTTCACCCATCACCGGTAGAGTTCGGCCTCTGAGGGCCAACATGAATTCGCATACTCCACAGGAGCCCTAGCTATCGACCTTCTCCAGGCTACGACATCATCACTAAGCTTCGAAAGTGCCGCGAGCACCCCGTCACGCTCCTCAGGGCAAAGGAACATCTCGAGGAAAAGGGGGACATGACGAAGAGGGCCTGCTACAACGGTCCTAAGTAGAGAGGCTGCGACAAGGGATATTGTTGGGGGAAGTGCAATAGAGGTGTTAAGGGTGCTAGTGTTGGTGGGCGTGGGAAGATGGTACTGGTTCCTGGATCCAGTGCCATAGCAATAAGAATTGCCACGCTTTTTATAAAAAGATTTCTATGACTTAGGGTTGCGGTGCTGGTAATTATAAGGCTTGTAGGTGTAGCTGCTAGAGGGTTCTCATGGTTACCCGTATTGTCTTTTGTCAATCCAATCTTTTTCATCACTTCAAGGCTTCTGCATATGATGTTGAAGAGTCATGGGCAGGCCTGTTTGGCAGATTAGGGACGAGATATAAGACAAATGAATGGATGAGAATGTTTCTGTCGGTTGATTATAGTGCAACGAGACATCTATAGAGTGAAGGGGGACTCTGCCCTGACGTTCTGTGTGCCCAGTAAGCTAAATATACCAAATAGGAAAAATATTCGTGCCTTACCCCGAGACTGGCGATCCTTCCTGCAACAAGCCTTCTTGCATTACCTGATATGTCCACCTTGCCAGTATTCAAACCCGATCTCGACATAACCCGACCCATACGAATAGTCTCACCCACACAAAATAGAAAGGATCTACCCAAGTTTCAACCTCGTCACACAAAACCAAACCCTTACCTGTCAGCAAGGCATAGATTCGGATATCGGGTCAGCCTAGTCTCAAGTAAGACGACTGATCTACGTGTCCTGCGGAGGATTATATCCAAGACAAGATTCAACTGCCGTAGCCAATCAGGTAGTCACCCGAGAGTATTGGATTACCTCGCCGGGCAGGGATCCGCGGACTAGATGATAGGATCAGCAGAGACATCGTGAGCTTCATCAAGACATTCATGTTGTGGAATGTAAGCGCGGAGTGCGAGTCTGGCCGAGGGGAAGATGATCAATTTACTTCAAACTACACCGCTTGGAAGGGCAATGGATGAAAACTATAAAGAGTTGGTGATTCTCTCCGGAGATGATATTCTTTCATCAACAACACCAAGAACAACGACTTCCATAAACAGTACACTGAATCAGACCTTCCTTCCCTTCAACATGAAGTTCTATACCGAGATCACCCTCATCGCTGCAACTGCAGCCACCCTTGTCCAAGCTGCCACGGTCAACGTCTGCAAGGGCCAGGGCAAGACGGAGTGCATCCCTGTTAACGCCCCAGCCTTTATCTGCACCAACCTAGTCTCCGCAGGTAAGAGGACCTTCCCCAAGATAGAACCCATAAATTCTGACATGGATTGGTAGACGGACGCCCCTTTATCTCTGGATACTCTGATGGTGCTGTCTGTGATATCTATAGCTCGCCTAACTGCAATGGTATTGGGAACACTGTTGATGGTGCCGGGTGGTCCAAGTTTCCCTTCAATGTTTGGTCTATCGAGTGTTAGGGGATGATTCTCAAGAGACTATGAGTCGTTTGGTTTTGCTTGCAGGGCTGGTCGTGTTGCAGGTATAAACCGAGCGCTAGGCTGTTACATCCATCACAGTCGCTACTTGGAGTTTAAAGAAGAAGATGAACACTCAAACTCATCTTTATGCAACAAGTTCTAAACCAATTTCCTGTGAATAAAGAATCCAAACATTTCCTTCGTCCTCCTGTCCGATTATCAGCTCCAAGCTCAGCATGGCCAAATTCACAGGGAAGGGCACCAGGGTCCAGAGTGATAATTTTGAAATTGTATACTAATATTATCATAGACCCTTGTAATGGCCACTGAGTCATGTTGACTGATTTAAGAAGGTTTCTCTTTGTAAAGAAGCCTGAGCTGGTTCAACGATTTGCGAACGGTATTTTTCACCTTGCATGGTAGCTTAAGCCAAGGCAAATGTATAAGATCTAGAGGAATTTCTTTGGTGTATGCTGTCATTAAAATCTGGAGGATCAGTAGAGTAAATTAAGCATAGCCCTGGGTGGTGTCTGAGTTGCTTTCCAGTTCACTGCTCAAGACTCAAAGGTTGAGCCTCCTTTTTATACTTGGAACGGCTAGAAACAATTAAAAAAAAGCTCAAAAGTCTGTTTAAATCCCATAAATTACCTGTTTGAAGCCTTGAGCCTGAATAAATGTTTGCATGCAAACTTGCAATGAACCGTTTGTTCTTTGGATGTGTGGTCAATTCGTTTAGAGGGAAGGTGAACTAAACAATAATGAACATAAAGTGCTAGATTTAATCATGTCATTCGTGGGAAATTGGCGAGATCTATCATTGTAATGTTTGTACTTCCATTAGCATTGATTTTGAGTACTTGATGTGACTGTGAGCTACCTGCGCAGGTCGTGCTCCTCCCTGACCCCCCTCATGAGCACCAGTGTACAACTAAAGCAACACCAATACTCCTGGAAACCGGAACCGAAACCCTTTACAAGAGTGACCATGAGTATTCAATAAAGAAGAACGGAAGCATGCCTGCCCAACCCGAGAGATAGCCTATCGCAAACTAAATCACCCACCCCAAGACGGCTTTCCCTTCCCGGTAACCCCAAGATGAGGCCATCTCATGCAGAATGACCCGTCACAGACGCAAGCGGGATCAAATTCTCCTCAAAACATGGGGAAACATGGCTATGAAAACGGTCGAGTGCAGTTGAGACATGCCGCTCGTGTCACGTCGGCAACAAGGAATGTGGATATCAGTGACGACGGATGTTGCACATGTGCGGAACGGCTTCGGCAGGTAGGAATGGAGACAGAGAAACAAGAGTTATTGGACAGCTGAAAAACACGAGAAAACTCAAAGAGAGGGGGTTGCGCATACCTCTGTCGAATGATTCTTGGCAAGAGGGTCGGGAGTAAGGTTTGGCAAGTCCGGTTAGTTCTACTTAAAGAAGGCTTCATGCCAGTGTCAAACGTTCATCTCCTCATCCACATTCATCTTAGCTATCCAAGACATTCCCATATTACTTCAAAATGCCATCGTTCACTCAAAACTTTATGAGTGGTTCTCTTGGGACCAAAGGCTCTGAACTCCCACTCGAAGATGTCAAAGCTGCTATTGACGCTTGCTCCTCGGATCTGAAGCTCATCAGCAAGACCATTCATGACAATCCTGAGCTTGGGTACAAAGAGTTCACGGCTCACAAGGTCATTACGGACTTTCTTGAGAAGCAGGGCTTCGCCGTGACTCGACATGCCTACGGCCTTGAGACTTCATTCGAGGCTGAGTACGGATCTGAAGGTCGTCTTGTTGTCTTTTGCGCTGAGTACGATGCTCTTCCTGACATTGGCCATGCCTGCGGCCATAATCTCATCGCGACTTCGTCCATTGCTGGATTCGTCGGGTTGGTCGGCGCAATCAAGGCATCTCCCGTCAAAGGACGCGTTCGCATCCTCGGGACCCCCGCAGAGGAAGGTGGCGCTGGAAAAGTCAAGCTTCTAGAGGCCGGTGCCTTTGAGGATGTTGACTCTGCCATCATGATGCACCCAACAGCTGAACATGCCTTTCCCGAAGGTATCAGAGCGCTGGCGGGTGTCAAGTTCATCGCCAGCTTGAAGCTCAAGGTCGAGTTTCGCGGTCACACGGCACATGCTGGTGGAGAACCGTGGAAGGGACTGAATGCTCTTGATGCCGCTGTATCGTCGTATACCAACATCTCCATGTTGCGACAACAGGTGCGACCGGATGAGCGCATTCATGGAGTGATTGAGGATGGAGGAACTGTGCCGAACGTGATCCCCGAGTACTCGAGGGTGAACTACTACATCCGTAGTCCGACCATCAAAGGCGGAAGGGAGTTGCTGGACAGAGTCAAGAACTGCTTTGAGGCAGCGGCCAAAGCGACAGGATGTGAGCTGAACTACATCGAGTGAGTCCAATGTCTACCCATAAAACGCCCTACTAACGTCAAAAGGTCGCCCTCGTATACGGAGCTCCGGATCAACGACACCCTGAGCAACGAATTCGCCAAGATCATGGGAACTCTAGGCGAAAAGGTCATCCCCAGAAGTGACGACCCCTTCACCTTCTCAACAGACATGGGCAACGTCTCCTTCGCCGTCCCCTCATTCCACGGCGCTTTCGGTATCCCTGCACCCTTGGACGCAATGCCTCACCAGGCTAAGTTTGCTCAAGCGTCAGGAACAGAAGTTGCTGTTGATGTGGCTCTCTCTTGCGCCCAGGGCATGGCGCTGCTGGGATGGAGGGTGTTGACGGATGATGATTTCGCGGCGGGGGCTTGGAAGGACTTTAACACTCTGGATTATGATGGTCAGGAGATAACTTCTCGGGCGGAGATGAACGCCATGAGGGTTATGTAAAGGAACTGAGATGGGTGAAGCTTGGAGATGATTCAGAGAGCATTGCTTGGTTCAGGCCGGGTTTGCATGGGGTATACACCGGACTGAATGCATTGCAAACAATAGCTAGCATCGGCAAACACGCTTGTTCAATGTTCAATGAAGCATACGTGTCGGAATCGAGAAGTCCCCCATATCTCGTTCGCAGTGCATGCCTAAACTCGCGCGCTGCCTTTGTCACAATATCAATGCAATCATCATCATCATTCACTACACTCACGGCAATGTTTGCGCTACGATAACGTTTATTTAATTACTAAGAAAACCCGTGCAGCAGTTATCCGTGGGGTGCTTGTATTGTCCGGCAAGCATATTTTGCCTGGTAGCTGGCAACACCTGGCAGCCAGTGTTCACTCCCGGGCTCATCTATTTATTCCACCTTTTTCTCTGCCTCTTCTTTGCCTTCTCACATACCTACCTTTGCAATCTAAAGGTCAAACTTTAGTCATCTCGTCACTATTATTCTTCAACGGCCTTGACGATGCCATCCCCGAGCACTAAAGACACGCAAGCCCCTAAGGGAGATCAAACCCCCGAGGGAGATCAACCCGCTGAGCAGCTATCAGACTCCTCAAAGGATGCCATCGAGGAGCCAACCGCTAATAAGGCCCAAAACCAAGCATTGTCTGCCCACGAAACGCATGTACTTGACGTGAGCACCGTTGCCACCCGAAACAACCTGGATGGTGTGAGTCTCTATCGTTATTATCCCGATTATGCCTTGAACTCAACTAACTATGTTTCCTTAGTTCGCCGAGCTAATTCGGGGAATCAACCAAGAAGTTTCGGACGGTATGGAGGGGAGCAGGTCAGTCTTTCACCTTTCACACAATCACTCCAGTCTTCCTATCCTCTAATAAGCTCCTAGGAATGTCCCGCGACACGAACCCGTCGAAGAGTATAACACAGACGAATACACGACCTGGGCAGGCCTCTTTGATCATCGCAATTCATCCGTGCCTATACAGGATTATGCACGTTTTTTTTGGGCCATGGCCATGATGAATTGAGGCGCCGTCCAGGCCGGTTGGGGAACGGTCGTGAGCACCGGGATGAGTTCCTCGGAATCGAGAATTGAGGAGATATATGGATAAGGGCAGACGACTAGAGATATGGTTTGGTCATTATGAATCATCCTGAGAATAAGATACTCGAACTGGTAGTCAAAGACACATGGCCATTGCAGATTCATGAGGGATCCATGTGTACGTGATCGTTATTCTTGGTGGTCTGTGATGGAAGTTAATGGGGATGATCTATCGTGCGCCCTTTCCTATCGAGTAACGCCCATCGCAAGTAACACCTGCCTCATGACTGACAACGGCGCAAACATGAATCCACGATTCCCCATGTGTGACAGACCCAAATTGTTTTCTTTCCTTCCATTATTTCGCAGGTTCTCTTCCGAACTCGAGTCTCCATTCACCACCACATGCTGCCTACGCTCATAAGCACTCTCTCGGACCCCGGAAGCATCGAACTCCGCTACAATGGTTGCTCAACAACCATCATCTTCCGTAGTATAGTGGTCAGTATGCAAGCTTGTCACGCTTGAGACCCGGGTTCAATTCCCGGCGGGAGAGATCGCCAGCATCTTAAAGATGCGATTCCTTTTTTGGTGATTTTTTTGCTCTTTGTTTGATGTTGAAATGGTGGTTTAGAGATCATTCTCGTGGTGTTTTTGCATGCGAAGGGATTGCCGAGATGGATCGCGGGGTTAGTGGGCGCGTGCACTAAACTTTAGTGGGTGGTCCCCTGTATCTTAAAAGGCACGCCGCCTGGGCATGGAAACCACCCCGGCCGGGCGAGCAGTCGTTAGGTCACCGTCCACGCCCTTGCCTGCGCTTCACAATTTCCTTTCTTTTTATGCCCGAGGTATTGGAGTTTGAGGTATACAGGGGCATCATTGGAGTGATGGGAGGAGAATCATGATTGCCTATGCCTGTCAACCTGCTGCGGCACAGCAATCATCCTGTAGAGATTGGCCGCAAAATAGGTCTATCAGGATGGCAGTGAATCACTAACAAGCAGGTGCACCAACACCAACAACTCTTTATCAAGTCTGCCTCGCCAGTTGAAACAGTACAGATGCCAAGGGTTGTCTTTAATGGTGGGAATGGCCTGAAAATATGGCCAACCTCTCACGCAAGGCATGCGGGAGGCCGTACTCCAATTACATGACCTCGTTCCCCTCGGTGAAGGCAACTCTTCCATCTACCTACTTTCACCTCCCTTTCCACGGAGCCTTTTTCATTTAAAAAGCAAGTGACGAACCAAAAGATCTTTTGCTTCTTTCGATTAACATGCACACTGTCGACTCCATCTTTTGTTGCGTCGCTTGCCGAAGCACCTCCACGCGGGTCGAGCCCGCCGGGGCGATCACCAACGAAAAGACGATCATCACTCATCAACCAGTCCCCTACTCGGACGATGCGGCCGATCAATTTGTCAACATCCTTCAAACGCACAGTGGTTCTCGCGACGAGCTCCATCGACGACTGAATGAGGTCGTGTCTGCCAACGGCTGGACCGAGAGCCTCGCCGAAGCGATTCTCCAAAAGATGGAGAAGCTCATCAAGGAGGGTGCCAAGATGGCCCAGCCCATGGCGGACGCGATCAAGAAGGCGACTGATACCGCTCTGGAGTTTGCGACGGAACATCCAGTTTATACTGCCCTCATCGCGGCGGGCACCATCGTCGCCATTGGCGTGTTTGTCATTTTCGACCTCGCCTGGGTATTGAATGCCCTTGGTTTCGCGGCCAAGGGGCCCCGTCTTGGTACGTTACTATTGTGCTCGCTTGTTAACTCCTCCTAACGATGTACACAGGCAGTTTTGCGGCCCGTTGGATGAGCCAGATTGGCAATGTGTCAAAGGGCTCCATCTATGCCTTCCTTCAGAGATTGGGAATGGTATTGAAATAGACGGTGGTCTTGGTTGATTGGTGCTCGGCGATGACTGCAGGGCTCCGAAGACAGACTATTCGGGTATGGAGACATTCGGGAGGATGTGGGAAAGCTGCTTCGTTGATCTTGGTTGCATTTGACGATGGCATCGCCTGATTGGCGCTCGGCCGCAGTGAGGGAGCTCCGATGCGAATTCCGGGCACGCGACGGACGGTTCCTTTGATGATATTGTTTTGGAGGATACTGCTTGTTCTTTTGAGTAATAAACACTGTCAAATCAGATCACTCAGCTTTGTCTCAGCTAGAGGATCAATCAGGTCGTATGGGATGGCACAAAGACCAAGTTATCGTGATACAATTAAATACATCAAAAATACTACGAAAAGGCGCCGATCACGCCAGTTCCACGGCAGAGAAGCGATGATAATGGACCCTCCGGCGATCGGCAAGTCAAAGTTGCAATCATCCATCACGACATTGCCAACTTTACCCCGCCATCTTCCCCACGGTATCCATCTCCAATAAGCAACAGATGATCCATTTCTCGGCCTTGATCCGATTGTCCGAGGTCCAGATCAATTCAACCATTTAAATCTCGACTGCCGTCTTGTTACTGTGATTCTCTTCATCCTCTGTCAACTCTCACTTGGTGCAACAGATCAAGCATCATGCCTCTCCCCACATCGTCCATCTACGAGCCGGCGACGGCCGGCTTCACTGGCTATCCTTCACGGAGAAGCGTTGTTCACAGTACACAAGGCATCGTAGCAGCACCTCAACCGCTGGCGGCCAACTGCGGTCTTGAGATTTTGCGCGCTGGAGGAAATGCCGCTGTAAGTCGCCCATGTCATGTTAAACCCCGCATCCATGATGCTAATACAGAACCAGGATGCCGCCGTAGCAGTTGGTACGTTGAGAACAATCACTACTGGATAATTACTGACCTCTACAGCCGCGGGCCTCAATGTCACCGAGCCTGTCTCTACTGGCATCGGTGGTGACATGTTCCTCCTCTACTACGACGCCGCCACCAAGCAAGTCAAGGCTCTGAACGGCTCTGGTCGATCAGGAGCCAAATACACCCTCGAGACCATCCGAAAGGACCTCAAGATCGCCGACGGCACCATTGGTCAAATCCCTACTCATGATGTACTTGCTGCGACTGTTCCTGGCGCTGCGGCTGGATGGTACGACACGGTTGAGAGGTTCGGCAGTGGAAAGCTCAAGTTGAGCCAGATTCTTGATCCTGCTATTAGACTGGCAGAAAATGGATTTCCTGTGTCGGAGATTGCTTCGCATTCGGTAGGTTCCCTGGTCTCACTCAGGATTCTACTAACAAGAACAGTGGCGGTCTCAAGAGCAGCTATTGCGGGATTCCTCACCCAACTATGCAGAGATGCTAAAGAAGGACCCCAAAGCCGAAAACGGCGTGAGGGCGCCTGGCCCCGGCGAAATCTTCAAGAACCCAACCCTCGCAAAGACATTCAGGACTCTTGCCACCGAGGGCAAGGAAGGCTTCTACACCGGCCGCATCGCCGAAGAAATCGTCAAGGTCGTTCAAGACCTCGGCGGCCACCTGGAACTCGACGACTTGAAGCACCACCTCGAAACAGGCACGCAGGACACAAAACCCATATCAGTCAAGTTCCGTGGTCAAGGCCTCACAAGCAAAGATCCCAATGGAGGTGTCGAGCTGTGGGAGCACCCTCCCAATGGTCAAGGTATCGTCGCGCTCATGGCTTTGGGCATAATTGAGCAGTTGGAGAAGCAGGGCAAAATTCCTGTCTTCAAGCCTGAGGATTTCAATACGACACCATATCTCCACGCTATCATCGAGGCTCTTAGGCTTGGCTTCACGGACGCGAGCTGGTATGTCACGGATCCCGACGTGACAAATGTGCCCACAGAAGGCTTGATCTCTCCCGAGTACCTCGCCGAACGCGCCAAGATCTTTGATCCTTCAAAAGCACACGATGGCGTCCAGCCCGGAAACCCGTCATTCATCTCCCCCGCCCTGCAGAGCTGCGATACCGTCTACTTTACAGTCACCGACTCTGCTGGCAACGCTGCCTCCTTCATCAACTCCAACTACGCCGGCTTCGGCACAGCCATCATCCCCAAGGGGTGCGGTTTCACTCTGCAGAACCGGGGTGCCAACTTCTCTCTTGACCCCAAGCATCCTAACAAGCTTGAGCCCCGAAAGCGACCTTACCACACTATCATCCCCGGCATGGCCACCAACCTCAGCGACGGCTCTCTACACTCTGCCTTTGGAGTCATGGGTGGCTTCAATCAGCCACAGGGCCAGTTGCAAGTTCTTCTAGGTCAGACGGTTGCTCAATTAAACCCTCAGCAGGCCCTTGATGCTCCTCGAATCTGCATCGGAGCCGGTATGCCAGATGAGGGTAACGTGCTAGACTGGACTGTCCACGTGGAAGAAGGGATGCCCGAGGAGACTATTGAGGGATTGAAGAAACTGGGTCACAACGTGGTTGTCCTCAAGAACTGGAAGAGAGCCATGTTTGGTCGTGGTCAGATCATCCGGTATACCGTGGACCCTGACGGAACACCAGTTTGGTCTGCGGGTAGTGACCCGAGAGCCGACGGAGGAGCGTACCCCCAGTAGATTTATTTAATGTTCATCAAATAACAATATCAAGACATTTCTGCCCAATTTTCTGCGGGCTTGTGCTGTTCTCCTGTCTTTGGTAATACTGGCAGATGATATGGTTTGCCCCCTTACCTATACCACACAAGCCGGCTCCTCAAACTCCGAATCCCATAACAAAATTACTCACAGGGTTACAAAGAGCCTCCTAGAGAATGATCCCAGTCCCTCTAAAAGATTGAAATAACTCTTCGCGCGCTACTCCCCATAATCGCAGCCTCCCAGTAAGGCATATGCGCCCCATAGCTACGGTAATCGTCGTCGAGACATTCCCAAATCTCATACCCATATGGCTTGCGCTCCAGGATGAAAAGCCAGGGAGGGCCAAAAAGAATCCACGGCTCGAAAACACCACCGTCCTCAGTACTGCATAAGTGGGCGTCAAAAACATTGACAGGCTTTAGCAGATCGACGGGTTCCTTTTGCGCAGAAGTCACTATGAAGCGGGATCGATGAGCGTAGTCAAGCTCCTTGATAGATATGCCCAACACTTCCATGACAGTGGTCTCTAGGCGAGTCTCTGGGTGCCTGGTTTTTCGAAAAGAAGCAATCGCCTTGCTACCCTTTCGAACCGGCTTGGATCTATCGACGACGTCATAAGAGAGGCTGTCCGGATTATCGTACCATACACCAATTTTTGTCCAGTCCACTGCCCATGACGGCAGTCCCCATTGCTTGGCTAACTGTGGGGGCTGGGGGAGCTGGGGTACTTGACGATACCGGAATACTGACAGGATCTTGAGACTGTTCTCGAAGAGTATAATGCTCTTGGTTGTCTCGGTGAGGACATCGACCAAGGTGTTGTCAGCCGAATAGTCGGGGATTATACCGTAGCCGGGGTCAGCGAGGCCGATAAAGGCGTAAATGGAATCCCGATCATCAGAGGCCTGGCAGTTCTTGGAATGAATTAGAAGAGCCGTCAGGTTGCTGGTGCCCTCCCAGCTAGCCTTGGTCTCGAACATGAGCTCGACTCTTGAGGCTGCCTCCAGGACGCCATCGTGGTGCCATTCCTTGACCTTTAGAACTTCGATGATGAAGGCAATGTGAACCATGAGAAAGGGGCCGTAGAACACATGGACAAGACTGTTGCATCGTTCAAGTGTAAGCCGGGCCTCCTCCCAGGAGATATCATGATGCCCAGAGAGAAAGGTTGCATGAGCTGACACCATAAACTCCTGAAAGACCCAGGCTCTGCTCCACCATGGACTTTCAATGATCTCGTCATAAAATGCGACCATGTCCTCTAGGATATCAGTGGCTGGATTCTCGGGGTATAACGACTCGCGAAGGGTTTGGGGCCATTTGTGGTCTTTGTTCTTGGAAATCTCGATAAACCACTTCATGCCCCTACCCTCAGCATTGGATGTTGACAGACAAACGAGAGTTTGCTGTGCGCTCTCATAAATATCACTCATGAAGCCGACTTGGTGAGATCTCTCGGATAGATCAGCCTGGTTGATGCAGATCTGGTCGGCCCAGAGCAGAAGAAAGTCTTGATCGCTAGGGTTTGCTTGGTTCGCCCAAAAGTGTCTAGCACATTTCAGCGCGTGGCAGAGGTTGGCAAATACATTGCACTTGACGCCGTTGACGAGAATGACGTCTGTGTTTCGTGGATTGCCGGCGCAATAAGATAGGGCCAAGTATTTGCCTCGCAGCTCGGCGATGGGCGCGCTGGGCAGCAGCTCGCACTCAACTCGTCCGCTACCGGGATCGGGAAGCACTTTGATAAGGCGGATCTCTCGAAGAGCGGGATCGAGTGTCTTGTATGGGGTTTTTGATAGGAAGTTGCTGTTCTCTGGGGTGCAAAAGATGTCGTGTCCAGGTAGGCTCTTGTCCTTCTGGCGAGGACTCGAGGACTGTCCGTTTTCGCCATCCATAGTCATCAAAGGACGAGAACTTTTCATATCAAAGTCATTGGATGATCAAGGTATAATCTCGAAATGAGTATTTTCGATATAGAATTCGTGGATGAAGGGGGGAAAATATGATCGGCTGAAGAGGGGAAGCCGTCGCCAAGAGAGGTAGCCTCATTCGATGCTGACTTGATGCACCCTTTCCAGTTGGTGTTTTGGCGCAGGACACGCAGCCCAATACCATGAGAGCCTGGTGCTCACAGCCTGGTGCCATCAGAGCCCACACAGCCAAAGCAGGCAGATAGATAAGCGGCGTTCTAATACCAGGTCTTCACTTTCCTTCAATTCTAAACAAAGACAGAATTACCCCGATAGCGATATGCCCTTCGCGGGTTTCGTGATTGGCTCGTTGCTCCAAAACATCAGTTGATACAACGTCTGCTTTCGCAACTAGACAGAGAGCGTCCGACGGGTCATGGGTGCCTAGATACACAAGCTCTATCAAGGCATCTGAGTCATTATATCAGCTCTCATGCGCGACTGCGGCGCTGCATCTCCAACACTGCAATGATCGTAGCAAAATGTAGCAAAAAGGCCTCCCATCTTGGCTCAGAGCAATCAACAACCCTCGTATTTCGAAAGAGCTGCCTAGCTGCCTGCCTAACAGCTGAGTCCTCCACCCAATTAGAGGCGTTTCTGCGGCAGAGTTGGGTGGCATCTGCAAGGCAGATTTGCCAACAGCACTCCACTTATGGGCGTATCTACTCAAGAGCAGAGGCAACAGATCCTGAAGCCAACTCAACTGCCTATATATATAAAAAAATACATATAATTGCCACAGTTACCGTGTGGCTTGTCGTTAGTCATTGACGTACCATTCACAACCCACTGCTCTATTCCGCCACAATGACCTCGGCTAACTGTACTTGCCCACTGGCAGACTATCAGATGATTGTCGCCGATAATGGAAAGCCTACTGACACAATGACTAACATAGCCGAAGGACTTGGACACAGTATCCGAGGCCGTAAGGACGATCATAGGTTCGCTGACACAGTCAAGGCATATCCGTCGCGTTTCACGTCAAGCACCGGTATATCAGGACATCAACTCCTAAGGTGGAACAATCGCCTTCACTTACAGGGTCTAGTTGAGATGACCCATGAGTTTCTCTGCACGAGTGGGAACGGGCCTCTTTTTTGGCCTGATGAAAATGAGAATGGGCACAAAGATCCATTGAGATACTCAGAGGATCGGGATGAGTAGGCCACATCCTGCTATTATAGCCATATCATCGCTGACATCGCAAAATAGAATATTTGAAGAAATGGTCCGGTTGTTCTTCAAGATTAATGACAACCAGAGAACCAAGCAAAAGCGCCTTTTGCGCTCGCGTAGGGTCTCACAGGACCATAGACAAATCCTCAATACAGGCTCGGTTGACGGACGGCCTCCGATTAGAGAGGTGCCAGTCGGAGGGCGAATGCAGCGTCCAACAAAAAGCCCAGATGATCTTAATGTACTTCCCTTTGCTATTGCACACCACCCTCTCGCAAACCATTTTGCTAACCACCATGCAGTTAGATCCCCTGGTTTGGGACAGACCTGCAAACAAACCTCATCGTAGAGTCAAACGACGGCGGGATTATCGGGGCAGTTGGTTATTTGATGCGTATTCCGACCGCGATCAGGATAGAACCTCTGCAGGTCCGTCTTGCCGTCGGGAACAAGTGCCCAGCGATGAGCTCGCGGAGGGACCTAGAGGCCCAGAGAATGCTACCATGACTGATCCACCGACTCAATCAGACGTAGAGATGGATAACACGACTTACAACAGAGCAGGTATTGGACACCCTCAGCCGATGAACATGGACAGAACATCAGAGTCAAAAGAGCCAGAAGACCAAGAGGGTACAGACTATGACAATAGGGCCTTCTGGCCGTCGTCGGGTCAATCGCGAGAAGTACCACAGAGTCGCCAAGGACTATCACGAGGTCCCTCCGAGCCAGATAGTCAGCCAGTCGACGAGCCAACATCTCCCAGGCCAGAATCCAAGACCAGCCCCATCTTGGCGCCTGCAACACCTGCAGTCATTCACGATGTCCATCTCATTTTCAGTGTCCAGACCTTCCCGTGGCTGAACCAGATATGGAATCCCAACAGGCACTTTTTCCATTACACGCTCAAGACCTTGTTTGAAGAACTACCCTGGCAGGGGCTGTTCCACAAGGTGGTTATGTTGCTAGAGTTCCCAGGCGGTGTTATCATTGAAGATGTGCAGAGAGATGACGAGATGAGATTTAGGATCGTCTTGGCGAGATTTGAGCAAAAGATTGAGACGTTAAGGGCGTGCTATGCTGCCCCGGATAGAGATGTTGTTCTTGAGGTTTCATTGGAGCCGATGGGTCGTTACCAGGAACCCAGTGAACGAGTACAGGCTTTGCTCAGGAGGCACGTGCGATAGGAAGAATTGCTTCATTAGACAGTTTAGATATGATAGACATTTTTCATAGATTTCATAGATTTTTATTTTCTCAGTTGTTCAATTAGTCTTACACATTGAAAGACATTGCTTGAGATCTGGTGGTGGTGAATAGCGATGTACTAGCTACCCTTGAGCGCGGAGTGAGAAAATCGGGGGATGGACGTATTGACGAACTGGTACGTGAAGAGGTTCTCCATCGCAAAGGTGCGGCAATAAGAGAGAGGATTCTTTCTTGGAATATGAACATGGTAGACTACTTCAACACTTTTGGACCTTTCTGGTGGTGTGGTCGTCAATTGACAATTTACTCACATTCTTGTTGAGGATCTCCAGACATCCCTGAGATCCATCTTGAACAAATACAGGAGCCCGAATCTGCATTGACTCCATCTCTGAATGGTCTCAGACGTGCATAACCATAATCCGGACCTGCGCTCTCGTTACTTGGATTCATCATAGCCCAAGGAGTCGACTTTATACTGGGTGAGGTCCTTGTTGAGAAGATCCATCGATCCCAACCCAACATTTATCAGCCATTGAGCACAGAAACACCGAATACCAACACCCAAATCCCTTGTTGATGCCGAGATAAACCAGAAAAATTCTATTCTTTTTACTATACTTTATTCATCGCCGTACAGAGGTATCTCATGCCCATGTATCTTATCCATTACATCTCGTAGGTATTTATACACTGACCCGGTCCAGCTCGGATGCCATCTTTCGTCTACTCCTTCTTATCGCCCTCACCAAGCTCTCCCTCAAGGATAACCTTCTTCTCCTCAAAGAGCTTGGCCAGGTCGCCGTTCTGGTGCATGGAAACAAGAATATCGCAACCTCCCACAAAGTCCTTCTCGACGTAGAGCTGAGGAATCGTGGGCCAATCCGAGTACTCCTTAATTCCCTCTCGGAGCTCTGGGTCCTCGAGAACGTTGAAGGCGGCAAACTTTTCCGGGTTGACGCCTTGCAGGCCGAGGATCTGGATCGCAGCGCGGGAGAAGCCGCACTGGGGCATCTCGGGTGTTCCCTTCATGAACAGCACCACCGGCGCCGATGCTACCGCCTTGTCGATGGCTGCCCGGGTCTGGTCCGAGAGTAGGCGAGCTTGGAAGGGAGTGAGGGGGGAGATGGGTGCGCGGAAGAGGGAGGCCGAGGAGCGGACGGCGGCGGGCCGGGCGGCTTGCCGGAGGAAGGACTGGAGTCAAAAGGTTAGTTGAAACCGGGGCGAAGCTGGAGGGAAAAACATACCGAGGCGACCGTTCGCGAGAACATGTTGGTAGCTGTGAAAGGGAAATTGGGGAGAGGAGGAGGGATTGGCGGCGGCGCAAAAGTTGATTAGAGGCCCGGATGGCGGAGGAAACTGGATTAGGTCATGCAAAGAGAGATGGTTTCGGTGCCGTCCCCGGAGAACGGTGGCGATTCGCCAATCAGAGAGCATGCAATTGGTGATACATGTGGCTGATGAGGTGCTCAAGTGTGGCTAGTGTTGTGGCGATCTCGCTACTCCACCCGGTCCCCGGTATCAGCTGCAATCCGGCAGAGTAGCCGGTCGAGGGCACGAGATACACGAAACAACCCTCAAATCGACTCATCTTATTCATACTTTTCTCAAGAACCGGAAATCTCGAGCTGAACCAGTCACGTTGTCAGGCCATCTCGAAGGCGGTCCCGGTGCGAGAATCGGCGCTTGCCCCCGTGATGCTGTAGAGTTCGTCGGATGACGCGGGGTGATGGCGGGGTTAGATAAAGGATGGCATCCTCTCTCGAGAAGCCAGAAATTCGTTTTCATAGCCAAGATCTGGATTCAATTGAAATCCTCAATCATATCATATTCTTTTGTATACAAGGCAACTGAACTGCATCAAGTGAGCCGACACAAGCCCTCGAGCTGTATGCACTCCACTACACTGCGGCTTTAACCCGTCACATCTCACATGTATCCGGATAGCTTCATAATCACATCACCACCTAGCTGAATAATCGCCCGCCAAGAAATCTCATCGACTTCGGGAAAAAAAAAATCTCAGATTTTTCCCCACGATGCTTCACATCATTCAAAAGGGCCACGACGCCCACCACGAGCACCTCATGCGAAACTCGACCGAAACCCTCGAAAAGGCCCGGAATGATGGCAAGCGTCATATCCTTCTGGCCGCCTCCGGGTCTGTCGCGACGATAAAGCTCGTTCAGATCATCAAAGGCCTCAAGCCACAGTCGAATATTTCCATTCGAATTATCCTCACGCAATCTGCGACACAGTTTCTCTCCGGCTTGACAGTTGAGCAGCCTACAGTGGACGAGCTCGCCCACCTACCCAACGTCGACGCTCTCTACACTGATGCCTCCGAGTGGGCTCAACCATGGAAGCGCAACGCGCCAATTCTACACATTGAACTGCGACGATGGGCAGATGTCCTCGTGATTGCACCACTTAGCGCAAACACCCTAGCCAAGGTCGTCAACGGCATGTGTGACAACCTACTGACAAGTGTGATTCGCGCCTGGGACACGACGGGAGCCGTTGACGGCAAGAAGAAGAAGATCCTGGTCGCTCCGGCTATGAACACGTGCATGTGGAACCATCCCATCACGGCGACGCAGATCCGAGTGCTCGAGAAGGACTGGGGCGGAGAGAATGGTTGGTTTGAGGTGTTGCGCCCAGTGTCGAAGAATTTGGCGTGTGGAGATGTTGGTAACGGGGCCATGATTCCTTATGAGAATGTTGTTGAAGCGATTGTTGAAAAGATCAAGGCGTGAGGATAAAAGAAAAAGAAAAAGAAAGAGAAAAAGGATTAAATGAGGATTTGTACGAGAATTGCTATGGAGGATTGATTCATGTCCCATAGTCACTGGAGGGATTGGTTATGGCGTTTGAGGGACATCAAAATGGACATATTGGATATGCTCAGTGGAAAGGGCCTGGAAGCATGCTGAAGGATTTAATAAATGACCATCATTGGATTGACCTCTCGCTCGCTCAATTGCATGAATGAATGAATGAATGAAACTGTTTTTTTTAATCATCTACAGAGATCAACCGTGGAGTATTTCATCGGATTCGATGGATGCTCCAGATCCATTGGTGGCAGGCGCGGGCAGTGTCAAGCAGGAGTCGCTCCTTCCCAACGAAGTTCCAACAGCACATGCATCAATTTCTTTCCATCCAAGTTTTTTTCTTCATTCATCACACTCCCCTCTCATAATCGCCAACATCCCTACTGCCCGTCTCTCGCCATTTCGGAGGGGCGATCATGGACTCGTCCTCTCGTCTCCTTCTCAACTCAACCTCCAGTCTTTGGGGAGATGAGAATGCTTGGTCCTCTACACTACGCGCACGTCTTCGCGATGATCACACCCCGGCGACAAGCTCCTCCACGAAGCCGGCGCCTTACCAGGATGTCTACCAGCAAGTTCAAGCATGTCTGGGGAGTCATTTGCTGGCCCCAAAGCCCGACAAGAAGACTGCACAGCCGTCTGGCACCAGAGACCCAGCAATCCACCTTCGTGGTTAGTTGCCATTCTGTTCGTGGAATATCCCCCCAGCTGACTCCAATCAGAGGCCTTTACTCGGAGGGGTATGAACCTTCACTCCTCTGCGATCGAACACCTCGTCCAAGCCCACTCGGAAGTTCAGTCCAGGATCACTGGATTCTCCAATGAAACCGGTGCGACTTTGTCGGAGTGCAACGATCTCTATTCCAACATTGCCTATCCCCTCTCGGCAACTCTGTGTCACTCTGACAACCATCCTCGAGCGACGATTGCTATCCACTTGGCCAACCTGAAGAAAGATATCGCCGCAGCGAAAGAAGAGATCCTTCGACTCAGCGACGAATAGGATGCTTGCTGTCGAAGTGAAGCGGAAGCTTGGAGTGCCTTGGAGAAAGAGCTTGAAGATCAAGGTCCCGGGGTTACCGAACTCGATAAAGAGACTGCCAAGATGGCGTATGTGTTCAAGGCAGAGGCGGAAGAGATTGTCCAGACCAAATGTCGACTATTGGGAGAGATTGAAAAGGTATTGTTGGAGCTTTCCCAAGATATTGCGCCTTACTGACTTGCCTAGGAGTTTAAAGCTGATATACAGGCCGAGACGTTGAGAATGATGCAGAACTTCTTTGCTGATGAGTAGCATGGGTGTCATGTAACCTGAACTGTCTTTTGATCTGTGTGGAGAACTTGGAAGAATATCACAGGCTCACGTATGTATTGCCATCGCTCAGACAGTCAGCTGTGTCTATTTTATTTATTTTTATTTCTCATTACGGTCTGCAGCTATGCCGCCTCCGCCTCTTCGTGTCGATGCAACATGCACAGGACCACCCTGGTCCTTTTTGTATCAATAATATCCGCTAAACGCCGTTCCATGAACTACCCAATGCAAAAATCCCTTGCTCGACGAGCACTCTTTTTTGAAGCAGATTTATTGCTTCTCGGGAATGACAACACCCCAGTGGTGCTGGGTACGGCCATACATGATGTCACCCAGCCAGCCCTTGATCTTGCTGGTGACCTCTCCGGGTGTACCCTCAGCACCCATGGGGATGTTGATGTCCTTGCCACGGTGGTGGATCTGGGAGACGGGGCAGATGAAGTACTAAAAGGAATGTTAGCAATTGACTGGTAACTCATTCAATTGGGTTCAACTTACAGCAGTACCAGCAGCGAAAGCTTCAATGATGCGGCCTTCGGCGTCGGCCTCGATAACCTCGGCGATGTTGTACTTTCGCTCGGTAATCTCGAACTCGTCGCCCAATCGCTCGCGGGCCAGCTCGAGGCAGCTTCTTCGGGTGACACCGTCGAGGATCAGCTTATCGTCAAGAGGAGCAGTGATAATCTCCTTCTTGCCGTCCTTGCGCTTCCAGATGACGAAAAAGTTGCTGGCACCGGCTTCGGTACACTCGCCCTGAGCACCGTACAGCCACAGAATCTGATGGTAGCCACGGGTTCGGGCATCGGCGGTGGCTAGCAGCGAAGGACCGTAGTTGGCGCCGACCTTGGCGTAGCCGAAGCCACCAACCCAGGCGCGGACCATGTCGTCGGGAGAGGTGTGAAGTCGCATTCCACCGGCGGGAGCATCTAGGCGGGGCATGAAGGTGACAATGATGTAGAGGAGGGCGGCCTTGGGAGCACCAACGCCGAGCTGAGGAGCGGTGCCGATGACGGTAGGTCGGATGTAGAGGAAGTTTCCAGGCTGGTCCTTAGGGAGCCACTTGGGGCCATCGACGGAGAGGAGAGCAGTCATGAGCTTCTCGATCTCGCTGGGCTGGAAGATGGGGAGGGAGATTCGGCCGGCAGACATTCGGAGACGGGCAGCATTGCGATCAGGACGGAAGATGCGAAGCTTGCCATCGTAACCACGGTAGACCTTGAGACCCTCGAAGCACTCGGTAGCGTAGTGCAGGACAGAGGCGGTGGGCATGAGACTAAGAGGACCGTAGGGCTTCAGCTCGGGAGCAGCCCAACCGGTGGACTGGTGCCAGGAAGCGAGGACCATGTGGTCGGTGGCGATGGTCTCGTCGCCAGCGTGGGCAGTGGCCTCATCGGGTACGGCACGAGGGTTTTGGGTGTAGGTGTAGGTGAGCTTTGAGGCGTCGAGGGGAGCCTGGTTAGACTGTCCGTTGACAATGGCAGGTTGAGCGGCCTCCTTCTTGTGGATGGCGGCAGCCGTCAGGTTGACGTCCTGAGTTTCGACAGCAGAGGGAGCCATGGTGATCAATTGAGTTGCAATTGGGGTCGAGTTGAGGTTGTGAAAGAGATGATGTCGATGTGACTCAGTTTGATGTGACTCAAGTTTTACAGCAAACAAAAGAGGAGGTGGGAAGCTACAACAAGCACGTCAAGCAACACACACTAATACAGCAAAGCAACAGATGAGTCTGGAGAATCAAGAAAAGAAGAAAGGAACAAAAGCCAAAACGGAGTCTGCAGAGGCAAACTTTATACCAGGGGGCGGCGTTCTCATGACTGTGACTCTATTGTTCTATCTCCACCAACCTACCCTTGGACTAGAGGAGGGACCGCCGAGAAAGGAGGCCAGGTGACTCGTTGCGAAGAGAAAAAAAAAAAAAGTCCGTCCCCGCCAACCCCGGATAGCCCGTCTCTGCCCGCACCGCTTCTCGGCTCCGGGCGTAGGTGATAAAACACGGGAGAGTGGGAGTGGCCATGATGAGGTGGTACATGGGTAGCCGCGCAACGCGGTATGCAAGCGATAGGTACTCTACTTTAACACCGTGGGTCCCGAGTTGGAGGGTGAGAAGGGAGCCGCCTTGGGGCCAGATTGTGTTCAAGAGGGGGTTCCACCATTGGATTGCTTGGCTTCTGGACTTTTTCTGAGAGTCATTGGCTTGGAGTTTGACAGAAGTTTCTACTCAAGGGGGATCTGCGTGCCACCAGGAGATTGAAAGCCATGGCATGGAAAAAATTCTTCCTTCTTTAGCTGTCTTCTGTCTCACCTTACCCAGTTGACTAGAGTTACATCAATCACATCCCATCTCGATTTCTACAGGGATTCAATGGCCGAGGTCGGTTCGGCTCTTGGTGAAGAAAAGTGCGGAAACAAAAAGCAAGCAATTGTCAATTCTACCCTTCCAGACTTGAACCCCACCGACAGAGCGCTTGTCGTCCAACTGATAACGACTACAAGCAATAAGGTAAAAATGACCTTGGATTGCGTGTTTACTCGCGAGATGGTCACCTGCTTCTGAATCCCTGCTTATCATTTCTGATAGTGACTTGGTCTGACCTACCTTTCTAATCTGATTGTTTTTATTTTGCATATTGTTCTTTTCTTTTCGTGTGTGTCACCCCCCTCGGCATTAACACATTCTTTGTTCAGTTGGATATCACGGGGGGCGGAATTGGCGGCGCCCACCGCGTCTAACCGCCAATTGCCATTTTTCACTGTGCCCCCCCGCGCCGGCTATGATGAGGTCATTGGTGAGCCGCGCCCAGCAAGGGGGAGGAGGGAGAGGACAATGGGACACAAGCTCCGGGTCACATTACATGAACCTGCAGCGGGCTTATCGACGATCGGGGCTGCCGACTAGAGCCGTGCTACCAAGTACGTACTCGGCTTTTCTTCTTCTGAGGAGGGGTTGGGGTTGCACGGCAGATATGATCCATGTTCTTATCGTGAGTTGTCATGATGAAGAGAGTGTCGCCCCGGCTAAATTACCTACAGTACCTTATGCAAAAGGTTGTGTTTTTGTATTTACTAACTTTGTTTCTAGGTATCATGGTTAACTGATTACTTTCCCATCTCTTAACCCGTACAGCCTGTTGAAAGACCCGAATTTCCTGTTCCCATCATCATCAAACACAACCCATGTCTCGTGACCACAAGCCAGACCGCCAATCCAGCCACATCAAGCCCTCTCAGCCTCCTTCTGACGCTGCTCCTCCTCGAGAATCTCACGCTCACGCGCAGCAGCTTCGACTTCGGCCTTCATGCCCTTGGCCCTCTGTCGTGCTTCGTACATGTCGCGGCTCTTCATGATGCGCTGGACAATCTCGCCGGCGTTGACGTGGGCGAAAGTGTGGTCGCCTACTTCGCGGTAGATTCCCATGGCCTTTGGTGCCGTGTAGGGGTCGTAGGTTAGGGGGATGAAGGAGGTTGGACCGTGGTAGACGGCGTCTGGAAGGCCGCGGGGTAATGAGCAGAGGTAGCTCTCTGTTGGCGTAAACGGGGCACCAAAGACGACGGCGTTGATGTACTGGGGTTGTTATGATGTATGGTTCTGTGAGGTAAGAGGACTTGGACTGACCTTGCACTGGAGAACACAGAGACCGCGCTCGAAAATGTTCATGATGGGATAGTTGACTCCCTTCCACTGGTTAATCACCTCGTCATCATGAACACCAACAACGACATAGGCAGGAGGATAATCCTCTCCTTTGCCCTTGCGCTCATTAACGGCCTGCTCCGAGTACCAACCCTCCTCTCTTGCAAGCTCCTCCTCCTGGAGAAGCACCCGTCGGAGAAACTCGATGTGGCCGCTGGAGAAGAGATCGTATCCACCATCGACGTAAACAACACGCTGGCCGGGCTTGGGACCAGGTCCCTCGATCAACTGGCTGAAGACACCCTTTTCCTCTTCACCGTCCTCTGCCTTGGCTTCTCTGGAAGCCTTCCATTGCCAGACTTCGACGCCGGGGGCTTTGCCAGACTTGTCAGTGGCGTAGAGCTGCATGCGTTCCAGCATGGCCTTTCCTTCAGCGACGCGTTCCTCCTCAGTGCCGTTGCCTTCTTCACCGGCTAGCTTCTTCTCAAGAGACTTGATGAAATGCGTTCTGGTGCACAGAAGCATGCGACCGACGAGGTCGGTGGTGGAGATGCCAGGAGAGCGCTTAACAACCTTGAACCGACCAGCCTCCTTGACGAAGCGATAGCAATCGTTTCCATCACTATCAGAGGTGATGTCGTCGCCGTGGACGACATACTTGCAGCCGTAGTGAGAGATGTAGGGGAGTGAGGTGACGTAAGGCGCATGACCTACAGAGCGCGTTACCCATCGACAGGCGTCTGTAGCCGCGAGACTATGATGAGTTAGTAGACGTTGAGTGAAAAGTCTGCCGCTCGACAGACCGGAGCGTGTAAAAATCACCGTTCTTCGAGGGTCATGACAGTGGGACCCTTGTTGGCGAGGATGGCCTCATCCGAGTGGACGCCAGCGTAGAGTTCAGTGCCAAGCTGACGAGCTTGAACAATAGCACCAGCATGGCCTATTTGCGTTCAGTTAAAGTCCAAAAGGACGACTGTAGATGACCTACCGTGGTGGAAAAAGTCAAAGCAGCCATCGACCCAGATACGACCCTCAAGCAACTCAGGCGCGGGTTCACCTTCAAGATGAAGTTCATCGTTGGTGGGGTCAGTGGATGCCATGACGACGATCTAGAGATATGAAAGACTTGGATACTGTGTAGGTTTCGCACGTGGGGTGAAGGACTCAAGAAAAGATGAAAAAAAAGGGGAGGCGGTGATGAGAAAGGGTCCGATCACTCTTTGGAGGTGTGATGTTAAGATGGGACAAGGTACGTGCGGGAGCTTGGGTGGGCTAATCATTTCGGGGTGTGGGGAGGTTTGACTCTGATTGGTTGGTGCCTGGCTGGTGCGTCTGCCACTTGAAGAGCTTCCCCAAGCTATTTTGTTGTAGATTCATGCACATTCAACGGTGCCAGTTTGTTTTGTTTGGTGTTTTCGTTAAAGATGGATCGCTTTGTATGTTGAATTCATTTGAGACACAAATATTGACAATCTGGAAGCAATTAAACGCGTTGAATCT
The DNA here is from genome assembly GCA_002168265.2 of Fusarium euwallaceae. Lineage (NCBI taxonomy): Eukaryota > Fungi > Ascomycota > Sordariomycetes > Hypocreales > Nectriaceae > Fusarium > Fusarium euwallaceae. The sequence goes on from NHTE02000053.1 coordinate 189,330, forward strand.
CTCAAATCCTTACATCACATGCTTCCATTATGGCCCCACCATCAACCAACACGAGGTTGAGACATACGTACGCCATATCCCAATTCAACAAATCCACCAACAACCTCTCAGTCCAGCGCCGGCCATGATATCGATTTCCGTCATAGCCTCCGAATACCATCCCCGTCATCTTCGCCGTCTTCTCTCACCGAAGCCCCTCTGCACCGGAGATCAAGACCCTAGACTGTCCCCACTTTGCCCGGTCCTTGCCCGCCACGTTGCCGATCGATTGGTCTCCGCTTCTTGCTTTGGACGGAACGTCTTCGGGCCAAGATCCCCCGGGGGTCAAAAGTGAACGGCGCCGACCATGTGGTTAAGGGCATAGATCAAGGACGCGATGATACTTTGGGAAGATGATCCCGATGGGTTGGAAATATTTAAGTCCAACGTCAGCACCTTCTGAAGATCTTGCCTTTCTTTCTGTGTCACTCAGGACGACATTTCTCTTAAACTGAGCCCTCAAAATGAAGCTCTCCATCGTTTCCACCCTCTTGGCTTTGACGCCTGCTACTCTGGCCGATTGGCACTTTGCCAAGAACAAGGAGATCAAGTACACGGCTGTCCCGGAATTCTTCATGCAGGATGACCCAGCCACTGACCCCAAGACGTTTGACTACGTATGTCTTCCCTTGTTCAATGGTTGAGTGAGTAACTGACGACTTTCAGGCTCAATGGAACTTTGGCCTCTTGAACCGAACTTATCCCACTGACCCCAAGAATCCTCGCAAGGGTTACAAGACTCAGTGGGAGCGTTTCGCTCAGTATGTCAAGCACCTCAACCGTAATGCTAGCCGTGACAGGGTCCGTTACAAGGTCCTTGTCATGGGTCGTCACGGTGAGGGTTGGCATAACGCTGCTGAGAGCTTCTACGGCACTCCTGCCTGGAACGTAAGTTATCTTGGCGTCATTCTCACTACTTGCGCTGACTGGGTATAGTGCTACTGGGGCGAGCAGTCGGGCAATGGTACTGCTGTCTGGGAAGATCCTCTTCTCACCCCTGCTGGTCTCAACGAAGCCTACAAGGCCAATGCCTACTTCAAGACCCGATTCGAGCATGAGGGCATGCCCTACTTTGAGTCGTACTACACCTCTCCTCTGGCCCGCTGTGTCGTCACTGCCCATGAGACCTTTAAGGGTCTGAAGCTCCCCAAGTCCAACCGTTTCGAGCCCATCGTCAAGGAGTGGCTTCGTGAGGGTGTCAGCATTCGTACCTGCGACCACCGCTCTAGCAAGAGCTACATCAAGACCTTGACTCCTAAGATCAAGTTCGAGAAGGGTTTCTCTGAGAAGGATAAGCTTTGGACTGGGAAGAAGGGCGAGACTGCTGAGCATCAGCTGGCTCGCAGCAAGGATGTTCTCGATGACATTTTCACCAGCGACAATGCTGTTTGGATTAGCATTTCCAGTCACTCTGGCGAGATCACAAAGCTTCTTCAGGCTCTTAACCACCAGCCTTTCCGTCTGGCTACCGGTCAAATCATTCCCGTTCTTGTCAAGGCCGAAGTTGTCTACGAGGAGCCCACCTCAACCTACGTCTCTTGGACTACCGAGGCCACATGCAACGCACCTCCAGTCACCAGCATCTCAGGACAGGGTTGTGTTTGCTCCAGCACTGCCACTTTGGCTTCTACTCCGGCAAAGGCCACTAGCTAGATGGGGATAGTAATATTGATGGAAAAAGGAAATAGATCTTGATTTATAGCGAGTGCTGATTTGAGTACATAAGAAATAGTACGGATCGCTTGACTTGAATACATAAGAAATCTTGGCAGAAAATGCCGAATGTCCTCGCGGCTTTTGTGACAATCTTGCCGCTCCCAATGTTTCCTGCTTTCTCTTATGCCGCTGCGCCAATACACCTGGCACCGTCTCCCGTCAACCCAAGGAGAGTTCCACCCTTTTGCAGAGGAACTGGGTTGGTGTTGGGGCTGCGAATGTTGAATCTCCACGTGGTTCCAAGAACAGTCTCCTGAGCGTATAAGAAGCCGTCCGAAGTTCCCCATACAATATCCCAGACAAGACCGCCGCCTAGAACGCTGAGTATACCCCATGATTTGTGGAGCTCCCATCTCATCGTGTCGAGATTGAACTTGATGACATTGGTGGAAAGAAGACCGGTGAAGAGGAGCGAGAATTGCACCGAGTAGAGGTAGTTTCCGCTTCCTGGTACAAACGCCCAGTCGCCCACGCCAGACAAGATGCCCATGTTTGATAGACCAGTCGTGATGGTGTTGCCAAAGGTTGGAGATGAAGGATTGACGTCGATCTGGAAGTACTTTCTACCTCCCTCCGAGACCCAGAAGCGTCCGACGTCGTCAATATCACCCAAGTTGATGCTCACACTATCGATACGATGCGGTAGCACATCCCAGTTTCCATTCTTTGCGACACGCATGAGCCAAGAACCAGGCTGACCACCAAGTAAACTGCCCAGAAGAATATCAAGGAACGGATCGGTGATGACGGCGTAGATGTAATTGTCAAGCTTGTTGAAGCCGATGGCGTTGATGAAACCACCGTCTGTTCCGATGTAACCAATGGAGGTTCGGCTTCCGTCTGCGAAATTGACCATGACGAGTCGGCGGCCGTCGAGGGCGTAACCCATCTTGTTGCAGTCGAAAGTGGGCATGAGCTTGACGGATGAAGTAGTGGAAGTTGTGGAAGTTGAACTCCTGCTTGTGGTTGTGGGTGGTGCGGTGGTTGAGATGCTCGTGCTGGTGGTGGATGAGGAACTACTGCTAACTGAGCTGCTTGAGGTGGAAGCAGCGGCACTGCTAGAAGAGCTTGTCGCGGCACTGGAAGAGGTGCTTGCGACGGAGCTGCTAGAAGTTGAACTAGGAGCAGAGCTACTAGAGCTTGAAGCGGCAGTAGAGCTGCTGCTGGCCGAGGCTGCTGATGAGCTTGTCGAGGCGCTGCTTGTGCTGACACCAGTAGAGGGACTGCTGGCATGCGAAGAGTCCGAAGCGTGGCTGGATGTTGAATGGGCTGCAGAGGAGGAAGCAGCGCTAGAGTGGCTAGATGATCCGGTTCCTGAGTGGGCGCCGGATGTTGAACTCTGGGAGATGTTCTCAACATCGACGAGGACGCCGGAGGTGCTCGAAGCATCCCCTGAGTGCGAAGTTCCATGTGATGAGGTGTGAGATCCATGGCCATCTGAAGTTCCTGTATGAGATGTGGCACTGCCTGAATGCCCATCGCTGGCACCTGTTTCTGAAGATAGGCCTGCAGACGAGGCACCGGCTTGAGGTGTAAGAGAGGTCTGATCCCCAGAGTGGATGGTAACTGATGCTCCAGTGTGATGATCACCAGTAGGAGTTTCAATAATGAGAGTACCATGCTCGCCATCAGCCGTCGGGGGTTCGTAGATGGTGTGCGAGGTTGAGCGAGTACCAGCCCTGAAGACGGTGACGTTATGACCTGGAATATCTACCAGTGTTGTATCGCCAGCAGAGTTGGTGGCAAGCACGGCAGTAGGAGTCTCGATTATGACAGTTCCTGGTTGGCCTGAAGCTGGTGGGATGTAGATGGTGTGTGTAGTTGTTAGAGAACCATCCCTGATGATCGTGACATCGTCGTCGGAAGGCGTGTAAGTGGGCTCGCTAGGAGCATCGGTGACATCAACCACTGGGAGCTCGATGATGACTGTGCCGGGCTCATTCGAGGCTGTAGGTGGAATGTAGACGGTATGAGTGGTTGAGAGAGTACCACCTCGGACAACAGTCACATTTGCGATACCAGGAGAGCCAGAGGTAGTCTCAACAGGCCCATCAGTGATATGAATAGTTGGCGTCTCAATGATGACGGTTCCAGGCTCGTTGGATGCTGTAGCTGGGATGAAGATTGTATGAGTCGTTGAGTGAGGACCACCACGGATGATGGTCGAGTTTGCAATCGCGGGGGAGATGGTCTCACCAGCTGAATTGGTGACAGGGATGGTAGGCGTTTCGATGATGACGGTTCCTGGTTCGTTGGATCCAGTGGCGGGCTCGTAAACGGTGTGCGAAGTTGAGCGAGTTCCGGCTCTGTAGATGGTGACATTTCCACTTCCATGATCAGGGGCAACTGTGGTGTGTCCAGATGTGTGGCTGCCTGTATGAGTGATGCTGCCAGATTCCGTCTCCTCGGGACCTGCTGTCGGCGTCTCAATAATGACTGTACCAGCTTCATCGGAGGCTGTAGCAGGCACGAAGATGGTTCTTGTAGTTGATCGAGTACCGGCTCTGAAGATGGTAACGTTGCCACCAGCCGAAGAGGGTGCGATCGTGGTCCCGTGGTGGGCACCATGAGAAGAAGAATGAGGCTCTCCTTGCGGCGTGACGATGAAGAGGGTTCCTGGGTCGTTTGACTCCCCGGGGACGTAGCTGGTATAACCGGCCGTACCTGATCCACCACTGTAGACCGTCACGGTAGGTCTATCAGAGGTGATGCCATCATCAACATCAGAGGCATCAGCCTCGGGATCAGAGGTAGGAGTGACGATGTAGAGGGTTCCAGGTTCGCCTGAGGCCCCTGTGACATATGTAGAATGCGTGGTAGAACCGGGTCCTCCATTGAAGACGGTGACAGTTGGGCTCTCATCGTCACCTCCGGTGGGAGTAACAATGAAAACGGTTCCAGGTTCTCCTGAGTCGCCTGGCACGTAAGTTGTGTGTCCAACTGTGCCTGGCCCACCGCTGTAAACTGTGACGGTAGGGCTATCTGAGACACCTGCTGTAGGTGTGACGATAAATAGAGTACCTGGCTCATCATCTTCACCTGGAATGTACGTAGTATGTGCAGAAGCGCCGGGACCGCCGCTGTGGACGGTAACAGTGTGCCGACTCGAAGAGCTTGCACCGGTAGGCGTGACAATGAAGAGAGTACCGGGTTCATCATCCTCACCGGGAACATAGGTGGTATGCGCCACGGTACCAGGACCGCCGCTGTGAACAGTAACGGTATGGCGGCCGGAAGAGCTTGCACCGGTAGGTGTGACGATATAGAGAGTTCCTGGTTCGTCGTCTTCGCCTGGGACGTAAGTGGTGTGTGCGACGGTTCCAGGTCCACCGCTATGGACTGTGACAGTATGGCGCCCTGTAACACTTCCTGAATGGCTTCCAGTGGGAGTGACGATGTAGAGAGTACCTGGCTCATCATCCTCACCGGGAACATAGGAAGTATGCGCAACGGTTCCGGGTCCGCCACTATGGACTGTGACAGTATGGCGGCCCGAGGAACTTGCAGTTGGTGTGACAATGAACAGAGTTCCGGGTTCATCAAATTCACCTGGAACATAAGTTGTGTGAGCAACGGTACCGGGTCCACCGCTGTGGACAGTAACGGTATGGCGTCCTGTCGAGGTTCCTGTTCCTGAATGGCTTCCCGTGGGCGTAACAATGAACAGCGTTCCGGGTTCATCCTCTTCACCTGGCACGTACGTAGTATATGCCTCAGAATTAGGCCCTCCACTATGGACAGTGACCGTATGACGTCCTGAAGATGTTCCAGTAGGCGTAACGATGTACAAAGTGCCTGGTTCATCGTCTTCACCAGGGACATAAGTGGTGTGGGCCACAGAGCCAGAGCCACCGCTATGAATGGTAACGGTATGACGTCCTGTAGAGCTGCCAGTCGGTGTGATGATGTATAGAGTGCCAGGCTCATCATCTTCACCTGGAACATAGGTGGTGTGTGGTGTAGAAGCAGGCCCTCCACTGTGGATAGTGACGGTGTGACGTCCAGAATGGCTTGCAGTTGGCGTGACGATAAAGACGGTGCCAACTTCGCCATCGACGCCAGGCACGTAGGTGGTGTGGGCAACTGAGCCAGGTCCGCCACTGTAGACAGTAGCGGTCTGGTCGTCTGAATCGTCCCCAGTTGGAGTGACGATGTAGAGTGTACCGGGTTCGCCAGAAGCTCCAGGGACATAGGTAGTGTGCCCTGACGAGCCTGGCCCTCCACTAAAAACGGTGACGGTAGGAGTATCCTCGTCAGTGACCTCGGCTTCAGGACCTGAAGTAGGCGTAACGATGTAAAGTGTACCGGGCTCGCCGTCCTCGCCAGCAACATACGTAGAATGCGCCGTTGAGGCAGGACCACCACTGTAGATAGTAACAGTAGGACCACCCGCGGTAGGAGTCACGATGAAAAGAGTACCAGGTTCCCCAGACTCTCCCGAAACGTACGTGGAGTGAGCAGTTGCAGCGGGACCTCCACTGAAGATAGTGACGGTGTGATGGGCTGAGCCTGTGTGGTGGCCAGAAGTTGGTGTGAGGATATAGAGGGTTCCTGGTTCATCATCTTCACCAGGGACGTAGGTTGTGTGTGCAGTAGCGCCTGGGCCTCCGGTATAGACGGTAACTGTAGGATTGCCAGAGCCACCAGTGGGAGTGATGATGTATAAGGTTCCCGGTTCATCGTCTTCTCCTGGAACATAAGTGGTATGTGCAGTTGACCCTGAGCCACCACTGTAAATAGTGGCTGCAGGGCTCCGAGAAGAGCCTATAGGCGTAACGATGTAAAGCGTGCCGGGCTCGCCGTCTTCGCCAGCAACATACGTAGTGTGTGCAGTCGAGCCATGGCCACCGCTATACACGGTGGCGGCAGGAACTTGAGATGTGCCAGTCGGTGTGACGATGTACAAGGTTCCTGGCTCATCATCCTCTCCTGGTATGTATGTGGTATGTGCAGTTGATCCCGATCCCCCACTATACACGGTAGCTGCAGGGCTTCGAGAAGCACCAGTGGGCGTAACGATGTAAAGAGTGCCTGGCTCATCGTCCTCGCCAGGAATGTACGTCGTGTGTGCGGTTGAAGCCGGACCACCGCTATACACAGTGGCGGCTGCGACCCGTGGCGAGCCAGTGGGTGTGACGATATACAATGTTCCGGGCTCGTCGTCCTCACCGGGAACATATGTCGTGTGTGCAATGGAACCCGATCCGCCGCTATAGATCGTAGTGGCGGCACTTCGAGAAGACCCAGTTGGTGTAACGACGTAGAGGGTGCCTGGCTCGCCGTCTTCTCCCGGCACATATGTGGTATGTGCCGTCGCGGCCGACCCGCCGCTGTAAACGGTAGCCGTTGCCCTTCCGGCGCCGGTGGTAGGCGTAACAATGAAGACAGTTCCAGGTTCGTCATCTTCTCCTGGGATATAGGTAGTGTGTGCTGTTGACCCTGGTCCGCCGGTGTAAACCGTGGCAGTAGCACGACCTGCACCTGAAGTGGGAGTGACTATATAGAGGGTTCCTGGTTCATCATCCTCGCCAGGGACGTAAGTCGTGTGTGAAACTGAGCCGGAACCACCGCTATAAACTGTAGCGGCGGGGCTCCTGGTAGGCGTCACGATATAGACGGTTCCTGGTTCTCCATCTTCTCCTGGGACGTAGGTTGTGTGAGCAACCGAGCCCGAGCCGCCACTGAAGACTGTGACTGTAGTCTGAGCGCCATTGTCGGCATCGTCGGTCTCAGATCTAGGGTTGGAAGCGGGTGTGACAATGACCACCTTTCCAGGCTCGCCTGAGGTCGGGGGGATGTAAGTCGTGTGGGCAGTCGAGCCAGGTCCCTCAGTGAAGATAGTGATGTTGTGAGGTCCAGTGTGAGTTGCTGAAGCCGAGTCATCGACATCCTCAGAGGCTTCGGGACCTGAAGTCGGGGTGACGATGTAAAGGGTTCCTGGCTCACCATCTTCACCTGGAACATAGGAAGTGTGGGCTGAAGAGCCAGGGCCGCCACTGTGGATAGTGACGGTGTGTATTCCAGTATGGCTACCCGTCTCTGTGCCATGATGAGAGGTGTGAGAGCCGGATGTTGGCGTGACAATAATGAGAGTTCCGGGCTCGCCAGACTCTGCTGGAGGAAGGTAAGTCGAGTGAGCAGATGCACCAGCGCCACCGGTGTAAATCGTGACGGTATGTCCTTCGGTATGATGGCTAGTGTGGGTTCCGGTGTGGGTTTCGATCACTTCATCATCATCCTCTTCATCCTCAGCACCAGACGTTGGACCGGAGGTTGGAGTAACAATGATGAGAGTCCCTGGCTCGCCTGAAGCGGCCGGAGAGAGGTAAGTGGAGTGCAAAGTTGACCCAGGACCTCCACTGTAGATGGTAACAGTCTCGCTAGCTTCATGATGACCAGAAGTGTGACTGTGAGAGCCGGTAGTTGGTGTAATGATATAAAGAGTTCCAGGCTCCCCAGAGACTCCTGAAACATACGTGCTGTGAGCAGTCGAGCCTGGCCCACCACTGTAAACAGTGACAGTCGGGCTTCCAGAGTCATCGTCGTCAGTTGCAGAAGGACCAGATGTAGGTGTAACAATGAAAAGGGTCCCGGGCTCATCGTTTTCGCCAGGGATATATGTAGTGTGTCCAGTTGCACCTGGCCCACCGCTGTAGACAGTAACAGTGGAACTCCCTGAGCCATCGTCGTCGTCTGTCTCAGAGGCACCAGACGTCGGAGTGACAATAAAGAGAGTGCCGGGTTGGCCTGAGATGCCGGGGACATAACTAGTGTGTCCAGACGAGCCTGGACCTCCACGAACCACGGTGACGGCTTCGGAATCATCATCATCTGTAGCGGATGGAGCAGATGTAGGAGTAACGATAAAGAGGGTTCCGGGTTGCCCAGAAACACCAGCCACATATGTGGTGTGTCCTGTTGAGCCTGGGCCACCACTGAAGACGGTAACTGTAGAACTTCCCGAGTCATCATCATCGGTCTCAGAAGCACCAGAGGTGGGCGTGACGATGTATAGAGTTCCCGGCTCACCATCTTCGCCCGCGACATAGGTTGTATGCGCGGTTGAGCCTGGGCCTCCGCTATAGACCGTAACAGTGGGGATTTCGTCATCGTCATCATCGGTTGCGGATGCTCCGCCCATGGGTGTGACAATAACCAACGTCCCAGGCTGGCCTGATTCTGCTGGAGGCAGATAGGTCGTGTGTCTCGTTGAGCCTGAACCTCCAGTGAAGATGGTGACGGTGGGACTTTCAGAATCTTCATCGTTTGTGACAGATGCTCCAGAAGTGGGCGTGACGACATAGAGGGTTCCTGGCTGGCCAGAAACACCAGCAACATAGGTGGAATGCGCCGTTGAACCTGGACCGCCGCTATACACGGTAACGGTGGGAGATCCTGAGTCATCGTCATCAGTTGCTGCCGGGCCCGAGGTAGGCGTGATGATATAGAGAGTACCCGGCTCATCATCTTCACCTGGAACGAAAGTGCTGTGCGCTGTCGAGCCGGGCCCGCCACTATAGACCGTAACTGTAGGATCATCCGAGTCGTCATCATCTGTGGCAGCCGCACCTGTGGGTGTGACGATGTAGAGGGTTCCGGGCTGGTTGGAAATGCCTGGCACATAGGTGCTGTGGGCAGTTGCACCAGGTCCTCCACTGAAGACCGTGACAGTTGGAGCATCATCGTCATCGCCATCATCCGTTGCAGAGGCTCCGGATGCAGGCGTGATGATGTAGAGTGTGCCTGGCTCGTTGTCCTCCCCGGGAACGTACGTAGTGTGCGCCGTTGATCCGGGTCCGCCGCTGTACACGGTGACTGTGGGAGATCCCGAATCATCATCATCAGTAGCTGATGCACCCGTAGGCGTGATAATGATGAGAGTGCCTGGCTGGCCAGACTCGGCCGGTGCGAGATAAGTGCTATGCCTGGTTGATCCAGGACCTCCACTGAAGATGGTGACAGTAGGGGTGTCATCGTCGTCGTCATCATCGGTTGGAGAAGCTCCAGAAGTGGGCGTAACGATGTAAAGGGTTCCGGGTTCGCCTGACAGACCTGGCACGTACGTGGTATGCCCAGTAGACCCTGGCCCTCCACTGAAAATCGTTACGGTAGGAGTTCCAGAGTCATCATCAGTCTCAACAGCGCCAGAAGTAGGCGTGATGATATACAGGGTGCCTGGTTCATCATTTTCGCCGGGGACATAGGTCGAGTGTGCCGTTGAACCAGGGCCGCCGCTGTAAACGGTGACAGTTGGGCTTCCAGAATCATCATCGGTAGCTGAAGAGCCACCAGTGGGAGTGATGATGACCAGAGTTCCTGGTTCTCCAGAGGCTGTAGGGGGAATGTAATTGGTATACCTGGTTGAATCAGGTCCACCGGCGAAGATGGTAACATTACCAGCTCCCGTTGGCCCTGCGTCGTCGGTTCCAGTGACACCAGAGGTAGGCGTGACGATATACAAGGTGCCAGGTTGACCTGAAACTCCTGGGACAAAGGTTGAGTGCGCAGTTGCACCAGGCCCACCGCTGTAGATAGTGATAGTAGGGCTGCTGGTTTCGTCATCATTGTCGGTATCTGTTCCGGTAACTCCAGCGGTAGGTGTAACGATATAGAGAGTACCAGGCTCTCCCGAAATGCCCGAGACATAAGTAGAGTGCACCGTGGAGCCAGGGCCACCTCTGTAGATAGTGACGGTAGGCCTGCCAGTCTGGGTTTCGGAATCTTCATCATCATCATCGCCATCTGCAGTTGCGCCGGCAGTGGGAGTAACGATGTAGAGAGTACCAGGTTGGCCAGAGACTCCTGCCACGTAGGTGGTGTGCCCAGTCGACCCAGGGCCGCCACTGAAGATAGTGACAGTGGGTTGGTCATCAGAGTCAGCCTCGGAATCGCCAGTTGGGGTGACGATATAAAGGGTTCCTGGCTCGTCATCGACACCGGGAACGTAGGTGGTGTAGCCACTTGAGCCTGAACCACCGCTGTAGACAGTAACCGTAGGGCTGTCATCATCACTATCGTCAGTCTCAGCTTCAGGGCCAGAGGTGGGTGTGACGATGTAGAGAGTTCCCGGTTCCCCTGAAACGCCCGGCACATACGTAGTGTGGCCAGTTGCTCCAGGGCCACCACTGTGTACAGTGACGGTGTGAGCTCCAGTATGGCTGCCGCCAGTGTGAGTGTGGGTGCCAGTCGGTGTGACAATGTAGAGTGTTCCGGGCTCGTCAGATTCCTCCGCAGGGACGTAGGTAGTATAACCACTTGAGCCTGCGCCGCCACTGTAGACGGTAACAGTCGGTCTGTCGTCTTCATCTCCAGTCTCGGCTTCAGGGCCAGAAGTTGGAGTAACGATGTAGAGTGTCCCTGGCTCGCCAGAGATACCCGGCACATAAGTGGTATGACCAGTTGATCCGGGGCCGCCACTGCGAATGGTGACTGTTTCGCCTGAACCGGCGGTTGGCGTAACGATGTAGAGCGTTCCAGCTTCTCCAGACTCAGCTGCGGGGACATAGGTGGTATAGCCGCTTAAACCAGCGCCTCCACTATAGACAGTGACAGTAGGGCTATCATCTCCATCATCGGTCTCGGCTTCCGGACCAGATGTGGGAGTGATGATATAGAGGGTTCCATCCTCATTCGTTCCAGTTGGTGCGACATAGGTAGTGCGAGTAGTTGAACCAGCACCACCACTATACACAGTGACAGTAGGTCTGCCATCTCCATCATCGGTTTCAGCCTCGGGGCCTGAAGTTGGAGTGACGATGTAAAGAGTGCCCGGTTCGCCCGAGACGCCGGGGACAAAGGTTGTGTGACCAGAAGAACCAGCGCCGCCACTGTAAACAGTAACAGTTGGGCCATCATCTTCCTCGTCAGTTTCGGCCTCTGGGCCGACAGTGGGGGTGATGATGTAGAGAGTACCGTCCTCATCCGTGCCAGTTGGTGTGACATAAGTCGTACGAGTAGTCGAACCCGAACCACCACTGTAAATAGTGACAGTAGGTCGACCAGTGTGGCTACCAGAATATCCAGAAGTATGCGCGTGTGAGCCAGCGGTAGGAGTGACGATATAAAGGGTTCCAGCTTCGCCCGAAGCACCAGCGACATAGGTGATATGGGCTGTTGAGCCAGGACCACCGCTGAAAATTGTCACAGTTGGGGTGTCACCTCCACCAGTCTGAGCTTCAGGGCCCGAAGTTGGCGTAATGATATAGAGAGTGCCGGCTTCTCCTGACTCTGCGGGAGCGACATAGGTAGAATGGCGTGTTGCGCCTGGACCTCCACTGTAGATGGTCACAGTAGGGCTACCTGAACCATCGTCGCTCTCAGTGGCATCACCAGCTGGGCGTACAATGACGACTGTGCCTGCTTCGTCTGAGGCAGTAGCTGGGAAGTAAGTGGTGTGGCCAACTGATCCAGTGCCAGTGCTGTAAACGGTGACATTAGGCCTCATGCTGAACGAGTTGTTCTCAGTCTCGCCGTCTCCAGGAGAGTCGTCCGTGGCCTCTGGATCATCGTCATCATCAGTGGCCGTTGCATCGGGTCCTGAGGTAGGCGTAAAAATGAAGATAGTTCCTTCTTCATCAGATGCTGTTGCTGCGTGGAATGAAGTGTGCCTAACTGAGCCTGGGCCACCAGTGTAGATAGTGACATTGGGTCTTGCAGTGAAAGCAGCGTCTGTATCTTGGCCAGTCAAAGCTGTGTCCTCAGCGTCGGTTGCTGAAGCATCATCACCATCATCCTCTTCATCGTCATCAGCGTTTGCAGTCGGAGTGACAATGACAACAGTGCCCTGCTCATCCGAATTGGCTGGAGGATAGTAGGTCGTGTGAGCGACAGAGCCTGGGCCGCCGCTGATGATAGTAACGTGGTGTCTTGTGCTGGCAGACCCAGTGACAGCTCCATCAATCTCAGCATCAGGGTCTGAAGTAGGCGTGAAGATAACAACGGTGTCATCCTCATCAGTTCCAGTAGCAGGAATGAAGGAAGTATGAGCAACCGATCCTGTTCCGCCGCTGTAGATGGTAACTTTGGGCTTCGCACTATCTGAGGCAGAAGCACCGCCGCTGGCTAGAGGGCCCACTGTTGGTGTCTCAATGATGACAGTTCCTGGCTCAGTAGAAGTGGGCGCGATGTAGATGGTATGAAAGGCGAGACGAGCACCAGCCCTGTAAATGGTGACGTTGCCACCGTTTGTCGCTGGGATGGTTGTAGCTCCATGATGAGCTCCGGTAGCCGCGGCTCCGGAGGTGAAGCTTGTGATACCCGAGTCGGTATCGTCGTCTTCCTCTTCTTCGTCATCATCACCAGAACCAACTCCAGAAGAAGTTGCTGTTGACCCAGAGTCTTCGGTTTCGCTTGCAGATCCGTCATCATCGTCTCCAGTGGCAGTTCCTCCAGCAGCTGCATCATCTGTAGCGGAGTTATCAGAGCCTCCATCATCCTGAGTTGCGGAGGCATCATCATCATCCCCATCTGCGCTAGACAGGAATCCACTAGGCACTGGAACCTCAGGCGTGAGGAAAGCGATCTCATCATCAGTTTGGGAAGCCCCCGAATCATCGTCATCACCATCATCCGAAGGGACGCCAGTTGGGACTGGGACCTCGGGGGTAAGGAAAGCCGTGTCGTCGTTGGTTGAAGTAGCAGACTCGTCGTCATCGCCAGAGTCATCAGATCCATCTCCAGAGCCGGACGAAGCCCCGGGGTCGCCCGTGGGATCACCGTTATCCTCACCAGTTGCAGTGGGGTCTTCGTCTTCGTCTTCATCACCATCATCGCCATCGACGGCACCGGCACCGGCTGCGCCAGTACTAGAAGCATGAGCAGCAGCTGAACTGCCCGAATGGGTGGCTCCATGAGATCCTCCCGAACTACCGGCAGAGGTTCCGTGAGCTGAGTGAGCAGAGCCTGAGCCTGTATGAGAAGCCTGGTTCCCATCTTCGCCGTCACCACCACCGCCATCTTCATCTTCATCTCCATCACCGTCGCCACCAGCGCCAGTCGTGGAAGGGCCAGTACCTGATGCGTGAGTTCCAGAGGCGTGGTTGACGTGAGCCGAAACACTGTGAGATACAGAGCCATGGGCACCAGTTCCTGATGTATGGGCAGAACCAGCGCCACCCGAGCCAGAGTCATCATCATCCTCCTCCTCCTCTTCATCGTCTCCAGTGCCTTGACCTTGTCCGCTGGAGGGAGAGGCCGAGTTGCTACCAGTGTGTGTGCCATGTCCGGCCGATGCGCTGTGAGCTGATCCACCAGCACCTTGAGGAGCAACGCTAGTAGTTGCGCCGCCGGAGCCAGTGTGAGAAGATCCAGAAGAGTGGTGAGCCGAGCCCGAATGCCCTGCTGCACCAGTTGAAGAGGCGTTGGAGGCGTTTCCTCCCTGCTGCGCTCCGTCGTCATCCCCCGAATCATCACCAGGATCGGAGACATCACTAGATGGGGAGGCTTGGCTACCACCCTGTGCCGTGTTTGAAGATCCATGAGTAGAGTCAGAGTGGTGAGCCGAGTTGGAACCGCTTGTAGCTGAAGCGCCGCTTGCTGATCCCGAGCTCGCGGCACCTCCAGCCACTCTGCCAGAGACACTAGAACTATGCGAGCCATGCGAGCTCGAGTGAGAAGCAGAAGATCTACCGCCAGCCGACCCAGCAGTGTTTGAAGCATTGGATCCACCTCCCGAGCCAGAGTCGTCATCGTCTGAACCGTTGTTCTGGTCAGGGGTGCCTGTGCTAGAAGAACCAGCACCAGATCTGGATGCTTGAGCTCCTCCACTTCCTTGGACTGAGGCAGTAGCCGTGGAACCACTTGCGAATCTAGTGTTGGCTGGGAGTGAAGATGAGAAGCCAGATCCACTGGCAGCGCCTCCGTTGCCGGCCGAAGCAGAATTGAAACCACCAGTTCCGCCGTTACTGTTAGATACCGCTGCAGAGCTAGAAGCGGCTCGGGAGCCAGAGTTGGATGCGGCACCATTGGTGACTGGGTTTCCAGCTGAGTTGGAGGACTGGATATTCCCACCAGCGGATGACCGGCTGGCGCTGGATCCAGCTCTCGAGTTAGCTGAAGCCGAACCGCTAGAAACAGTGGTTACAGCTGAAGGAATGATCTGCTCCACAGGCGTCAAGGTAGCCGAAGGAGCCTGCCCATTGCCGGGAGTAGACACTTCATTTCCATCATCGGAGCCGTCGTCAGAACCTGATCCACCGTTAGAACCCTGAGAAGGTTCCGGGGTTCCAGCGACCGAGGCAACTGTATGAGCTCTGGAAGAGTGACTAGAGCCTGAGCTGCGATGCGATGCTGATGAGGTGTCTCCACGGGCTGATGCAGAGCGATGGCTCGATGTACCAGCTCCGTCGTCCCAGTCGCTGATTGTCTCAACAATGACCGAGGTGCGTGTGACAACTTGGCTGCCTGACGTGACGGTATAGAGGGAAGTTGTTGTTTGGAGATGAGGCTGGTGGGCCGTCTGGGAACGTGTGGTGCCACCATTGGGAGCACGGGTCGAGCTCCTGGATGCTGAAGATCCATTGCTGGAGCCGTTTCCAGAACCATTGTTTGAAGAAGATCCGTCTCCGTCGCCAGATCCATCACTTGATCCATTGCCGCCGGAAGATCCATCATCGTCACCTCCGGAGCTTCCTCCAGAGTTGCCGTTACCTCCCGAGTTGTTGTTATTGTTGTTACCTCCAGAGTTACCAGTGCCGTCCGAGGATCCGTCGTCTCCATCGCCTCCAGAGTTGCTACCCCCTGAATTGCCATTGTTTCCAGAGCTGTTGCCCGACCCATTGCTGGACGGCGCCCGAGTTGTAGGGGTAGCACCTCCAGAGATGGTATCGTCATCGGGATTGAACTTGCCACCAGGGCTGCCGGCGCTTGGGGATGCAGACAACGAGCGCGATGCGTTGCTAGACCCGGATCCAGAACCGCCACCCCCGGAGGACCCAGAACCAGAGCCGCCATTGTTGTTAGTGCCTCCGGACTGGTTGTCGTTGCCTCCAGATGAACCGCTTCCGTTGCCGTTGGATCCTGACCCTGATCCTGAGTTGTTACCGCCAGAGGATCCATTGTCGTTTCCTCCGCTGTTGCCAGATCCCGAGCCGTTACCATTGTTTGACCCTGATCCATTGCCGTTGTTCGATCCAGATCCGTTGCCTCCGGAGTTGTCGCTGCCTCCAGAAGAGTCATCGTCACCACCAGAGGAACCATTGTTTCCAGATCCGGATTCGTTTCCACCTTGGGAGCCGTTGCCCCCGGAAGACCCGTTGCCGTTATTAGACCCGGATCCGCTTCCTCCGGAGTTGTTGCCGTTTCCTCCGGATGAGCCGTTGTTTCCGGATCCCGATCCACTACCTCCCGACGAACCACCGTCGTCGCTTCCATTGTTTGATCCGGACCCGCTACCACCAGAAGAACCATTGTTTCCTGATCCTGATCCAGAACCTCCCGAAGAGGTGTTGCCGTTGCCCCCTGAGGAGCCGTTGCCGGACCCTGATCCAGAACCTCCGGAGTTGTTACCTCCGGAAGATCCGCTGCCAGATCCTGACCCGGGTCCACTACTATCACCTCCAGTGGATCCGCTGCCGTTATTGTTGTTGCTGGATCCAGAACCACTTCCCCCAGAGGAGCTGTTATCGCCTCCTCCTGAAGAACCGTTTCCGTTTCCACCGGATCCAGACCCTGATGAGCCCGAATCAGATCCACTACCACCAGAAGAACCATTGCCTCCAGACGAGCCATTGTTGCCCGATCCAGATCCACTGCCTCCTGAGGAGCCTGAACCAGTGTTTTCTCCGCCTTGTGGAGTTCCTGACTGGCCGCCCCCTGACGAACCGTTCCCGCTGGAACCGTTATTGCCAGAACCAGAGCCATTGCCTCCAGATGAACCTGATCCAGACCCATTACCGTTGTTACTGGATCCAGATCCGTTTCCACCTGAAGATCCATTTCCTCCAGAGGAGTTGCCAGATCCACTTCCGCCGGAACCACCTCCGTTGTTATTGGACCCTGAACCGTTGCCTCCGGAGCTGCTACCTCCGGATCCGTTGTTTCCTGATCCAGAACCAGAGCCACTGCCATCTGAAGATCCAGACCCAGATCCAGATCCATCGCCACCAGAAGAATTGTTACCTCCTGATGACCCAGACCCAGACCCGTTGTTTCCAGAGCCACTACCTCCAGCGTTGCTGCTGCCGGATCCTCCGGAGCTTGAACCAGAATTGGTTTCTTCGGGTCCGTCAGTGTCTTGTTTGCCACCGTGTTTACCACCTGGCCCTTCGTGACCATATGTGGAGGAGGGCTTGTTGCCACTTGACCCAGATCCATTGCCTCCAGAGCCAGAGTTACTGTCTGAGCCTGACCCGGAGTTATTGTTCCCTGACCCAGAGCCGCTGTCAGAGTTTCCGGTGCCGTCTCCAGAGCTATTGTCGTTAGACCCTGAGCTGGAGCCGCCATTTCCAGAGCCGTTGCCGCCATTGTTGGAACCAGATCCACTACCTCCAGAGTTGTTGTTGTTTCCTGAAGACTGGCCACCGGAGTTGCCTTGTCCAGAGCCACCATTGTTGTTGTTGTTCCCTGAACCAGACCCTCCGGAACCACTGCCATTGTTTGAGTTGGAGCCAGACCCAGACCCAGAACCGGACCCCGAGCCAGATCCAGAGTCATCGTCGTCTCCAGAGCTGCCTCCAGCGTTGCCCCTTGAAGAACCATCTCCAGAATCATTGCTCTCAACTTCGCCGGTCGAAGGGGAACCAGAATCGCCGGAGTTATTCGAGGAGGCTCCGTCGTTGCCTGAACCTCCAGACTGGTTGCCGCTGCCGGACTGGCGATTACCTCCAGAGTTGGAGCCGCCAGACGAGTTTCCAGATCCTGACGATCCGTTGTTCCCAGAGCCATTGCTGGAACCCGAATCGCCGTTTCCAGAGTCGTCGTCGTCTTGACCATTGTCGCCTCCAGAACCTCCGTTTCCTCCGGATCCCTGGCTACCTCCATCACTGGAGCTTCCATCTCCAGATCCGCTTCCTCCAGAGTTGTTGCTTGAAGAACTACCCCTCTGACCGGCAGTGTCGTCAGAGTCGTCATGGTTGCCATTGTGTTTGCCGTGGCCATTACGGAAGTCGGGGTCGTTGGGATCATTGCTTCCAGAGCTGTTGCCCCCAGAGTTGTCTCCAGAGTTGTCGTTGTCTCCAGACCCATCTCCCTGGCCTTGCCGACCGGAGCCGTTGCCAGAGTTGGACCCGGATCCGGAGCCAGAATCTGAACCTGAACCTGAAGACCCATCGCCGTTGTCATCGTCTGAGGCGTCAGGGCCAGCATTGGCACCTGGAGAATTCGAATCGCCAGACTGATCATCTGAATCTTCCTCACCATCATATTCTATTCTTCCAGACTCTGAATCTTCATCATCAGAGTCTCCGTTGGCAGCGTCAGACTGCTGGGCATCTCCGGACAAGCTTTCAATAACGTTGTCGTCATCGTCTTGCCCTGTGGCAGAATCGCCTTGACGCCCTGGCTTGAGAATGAGAACGGTTCCTAGGTTTCCGTTTTCAGGAGGGATCGTGACCGTTTGTCGTGGTCCGTTGTCGTCGTTGCCATCACTTCCAGCTGCGGCATTGCCGTTTCCGTCGTCGCCAGAGTCGCCTCCAGAGTTGTCGTCAGATCCACCATTCGAACCGTTGCCAGGTCCATTGCCTGAACCTCCATCACCAAGATCAAGATCCGTGACAACTCGAGTAATAGTAGTATAAGACACTGATCCATCAGAATCTGAGCCGCCTGGTGGAGGCGTGGCGCCTGGGGGCAGAGTGGCTTTTGGCCCTCCCTGATCAGCGTTATTGGCCCCAGGAGGTGTCTGGATCAAAACAGTGCCGAGCTTGGTGCCAGTTGGAGGAATAGTAATTCGAATAGGAGCTGTGGGTGTGACATCGCCCTCAGCTGGTTCGATAATAGTGACATAACCAGTTGCGTCTTCAGGCTGCAAAGTGACCGTCTTGCCCTCAATGCGTCCCAAAGCTTGTAGAGAAGCCACAGCTGGTGTTTGAATAAGAACCGTACCGGGATTGTTGCCGCTTGGTTCGATAGTTACGCGGATGACTGTCGGAACTGTTTCATCCGCCTCGATGACGGTAACATAACCGCCAAATTTAGCAGGCTCAAGTCTGAGAGGCTCGAGCTTGCCTCTAGTGAGTGTGTTGGAAGGAACGTGGATAATGACTGAACCACGTTGTCCTCCACTGGGCGAGAGAGTAATCCATTCGATGGATGAGAGTTCTGCGTTAGAAAGAGGCTGGAGAACTGTGACGTATCCAGATGTGCCGTGAGGTTCAAGAGTAAGTGGTCGAAGAGTTTCGTAAGTGCCATCGCCTGGGGTTTCAATAATAACCTCACCAGGGTTACCGTCAGTTGGTGGAATAACCCTCGTGATGGCGGATGTAATCGGAACTGATCCCTTGTGTGGGCGTAGTGTAATCACATAAGAACCACCATCTGATGCTGAAATGACTGTGTTCTCCGGTGATGAAGTACCGCCCGGCTCCTGAACAATGACAATACCTGGTTCATCGCCCTGCGGAGGAACGGTTTGTAGAGTCTTGACTGAGCCCTTGTATGATCGTGTAACGGTAATGTAGTCGGGAATATCGGCAAGGACTGGATAGACGGACACATACGTGTAACAAACGCCTGAATACTCATTGTTAATACCAAGAACTAACCTGTCATCTTGAACACCAAGAAAAGCGCGGGATGTGCCCGCGAGAGTCGCGAAGAGGAGATGCCGTAGCACCGTCGTCAAAGAGGACCGCATTTTTCGCTGCGGCGTATGCACTGCGTGCACACAAAAAAAAGGAGAGATAGAATATTAGACGCGCAGAGATGTAGTGAAGGAGCGATATGAGGCTTCAGGAACGAAGGAGATACCACCAAGAATTATAAAGCCTGTCGATCCTTTCTCGACCCGCCTCATATCCGGACTCGGGCACGCAGCGTCCAGACAAGCTGTTCTCGACGATTGAACAGTATGCGGAAACTACACCCCAAGCTACAAAGCCATTGTAAAAAAAAAGCATCTAGATTTGGGTTGCCAAGGTGGAAGCCATCATGCCAAAGCGGACGTACCCGCTGTGGATCGATGCCGTTTCCTCTCTGTAAGTGTTGTTTCCACGTTCCTGCATGGAATGAGACAAGTTAAACCCCAAAGCGTTTGGTACAAGGTTGGGGGAGAGGTGGCCCGGCCGGCCTAGACTCTGGCGCTGGAATGTGGGTGAGCGGGAGAGCTTGCCCGTTGACGCGACGACTTGTGCCTTGTTGTTGTGAATTTACAGGCAGCAAATGAGATGTTGGAGTAACGAGATCCGGAACAGGGAGCACGAGGCTATGTCGCGGTATGCGTCTGTGACAGGGCAACTAGACGGCACGCACTCTTCGGATAGCGAGGCTGCAGAGTCCCGTGGGCGGTTCTGCATAGACGTTGGTATTGATGCAGTTATGCAATGATGTGCATAATGTGGCGAGGGCTTGACGAACATGGCAATCATGTACAGTTGCTTCAGGCCAACTTTCTAGGGGGTAGCAGATCCTCCAATGGCGGAAATACAGCTCTGGATGCGGAAACAAGGAGACGTCACAGGGGTCTGGACATATTTCCTCAATTATTTCCCTGGATACTGGGAATATCAGCAGCCATAGAAGCCCAGTTGAGTCCACCAGCATGGTCTATCGCTCTAGACTAGCGGACAGGTCTCACTTGTTGCCTCGGCCTGTCCATGAGTCCCTGAAGCGCATAAAAGCACCAGATAGTCTGACGTTACACTAGCGGGGATAGCTCAGCTGCCCACTCTAAACGCCAACTCCTTCGTCTACGGATAGGACTACCTAGCAGAAGCTTATCCCGGCTGGCAGGCGTTGGACTAATGGGTTAATGAAGATCACGTATCCCCTCGGACTTTTGATTGGCGCGGACTAGCTCCGTTCGGAGAATACTTGATACTTTGGCAAGACATTCCGGTGTGCGATATCACACGGTCAGGTCCACATACTGCTTCATCAGGACCCTACTGGATACGATCTGGGGTTACACATGGCAAGCCTCAAGATCCACTATGGTCCCCGAAGAAGATCTGTGTGGTCCGGGATTCAGAAAGCTTTGGGGTTGACTGCATTCGTCTACTGTTTACGGTTTTGGCTGATGAAGAGTAAGAGATCGAAACCCTGACGTTGGTGGAGCTGGGGATCCGGCAATCGTATGGAAATATGGGATGATCGATACAAGAATCAGACGACGGGTTGTATACGCTTTAATGACATTTTTATGGGAGTATCGGCGGAGCGAGGTAGCTATACTTTATCTCACGGCAGCGGTGCATGATCCGACCCCTTGAATAAGGCACGATGATATCGGTGGCGACCAAAAATGGGCAAGATCACTCATGAACACCGGGTAGTTGTCTCTCGGCTCCGTGGCCGATTTGTTGATATGACAGCTCAAAAGTGACCATCTCGCAAATCCAGACAGGACCCGTCCTGCCAAGAACTCTAGAAGAAAAAGACCCTGAGACTCAAGACCCGAAAAGATCCATTTTCATTACCCTGGATCTTGTGTTGTCCCCTCCGGCAGGCAACCAAAACACTGTCAATCATTGACGACATCTTTGAAAATCTGAGACATCTCATCCTCAACACAAGTCATTCGCCACCACAGAGTCATATTGATAAACAAGCCATATCCCCTGTTTCAAGAATGCTTCCGAGCAACCAGGAGCGTCAAGAAGCCACAATCTCATTCATCTCTATGCAACGAGGCTTTTCGGGTCCCTTCTTACCCGGGCAGTGTACCTTGTTTCATGAATCATTGGCGGTTGCCATTTCCTCGCTTAAGATCACGGTCGAGACCGCATCTGACACTTAGGGCCAAGACAGATCCGCCACGACCGCTTTTAGGTTCCGAGGGGACCGGATCGGCGCAGCTCTTGCCGTATTTACAAGCCACTTTCTAAAAGGGATCGGATACGAGGTGGCCTTGTCTCATCACCAAGCTGCTCAAAGTTCCGCTGCAATAGCCGTTAGTAGGGCCTCTGTCAAATGGACGAAGCTATCCTTGAGTAGCATAGCGTGTTTATAGGTGCGGATACCTGATTTGAAAGCTTCAGTAGGAATGCTTTCGTACTATTATTGGTTACACAAAGTGGTCATGCTCGACGTGCAAATAGGCAGCGATGGGGAATTATGCTCAAGCCCCAGACTGAAGACATGATAATGACTCCTTACACGTTTTCACCTCCACATCAACCTTAATTACACGAAAAGAGTAAGTTGGGCTAGAAATGGACCCGCATGAGGCGATTCGTACTCGAGACCACACCTTGTCGTTTTCAATATCAGTTGAGCCTATCATGCATGATGAACGCTTGGACCTGGTACCTGCATATGTCAGGGCACTTCCACATGAGTGCCTGGGGATCAGACCAGATCTGGGCTGTGGACTGTCTCAGCCGCAGTGGCAACACGAGTCGTTTGCGCCGCGAAAACGGAATTTACTAGACCTCGGCAATAAGCCTTCCATGCAGGTCAACGACATGCTAGATCCATAGGGTGACTCTCTCGGTTCACGGGACCAATAGGTAAACAGGCGTCAAAAAGAAAAGTTGGCCAAGGCGCGGTAGACTGTCACGCCATCCGCGCCACGACGCGACGTAGATCAAGGCGGCCGACAGGGCTCGAGATAGAGTTCTGCCACGCGCTTGGCCTTATGCTAGTGAAGCGGAATTAGGAACGGCAAAATAAGTTTAGACTAGGGTCCTGTCCCTGGAGGATGTGACTGATACACTTATGCCTGAATGGTCAACGGGAAGAATGGCTCAACCCAATCTTAGAGGAGGCCAGCCCTCACGTCGTCCGGCTGGCAGTGATTTCTTTTGATTTCCCTAGTTCCGATCTCAGGGAAGGTATTGGCGTATGATATGATGATCAGATAGGTAGGTGGTGGCTTTCGTGAGGCCACTAGTAATCCCATGATAGAATTACAAATCATTTCAACATTTCCACATAACCGAGTTTCCAAAGAAATGGCTGGAGAGAGAGTTCCTATGCTATGTGCCATGTTTCAGAAACGGTAGTTACTAGCAATCCAACATGAGGTCAAGAACGACATTTGATCCATGACGGTGTAGGGTAGTTGGATGCTGAAAACTAGGTAGTCAGCGTAGGTTGTAGGTATGAGAGAAGGCTATTTGTTAGTGGAAGTTGAGATTAATAGTAAGTTGAGTGAGTCTAAGATTTATGTATGATATCTCATATGTAGCAGTGTTTATCGCAGAACAGCCTGTTGCCCAGAAAAGGGGACCTGCCTGTGCGCCTGATGGTTATCCCGCAAGAGCTCGGCAAGCACCTGTGACGTGGTAAAACTAACACTGGTTTAAATTAGTGAAGTTTGTGAGTACAGCCGCTTTCCTGAGTGTTAGGAAGAGTAAAATCAAGTTATTCATTCCTTAATCTTTAAGACCCAGTGTCACATTCGATGCTGGGGTCCCGTGGTGATATCGAAGCATTACTAGAGCTCAGGCGCATGGTGTCTAACTGTGACACTTTCTTCCAACCAATCAGAGCCACGCCCGGTTAGCTCAATCGGTAGAGCGTGAGACTCTTAGTCGAGTACGCGATCTCAAGGTTGCGGGTTCGACCCCCGCATCGGGCTGTTCCTATAAAAACGATTGATAACGAGCATTGCATGGCTTCTTTTTTTGCTTCTAGGTTCATACAGAGAGGCCATGGTTCATTTCTTTTTGGTCTCATTCATCTTGCAGTACCCATATTGGTCTTCACTTGAAGAGCAGTCTTGTCCAAGGAGCGAAGCACCTCTTCAATCTTTTCTCTTGTCAAGCTTCGTATCGCATTATCATCCCTGGTAATAGCCACTCAACCTGATAAAGGACCGACTGCGCCAAGACGCAACTGACCCATGTCCTTGCGCCTCCATAAATCAGAATGATGCCCTATGTCCGAATTGCGCTTATCATCTCCCTCACGCCCCAACCCTAGCCATATCTCCCGAGACCTTGGGCACCAGCAGAGTCGGACCAAAATCCTGCTCCAGGCCTGTATCGATATTCACGCCAACCCGTTTCTTGTCTACTTCCTCCCCTGCAGCAAACTGATACGAACGGTGTTCTTGTAAAACTGCTGTTAGTAATAATCCCTTCATGATTTCATGGACTCATACCGCAAACACTAAATCTTGGACCCTGCACCAAAAACGCAACGAGGCCACGATGGGTGACCAAGAAGATGTTCTTGTATTTGCCAGATGAAGCAAGGGCACCAAGGCGCCGCCGAATTCTCTCAGCTCGGGCTGTCGCTCTTTCAGGACTATGCGCCGAGTAGTCCCATTGCCTGCGACATGCTGAGAAGTCGAGATGAGGAAACTTGGCGGCCAGCTCTGCTCTCGATATTCCTTTGTTGCAGATAGCGTCGTGCGCCTCGCGCAGCTCAGGCCAGACCTGGACTTCCACTTTCTTGTTCCCGGAAGAGTCGTTGAAGAGGTGACCAAAGACGATATTCATTGTCTGAATAGTTCTGGTCATCGGAGACACGAGGATGAGATCGGGCTTCACGCTCAGGGCTCGCCGCACGGCTTTTGCTTGTTCGCACCCGACCTCTGTCAAAGGAGGATCTCGGTACGGGTAGCCTCTCTGGACACTATAGCCATTAGCTCTCACGCGGGATCATCGCTGAAAACTGCAACATACTTGTGGCGGCCTTGCCCATGGCGTAGGATATGAATCGTCGCCATCGCCTTGGTTGTGATGTTGTAGGCAGAAATGCGGCGGCTGAAGCCTGAAGGTGTGCAACCTTTGTCTGACGCTCTCCAAGAACGACACGTGACGGCGCGGCCGCTGTGCTACAGATAAACCTTCTGAGTTAGTAAGAAATGGCGCCTTCCTGAGATGGGATTCGTGATTGATTTGGGCACTTATTTTCGGCGTCAATTTCTAGACGAGTTTTAACCATTGATCGCCACAGAAAAAGTCCCTTGAATGCGTCCTTGCTCCTTTCATCATAGATGCTGCCAACCTGGAAAACTTCACAAGAATTCCTGCTTGAATTCAATCTTGAATCAGAAGTTTTGATGCAGCCTGATATACTGCCGTGATGCCACTCTTGATCTAGGTAGGTAAGGACTCAAAAATAGACAACACCGAAATGAACCAGGCATAGAAAAGGTGACTAGGGTGCTGTGGAGTTGGCTAGCAAGCGCATTCTGTTTGAGATAAATGTACCATCCACTTGTAAGTCAGATCGCATGCCCCTAGGTTGAGTTTGAGTTGTCCGCACATGACCAAGCAGCAGACCCCCCTTCAGCACGATATGAATCAATGATGCCCTGGATCGCGCCGTATGTGCCTGCCACCATGAGAAAGGTGCCCGAGACGATAACAAACACACTCCAGCCGACCATAAGACACCATCGAATAATGGGATTCTGCTTGCCCTTGCTCCAATTATCATAGAGCCACATGCAACCCATGGGCTGGAATGAAAGGAGGGTACCAAAGAGGGCGCCGGCCAGTGACACGATACCACCGAATACGGGAATAGCACTGGCAAGGATGTAGGCGATGAGACTGATTCCTACGGTACAGCCAAGCCATGAAGTCCAATGGATGACCGAGTTGGATGCAAGGTGTTTGGTTCCTCGAAGGGTGCGAACGAAGATGTATTTCGATGAAACCTGGTAAGATTCAAGAGTTAGCTAACATTTCGACAGGGAAGTTTCACTTGGTCAAGGTATGACGTACGTGTGTCAGTAGACCACCGCTGACAAGTAGACCAGGTAGAGCGATGCCATAAGCGATCTTTTTGATCATAGGTCCTGCTGAGCCAAGGGCTGGTGAGGCAATGTATGATCCGCAATAGTAATAAACAACGACGGCCACAACTACATATACAATGGTGACAAGAGTCTGACAGACCATCAAGGCACGTGTATACTGTCGCGGATCCTTCATCTCGGCGATGATGGGGAAAAAGGCACCAGTGCCAGCGTAAGCAAAGACGATAGCCGCAATGGCCGACACGGCTTCTAAAAAGGTTGGATCGCCGATGAGTTTGTAATCTGACTCCCACACGGCGTCAGTGGGAGCGCTAGGAGGCTGATCCTGGACACTGACGCTGATGGTGACGATCAAGACTGTAGAAACCATGAGAAAAAAAACGGAGATTTTAGGCTTGATGACTTACCGCCGGTGATGATGCTGAAAACACCAGTGATGGCTACCCATGTGATATTGCCAAGTGTACGGAGACTGGCGCAAGCGAGGACAAGGACGAAAGCGACGGCGACAAAGACGGCCGTACAAGCACCGTGGTTAGACAAGGAGTTAAATCCAATAGAAAGACTGAGCATGGCCGAGCCGGCAGTCATCACATATTCTGCATCATTCTCATTAGAAATGAACCAACACAAGCAGAGGCATTGACATACGGCCCATGAAAGCGGTAGCGAAAAGCTCCTTGCCGATACGACCAAACAAGAGTTGTCCAACATCATCTACCCCGTAGACATCAGGATGCTTGCGCTTGAATACGCCAACCATGTAGTCGGACCAGGTGGTGATGCCGGCGATGACACAGAGGATGATCACACCGGGGATCAAACCCAATGTGTCGAGCACTGAAGGCAAGGACAAGACACCTAGGCCGATTTGGGTCTTCATCATCAAGCCGACTGTGCTTATCCAACCGACCTGTGGTTTGTTAGATGACTAACGGCACAATGTGGGTGTGTTAATGGCGCACATTACGATAATTTGGACCTTCGTCAGTGATTTCACCAAACACCGCATCGTGTTGGATGTTGTTGCTCACATTGCCAACCTCATGGTCAACAGGCATTGGGGGCTTCTCCTTGGATGGAGTTATATCGTCTTGAACAAACGTCATGATGGCTGGCATTTATCTACTATGGTCATGGTGATAAGTAGCTAACCCTCCTCTACGTAGCGGTCCCGCTTTTTCCGTCTCTTGACTGTGCCAATTAACCCGACGCAGGGGGGAAGAGAAGTCCCTTTATTTATCTATTATACCAAATTAAACTAGCTTTTATAGGTAAAGCTAATAAAAGAGTAAAAATATAATATAAGGGCTCTTTGAGCTAATTAAAGATTATTATTTTTATAGCTTAAAAAGCGGATTAAAGTGAGTAACCTCGTTTATACTGTGTGAATATTATTTTTGGCATAATAGCTCTATAAAAAACCGGGGCCGCGATCATGAAGGGGGGTTGGCTACTTATCCCCATGACCATAGTAGCATGGTGAAGCCTTCCCCAAGTGACACATGCCCCAGCTCTAATCCTCGGCCTCCGCTTATCGCGAACACAAGATCGTCATGTCCACTTCTCCACGAGACAAGATTAAGCCGACTAGAACCGTCAAACAAACGATAAGAGACCTGGTATCACCTGATACTGAGCGCAATCGGTTGCCATAGGGGCTTGCGGGAGGAATATGACCAAAAGAAGGTGGTTGATTTGTCACCTCGATGGTGCGTTGCGGGACTTTGTCACGGATTTAGACGGCATAAATCAAAATAAGAGCGATAGCTTCCCTAGGGTTTCCATTTTCCTCCCCCGGTACTATACCGGAACTAACGGATGGATCGAGTCATGTTGCGGTGCGCGATAAGGGGTGACGGAACTGCCTACTTATTTAGGTCGACAGGGACGGTTGGGGATAATCAATCGGCCAACGGCGGAACTACCTTACATATTCGAAAGCCATGGCCGATCAACACGGAATTAACAACCTAACTGTCTCTTTCTCAATTACAGCACGACCTAATTCGCACTCTGAGTACCCGACTTCTATTAATGGCCTTCCTTTGAACCGGGACACGGTTCCGATGCGCTTGATCAGACCCCATGAAACTTGCACGCACCATCCTCGTGTTTAATAGTAATATTTGTCCTTTGCTCTCTACTCATTTCAAATGCCATAACTACTGCATTCTTTCTATGTCACTGGAACACCAACACTTGTACCTATCTCGTCCCCATACCCATTCTACTAGTCATGCGATCAGAAACCGCCCCCCTCCGTCGTCTACAAGTCTTCCAGGATGAAAGCACCGTTCGATCACCCATCGGCCGCTTCCTCGTCCCCGGAACGGCTGACGCAGACATTGTCTTCTCCAACACGCCCATCAGTTTCATGATGGGCGTCAACGCCGAGACAGGTGTTGTTATGGACAAGCACCATCCCCTTCTCGGCGTTCCCCTACAGGGAAAGGCGTTTGCCCTTCGCAAAGGGCGCGGTTCTTGTGCTTCGAGCGCTGTGATTCTGGAGCTGCTTTACCTGGGAAAGGCCCCGAGTGCCTTGGTATTTCGCGAGATGGACCCTATACTTGTTCTGGGTGTCTTGCTGGCTGGTGCTCTCTATTCTAAATCCATCCCTGTGGTTCTGATCGAGGACGACACTGTGTGGGAAAGACTGTCCAAGGCCGAATCTTGCAAAATAACATCCAAGGGCCTGATTATCGGTGACGAGCTGATGTCACTTGATCGACCATACTCTCAGAGTGTAGAGACAAGTCCCGAGGATGACCGCATGCTACGAGGCGAGGGGTACGACCTAGCGACGCAGATGGCCATGGAGTTGATAGTCGAGTTTGCGTCGATCCAGGGCGCAAAAGATCTGACCAATGTCTCTCAAGTCCACATCGACGCCTGCTGTCTCGTGGGCCAGACGAGTCTCTTAGTTCCCCAGCGTCTTCTCGAACTCGGAGGCCGTGTCCGCGTACCAGCCACCTGCAACTCCCTCGACGTCGACCGACAAAGATGGAGAGCCCTGGG
This sequence comes from Fusarium euwallaceae, assembly GCA_002168265.2. Lineage (NCBI taxonomy): Eukaryota > Fungi > Ascomycota > Sordariomycetes > Hypocreales > Nectriaceae > Fusarium > Fusarium euwallaceae. Next base: position 217,915 of record NHTE02000053.1, read on the forward strand.
CACAGACCCTGACGTCTCCCAATTTGCTTCTAAGATTGGAGACGCGTACCTGGCCATGGGCGCCTCGATGAGCTTCACCTGCGCACCATACTTACTCGATAGCAAGCCACAACAGGGTGACCAGATTGCCTGGGGAGAGTCCAACGCCGTCGCCTTTGCCAATAGCGTACTCGGTGCCCGCACGCAGAAATACCCCGATTACCTCGACGTTTTGATCGCCCTCACAGGACGAGCTCCCGTGATGGGTTGCCACCTAGACGAGGGGCGCCAACCCACCATGTCCTTTCACATCAACACGGGTGAACTCGCTGGCTTCGATGATTCCCTATTCCCTCTTCTCGGATATCACATAGGATCTCTGGTGGGCGGCGACATCCCCATCATCTCAGGTCTTGAGAACAGCAGCCCCGGAGTCCCAGACTTGAAGGCATTCAGTGCCGGCTTCGCCACAACGTCCTCGGCAGCCATGTTTCACATTCGAGGCGTGACACCAGAAGCAGACATAGTGGTTATTCCAAAGGACATTCCTGAGAAGATTGTCGGGAGGAGAGAGCTGGCCGAGACATGGCTACAACTCCAATCAGCCAAAACCAACACGGTCGACATCATCGCATTGGGAAACCCCCATTTCGCACTCGAAGAGTTCCCCCGCTTGATCCACCTCATAAAGAACAAGATTAAATCACCTAAAGTGGCAATGGTCATCACCACGAGCCGTTTCGTCTACGAAAAGGCCGAGGAAGCTGGTTACCTAGACGTGGTGGTCAAGTTTGGGGCACAATTCATCACTGACACGTGCTGGTGTATGCTGAAAGAGCCTGTTATTCCACCCAATGCGCAGAATATCATGACCATTTCGGCAAAGTACGCTCATTATGGGCCGGGAGTTTCGGGAAGGGGTGTTGCTTTTGGTAGCTTGGCTGATGCGGTAGAGGCTGCTTGCACGGGGACACGTCCAGTTGCTCCTGCGTGGCTATTTGGGCTGTGAGAGGTAGATACTGGGATATAAGTGAATAAAAGAGGGTTACAAGGACTGGTCGTCGGTCTCTGTCTCGATATACGTCCAGCCACTTCAGCCAGTCACTTCTCAATGAGGTACGTCTCTCCTGGGTCTCCGCCATTATATTTTTTGCCGTACTAGAGAGATCTAAGCCCTGCTAGGGTTTTCATCATCCATCGGCACCGAATAGCCTTGGAATGTAGTCTTTGCCCCTGCATCGTAGATCCGATCAGCCAATAGAACACTCCCTCGAAATTTCTTTGCTCGAGTCTCGCCTCTAACGTCAAGTGTCGATGCAGTCTTTGCAAGGGCTCGATAAACCTCCAGGGGTTCAATTGTATAAAGTGCGGGGTGCCATCGGAGTTGGTGCCCCTTCCTTAGCGCGTTCGCCTAGGTGCTCGGGGAATACCTTATCTTGACTCCGCCCCACCACAGCCTGGTCAGGCATTCACCATTGGATATTCGAACAGAGTCCCTCAGGTGGGTGGGATAATAACCGGCACACTCTACGTACTAAAGTGCACTTAGGTGACAGAAATGATCATCTATTTAACAGATCCTAATGGCCTAACAGCGCTTGAATATTTATGTCAATACCTCTCGGTGTGCCTGTTTTTATCTGACCCACCTGTCCCTCCAACCCTCCTCCACAGTCTCTCGTCGCGGGCTATTGATCTGGTGTCAATCAGGCATCCGGAGGAGAATTCGGTTCCTTCCACGCCTTCCACGCAATCCAAGCCTGTAACCCCGACATCCCAAGGCTGAGGAGTCCCACCAGAATGGAGACGGCCAGGGCGAGAAGTGCGATGAAGAAGGCGTTGCTGTCCGAAGTCTGCCACTTGACCCATCGCTCAAATTTATTCCGGGGTGGCCTATCAATTACGAAGTCGTGTAGTGTCGCCAACCGTTCGCCCCAGTATAGATACTGGAACTCTTCCTGTGGGTCGTCGAACATTTGCAGGCCTTCTGGCTCGTCACAGGCCTCGTCAAAGCCCTGTGTTTTGATTAGGCGCCCCAGAATACTGCCCGACAGACCGTCATTCCAGTAGAAGAGTATCGATTGCAGGGAGTGAAGGGTTTCTGCAAGTAACCGGGGCGGGAGACACCCACTGGAAAGTCTCAGCCTCATCCTCATGTATCAATGGTTGAAGGGATCCGACAGCAGCCGAAACAAACCTTTCGAGGCACGTCGCGACATCCTCTTCTTTCTTGGCATTCTGCGTCTGCAGACGAGCTAACTGCACCTGCAGAAACGTCGCGTGATGGAAGAGATAGAGAATGTTGTTCTCAGGATCGAGCAGTAAGTGCTGCGCCAGATTGTCCGTCTTCCTGAACTTGATGCTCAGTCTCAAATGCAACTTCCAGGCCTTCAAGGATCTCTTGTCGGCCAGGGCTTCAGCTACTCTCTCAGACTCCTTCGGAGCCTTGGGGAAGCATCTTGAAACAAAGTCATCGAACCGCTCGTCGGTCTGCCATGAGACGTGCCGGTAGTGTCCAATGGCGTAGCCGGGCCCGTACCAGTCGCTCACGGCGGGGTCGAGCATGAGCATGGCGCGCACAGCCACCATAACGGCGTGTCGGATCTGGTGCATCGAGTGGCATTATCCAGCGTCTGCGCGGGATTTTCTCGAAGGAGCTTTGCCGCCACTAGAATCTCGTCGTGACTGATGGGAGCGAGATCATGCGGTTGTGGTTGCTCGACTTGCAGGGCAAACATCTTGGTATCCGCCATCAATTGGTCGTAAAACTCGAAGTATTTCTGGAAGTCGCGGTCTGATCTGCCGAGCAGCTCGCTACTGACCAGCTTCCGGTAGTCAGCGTTGTTGCGCATGGTGCTTCCACAATCCGCAGTTGCTCAAATGTGTTCTTTGTTATAGTCGAAGCGCGGGATAACTGAAGTAGAAGATTGCTCAACTGGTCGGAGCTGGAGAGAAGGCAAAGGATGACGACGAGAGAACGTAGGAAGCCACTGGAATTGCCATTGGCTTTTAATGAGGGCGTTGGTGGGCGTCGACGAAAAGTGAGGCTGCAAGGGTAGGGCTCAGGTGCCATCCAGGGCTGACTCCAGGGCTGACTGCCCTCACTAAACAACGTCGGGATTCGTGTCAAGCAGCTGGCCTACCTAAGCTACCAGCTTGAGAATGAGCCATCTCTGACCTGGATCGTCCTCGAGGTCTGCTTCAATCCTCTCGAAAACACTTCTCCCAAATAGAGTCCACTGCTTCTTGCTTGATGCTCGCACGGGACCCTGCAGTCACGCTCCACGGCTCGCCGATTGTTGTCACATCGCGTCGCTTCGCTTCATCGCGCCCCTCGGGCCGACCCGCCTTTCCTATGACTGCCGACGTCGACGTTCGATCGCAAGACCCGAGCTGGATACATGGCACACCCGTCGCTAAACAATGCGTTGGTATAGGGGAAGTATCCGACCCACGGCGGCAACAGGATGCCGGCCCGACCAGCGCGCCCACAGAAGAGGCTCCGAACGGCCCCGTCGAAACCCCCATGCCGACCATCCATCGTCAAGCATTCGCGGACGGAACGAACAATACCGCAGTACAGCCACCAGTTACACAGCCGCAAGAGGACTCGAGCGTACCCGTTCCCGGTAGCCGGAGAGGGAAGCGAATCTATTACCTGGCTCGGGTACAGTGCAACAACTGGACCCAAGAGGACTACAACCGGAGGTTTCTATTTGTGAAGAAGGAGTTGCAGTCGACGGTAAACGGTGATCCCGACTGTCGTGACCTCGCGCCGTACGTCAGCTACGAGCTTCGCATGGTGGGCGTCAACCGCGACCAGGCGGTTCCAAGCATCGTTATCAATTGTCGAGAAAGGGATACGAGGTCCCTAAAATCATTGTTTGCCAGGGCGAATGAGAAGCTGGGCCGCGGTAAAGTATCACTCAAGGATCGTTTGCGCGGGGGCAAACCGCAGACCAAACCACCTCTCCCACTGGTCTACTGCGGGTTCAAGGGAGGGCCGGTGACCCGGAAGATGTCGGATGAGTCCATTAGAGCGTACTTTGGGAACGAATCGACCTATTGCGGCGGCTTGATTCAATATCAGGGAGCGTCTGCAACTCTTGGTCCGTCGCTTCATATCGACGGCATTAACGCCCAACTCACAGTCGACCATGTCTTTCCTCCGAAGCGGTTCGTCGAAACTATTGCGATCCCTGACCTAGGAAACTCGCCCTCGGATACGCCGCACACAACGCCTGACGACATCGACATGGACGGTCTGAATGACTTGTGCGAAAGCGATGGCGACGGTAGAGACAGTCTGATTGGCTTGTGGGAAAACGATGACGACGAATACGATTATGAGGATGAACCCCAGAGTGCCGCCGAAGACGAAACGTCCGGTCCGACTTTTCCAGAGGTAGACGCGGCCACAATGAAGCCGTCCGAGGAATGGGAGAAGATAATACCTCCAGAGACGCTCGATCCATCCTTACCGTACCTGGATTGGGTCCTGGCTCGACCGTTACCACGAATGGGGTCTCCGCCTCCGCCAATCGGTTTTGTCAATGCTTTTTTCCCAGATGGTCCAGGTGGGCGCCCAGCCGTTATCAGTCAGACACGGGATGAACCGCCAGTGCACCTAGCTCCCGTCTACATGATATCTGGTGTTCGAGGCGTCCTCTGTGGTGATATATTGGCCAGTTTGACCTTTCTGGGATCGCCGGCCCAGCAAGTCGATGGCGAGGTCTGGACGGTAGTCCTGAAATCTCCTGAAGGTGCGGTCTTTGGTGGGACGGCATGAATTCGTACATGTGCTGACTATCTATCATACTAGGCCTCATTAGTGGCGAATGCGGCTCGGTCGTCGTCGATCAGAAAACACACGAAGTATACGGTCATGTCATAGGGTGCAACCCTTGGGGTCATGCCTTCGTTGCTCCCGTGAGACATGTTCTTAGCCAAGTCAAAGCCTCCTTCGGGGCCACACGCGTTGGCCTTACGGGCTTGTGGGACTCAATACTCGAGTTACCTTCCCAGAGCCAGCTACATGAAGTCTACCGGCAAAATGTCCTGTCTTTTATCAAGCAGATGCTGGCAACTGGCAAGGTCGAGGTTAATTCAATGGATGACCGAGGCCAGACGCCGCTTCATCGTGCCGCCAGGGAAGGAAATGAGGCGGTCGCTGAATTGCTCCTCGAGCATGGAGCGGACGAGAAGGCGAAGGATTACAGTGGTCAGACACCGCTCCACTGTGCCGCAGAGAGAGGGAACGAGGCCGTCGCTAGATTGCTCCTCGAGCATGGAGCGGACAAGGAGGCTAAGGATTACAGTGGTCAGACACCGATCCACTGTGCTGCGGGAGTAAGAGACGACCCCGTCGTCAGGCTACTCCTCGAACATGGAGAGAACAAGGAGGCGAAGGGTGGTGGCGGCCAGACACCGCTACGCCTTGCCGCCGAGAAAGGGGACGGGGTCATTCCTTCCAATGTTCGAGCCCGGGATCCCCTTCATCGAGTTCTCGGGGAGATCGACGGATTCCTTGCCGGTATGAGGTATTTCGATGAAACAGAATCCCTCGAGGCGAGTGAACCTAGTGACGGTCCTCTTGAGCTGGGGAACCCCTCAAAGGCGACGACCCTCATTTCCCAGTCGGCCGCTGGGATGGCCTGGTCCTCCATCCGAGATCTCAGGCGCAGCATACAATACTATTGGCAGTATTTAGTCAAGGTATTACAGCACATTGACAACCGAATCATAAATAGGCTTTACGGGGCCTATAAAGACGCTAGAGGCCTTCAAGAAGCTGGCGTTTTTGCCTTCCGAAATACCCTAATAGGCCTTGCCCCCAACGACCTCAAGAAGGTCTTTGCATTTTGCAGCCTCTCCTATGTTATCTCCGGCCTGCTGCACACGAGAGGTAGATTCGAGGAGACCGAAATTATGGCCGGCGTGAGCCTCTGGCTGCATGCCCTCGAGATCCCAGAGGAGCAAGAGGCTTTCAAGATACTTGCCCGAAGCCTCTGGCCCGAAACCCGTCACTTTAACTTCTCTGACCAGGACCCCACCATTCAGGGCCTTGACGTCCCGAAAATCGACCCTGACAACATACTCCAAGGCCAGTTTGCTGGCCCAAGCCATCCCCAATTCGGTGCCCCAAGCCTGGGTCCTATGCCCATCGTCTCTCCCGACGTCACTGAGCAACGCAGCAGTGTCCCTGGTGCTGCGTCGACTCAGATCAACAATCCCGGAGAACTGCATGACACAAAAGTCTTCGCCGCCGTGGTCCAGTACTGTCATGCTAACGGAGACTTCTGGTACGACCTCTCCAACCAAGGCGCGATATCGAAAGACATAAGGTCGCTTCTCGCCTGGAACCAGGAGTGCGCGCGAGAGAAGAAACTCATCTATGAACAATATATGGAGCGTCTGTTGTCAGAAAAGGACACCAAAGACGTCACCTCTCGCGGGATAGTAACAGTGGCCGAGGGATTCATCAACACAGGCTATTTACAAAGTACTGACGAAGCAACGTACTATATGGCGAGAATGGCCAGGGTGAGTTATTGTCGCGGCCGGGAATGCCTACCTTGGACTAACACTCTCAACCTCCAGTTGGTATTCACAGACGATGAAGCGGAAGGCAGGTTTCTGATGTGGATTACTAACCCCAAGTGAGTCATCCATCTACGCATCTTTCGCCTAGATCTCGCTAATCACCTCCACGCTAGAAACCCATTGCTTTATCCTACCTACCACCGCGAATTCTCTCGAGAGTGGAATATAAAACGACACTACAAAGATGTTCACGATGGGAAAGTATGAACAATGGGCTCTTAGATTGGAGATCTGTGGAGAATAGAAGGATAAGGGAATAGTGGGATTATTTATGCTTAACATGTCAAAGGGCGGAATGGAGTTCGGTTGGGTTTTGTAACTATTTCCTAGCTTAGCTAGCTAGCCCTGTATTCATCGAGCTTTGGATGTGCTATAGGAAAAAGCCAGCGTTGTTCCTTTGTGTGTAATTTCTTTTTACTCTGATCTCACAAGGTGGTATGGACCGAATACAATTTATGTTGGAATAGACTGGTGTTCTTGCCTTCTAGACCAAATGAGAACTGTCTGGCACCGGGAATTATATTATCTATAGTACCTTCATATTAGAAAAGATCCGCTATTTAATAGACAGAGTTTTCTTTTGTTAAGGCTTTATTCATATTAAGTTGGAGGCTGGCGGATAAATGTATATTCCTTGACTCCTGTTTTCCGGCTACCGCAGCGCCCATTTCGGTCTCGAACGAAGGCCGGCTCGACATCGAATGTACCAATAATTCGCGATAGCCGATTATGGCCTTCGGGCCCCTGCATTATATACTTAGATTAACTGTTATCGATGTATGAAGGCGCGGTTCTGTCTCCACATGTCGACTTTGATAAGTCGCTCTAAGGACCCAGAGGGAGACAAAAGACTTGTGGAAAAACTCGATTTCATATTGACATAGTATTTACTCGCGTGGCAGCTCGGCAAATGGTAATCAAGAGTTCCATTTGCCCACTTCATGATTTAATTGTCACAAGGACCATTTGCTATAGTCTGCTTATTCCGTGTCGTTGTCTAAGTTGCAAACCTAACAACCTCCAGATCCGCAGGCAAAGTTGATTCCCAGGGAAGCTGACGAAAGCGAAAAGTTGATGATGGTGAAACTCTCAGGATCACCAGGGTTTCGGCGATCACTGACATCCCAGGAGCAGCTCTGCGACGCCGTGATGTTCTCGCTGTTGAGGGTTATACCCCCGAAGCCTCCAGGGCAGAGGGACTGTCTATCAGAGTCGCCGGTTGACGAATCGGAGCATACAGCGACGATCGGATCCCTTGGGTCAGGGCAGGTGATCTCATCGCTGCCCTGGCCGGTTTGGCGCTTAACTGAGCGAACCAACCCGGTCTGTGTGGAAGTTAGCAAAGCTGATTTTGTAGGGAAAAGGGTGCTTGGTTTCTGACCCCTTTGGCCATTGGAGTGGCAGTGGCCATCTGGAGAGCCTGCAACAGGATGGCAACGGGAACAAGAGAGAACTTCATTCTGTTTGACCACGCCGTTAGCTTTGTTGGATATGGATGTGTCGACAGTGTTGATTTGGAACGGGGAACGCTGTTGCTTACTTGGGTGGATGGTTGAAAGTTTGTTGGAGATGGCAGTGCTATTGTGCAAGAATGCTGAGTTGGAAGGATGTTGTGTGTGTGTGTGTGAGTGAGTGAGTGAGTGAGTAAGTGTTGATGATGGAAGAAGTCATCGTCAACCTTGAGTATTTATATTTCGTTGTTCGGTATCCTTATGGCTCACTTTAGGCTCATGCCCATAACCCTTGCTCCCATGAATCTTTATCCGACGCTCTGAAACCCCACATGAATCCTAGGTATACTTTGTCTTGAACGTTAAAATTCGGGCTCATCAGTTCATCCGACCTCGGCATCATGAGCATCCCGAGTAATTACACGTTGGTGTTTGCTGTGCGAGGAGTCTCTCTTAGGAACCCCTGGGTAGGTAGGGATACCTTGCTTGGCTCACGTCAGAGCTATCAAACGTTTCAAGCCCTGTAGAACCTTATTTTGCCCGTGCCGCGTGACCTCCCTGTTACGGGTGATAGTTGCTTAAACTTTATTCACAATTACCTAGTGAAAATAAACTTTCCCTAGGCTAAGGTCTTTAGATAGGGTGGTAGGTGATGAAACATTTCCGGGTTCAACCTCGCAGTTATCATGCATGGCTGCCCTTGGCAGACTCACGTCGTGAGGTGTGCGTCTACATAAGCTGCAATTATGGGCTGGCTTGTTACTACCTTCCTATGACCTATTCTCAACCAGAACACCTCTGGCACATTCCGGTACATCAACAGGCAGAAATAGGGTATAGTCTAAGCCCGAGGTTCCGCCAAATACACACCGTCAAAGTTTCAGATCATCTATCAATGGCTTTCGCAGTCCGGTCATGGCGACGGGCCGCAGCAGCAACCCTGGCATTCTTCTTATCTTTGTACCTGATCCATCATTTGTCAACGAAATTCCAGTTTGTTCAGTCCAAGGAGGCATTGCACGCCGCCAACTGTTCCCCTGAGCGACAATCCATTCCAAACATAGTTCATTACGTCTACATCCTGCCTAACCCTGGGGAGATTCAACTTGGATTCAGCCACTTTTTATCGGTCTATTCGGTTCTTCTTCATCTTCAACCCGACGCACTGTATATCCATACAGATGCTTCTGCTGATGCCCTGAAGCGGGCAACCAAAGGCCCGGCGACAGAGACGAGCAGATGGGCTCATCTGATACTGAACCTCCCTAGGGTCTCGGTGAAACCGACGAGCCCACCAACCCATGCAGGCAAGAGCGGTATCGTCCTTCAAGGGCTTGAGCATAGGTCTGACTTTGTCCGAACCGAGGTCGTACATGAATATGGAGGGATCTACATTGACTAGGACGTTTTCGCTCTACGGGATGTTCGGCCGCTCCGAGAAAGTGGCTTTGCAGCCGTCGTAGGACGACAGCTAGGCGGCGAAGTGAACAGCGGATGCTTCATGTCCCGCAAGGGTTCGGCTCTGATGCGTTCATGGATGGAAAAGCAACCCATCGTGTATGACGGAGGCTGGACTACGCACAGCAATGGTCTTCTAACCGAACTCGCCGAAAGCCTCGTCTCCACAGCAGAGGTTCTGATCCTTGACCAAAAGGCCATGGCCCCTGGAAGCTGGCTCGATCGGGACGTGCAAAACTTGTTTGGGTCATTATCTGTTGTGGGGGCCGACGACAGCGAGCAAGAGATCAGCGTGATCGACTATTCCAGCTCGTATTTTATCCACGCCTTTGGTCCAAGGCAAGGCAAGCATGCCCACGCACTGGCCAGAGTATCCATCAGAGATATACTAGAACGTCAAAGCAACTTTGCCAGGGCCGTCTTTCCCGCCGTTCAACACGCTATTGACAGGGGGGTTGTGTCCAAAGATGAAGAGTTAGAGACGGAGTAGCTATGCATTAAAGATCACCCTTAACTTAACTTTCTTTGGTATGTGTCGATCATTCTTTCCTTGGATCCCTGTAAGAGATAGGGGAGTGGCTGTGAGCTGGTGTTTTGGTCTATCAGGGTAGGAAACTACCAGCCGCGTCGAGGTAATGGTATCGGCTTCAAACATGACCGTGAGTCCGGAGTGCCATGTCAGGCCACGACAAGTCGATTTCTTAAGTCCAACCATACCCTTGAGACCCCTGCCTGAAACTTACTTCGCAAACTAGATCCGTCAGTGAAACTAGGAGTAACCTGAAGCGCCGGTTACATGTCCCTGATATTGGTTAAATTAACAACATATACCCTAGTGATTAGTCTGTCACGCCTATCGACGCATTCATTCCTCTAACTACCCATCAATACGATTGCCAACACATCATGAGATTCCTCCCAGTCCGCCGCGCAACCACCAAAGCTATCATCGTCTTGATTTTCTTGACGGTCTTTCTTTTCTTCTTCCTACCCACATTCCCTGTTCACTTTGAAGACGCAAGATCCTTTCTACCAATCTCGGAGGCAGTGGAATTCTGTGGAGACCTGAGATGGAATGTCTATCCCCATCGTCGGAACCACCGGAAGATTTACGACTTGGTCCTGGCCAGTTCTGAATTAGATTGGCTAGAGATCCGACTCAATGAGCTCCATCACCACGTCGACTATTTTGTCATTGTCGAGTCCACTCATACCTTCACTGGGAGCTACAAGCCACTCCACGTGAAGGAAAATCTCGGCTCCTTTGAGAGATTCCGCCATCAGATCATCCACCATGTGTTGGTAAATGACAACCTCGAGTTTAACACCACCTGGAACCGGGAAGAGTTCCAAAGAAACGCAATGTTCGACCATGTATTTCCCAACCTGACCGGTCCCCAGAAGCCGAATCACGGCGACGTCATCATGGTTTCCGATATGGACGAGATACCCAGACCAAGCACTCTAATCGCCCTACGGAATTGCGACTTTCCTAGACTGCTCACCCTTTCTAGCCAACTCTACTATTACTCGTTCGAGTGGCTGCATAAGGGTCCTGCCTGGCCTCATCCACAGGCTACTTTCTACGATGGTGATCAGACTACAAGGCCTGTCCCACTTAGGGATATAGGCCAATGGAACACAAAAACGCCGCCCGACGCAATTATCATGAATTCCGCGTGGCATTGTAACTCTTATTTCCCAAGGGTTAACGACGTGGTCAACAAGATTCAGTCCTTCTCTCACACGGAATACAATAAACCGCAATTCGTTGATAGGTCCGAGATTGTCCGTCGGGTCAGGCAAGGTCTTGATCTTTTCGACCGCGAGTCTGAAAAGTATTATCACGTACCTGGTAACAGAGATGTCCCGGTGTATATACAGGCTAATCCAGATCAGTTTGGGTACTTGCTGTCACGACAACAACCGAACGCAAACTTTGAGGATTACGTTGTTACCTAGCATGTCCATAAAGATTTTATTTAAGGCTTGAAGCGTTCCCAAGATGATGTTATTTCTTGTGTATTGATAATGATAGAATAAATGAATTCCTTGTATAGTGATACTGAGCTCTTTCCTTCAAGTCCTCGACCCCAAGACTCGTGACCACACCCCATGTCTCGGCATCGTGCTTCCACGCACCTACTTCTGAAAGATTCATCCCAACCAGAACAGGAAGGCCAGCTCTCTCCCATTGCCAAAACCAGTGACCACGAGTCTGGTCTGTCGGGCTCGGTGGCACAGGGCCAGGGAGAGGGGGCCTCGGAGCAACTCGACAGATATAAAACAGCCGTAACACAACTAAAGCTCCTACATGGTTACAGCATAAGTGAGAGTGAAACTAACGAAAATTAGTGACGTATCCCATCCTTGATTCGGATAAGCACCACACGGGAAACGGAGAGGTTTAGGTGCCCGAGTTTCATTAACAGCTCGGTGGTCCATCCACGGAATCCGCGGGATCAATACGCCTCGGCTAACGATACGGAATGTACCTTTGCCGGCACTCTTAAATAGGTACTTCATATCTGGCCAACAAGATTGGCTACCGATCATACAGTATCTCCTCAAGCGAGGTTCATCGTCAAGTCTCAACATGGTACTCTCAAACACCAAGCAGCCTTACTTGCCCGAGGTGGCTGCCGCTTTGGCCCAAGCACCAGATGTCGCTGTCTGGGAAACAGATGAAGACATTCACCAATCACGAACGGCCATCTCAGCAATGTTCAAGGCGGACAGGGACGCCATCCTCTCCAACCCGGATTTTCATGTCGAGGAGAAACTGGTTCCAGGTCCCCTAGGCGACATTGCCATCTCAATCATCTCACCAAAGACCAGGAGCACTAAAGGCCTGAGACTAGGCATCTTTCACATCCACGGTGGTGCCATGGTAGTGGGTGACCGCTTCTTGGGTGTAAAACTCCTGAGTAGATTCATCACCGAGCTCGATGCCGTCATCGTCACGGTTGAGTATCGCTTGGCGCCGGAACACAAAGGCATGGCGCTCGTTGAAGACTGCTTCGCCGCTTTGAAGTGGTTTGGGGACCACCTTGAAGAGTTTGAGGTCAACCCACGATGGCTTTTAGTCGCCGGAGCATCAGCTGGAGGCGGACTCGCCGCGGGTACGGTGTTATTGGCCAGGGATCGAAACGGGCCAGAATTATGTGGTCAGATGCTGCTCTGCCCAATGCTTGACGATAGGAACGAGACCATCTCAATCGCCCAGTACGACAGGGAGAGAGGAACCTACTGCGGTGCTCAAAATAAAATTGCCTGGCGGTGTGTGCTTGGCGATCAAGTGGGTAAGGAAGATGTCAGCATGTACACAGCTCCAGCCAGGGCTATGGATCTGTCTGGCCTTCCACCTGCATACGTCGATGTTGGAGGTGCTGAACCCTTCAGGGATGAAACTATAGCTTACGCTTTAAAGTTATTATAAGGCGGCGTGGTTACGATCTTATCTATCAATTATCCCGACTTTAACTATAATAAAGAATATATTTCTAATATATCATAGCATTATATCTTAATATTAATATAATAGCCTTTTTTTAAGCCTTTTAGCTACCTATAGCCCGCAAGAGTTAAAGACTTATAGATTACCTATCTATATAGGTATTTAATTACTTTAACCTCTATATAAAAAATAAGAAAAAATTATTATTTCCTACCTAACTAAAAGACTATATTCTCAAGGATATAAAGAATAATATAGCTTAAATTAATAGCCTATTAGAATTAATAATATTACTTAAACTAATAAAAAGATACTAAGTATTAAATAAAAAGGCTAGCTATTAAGGATAAGTTATAGAGGATATATTACCGAGGGGGGAGAGAGTTAAGGTTTTTAAGAAGTTAAGTTATATAAATAACTTAGTAAAAAAGAGAAAGGTTTTAGTCCTAGAGGTAGAAAGGTTTAGCTTATAGCTATTAAGATAAGTTAACCTATTAGGTTAAAGGTTTATATTATGGAGGAGATATATAGTAGTTTAGGCAGCTTAGATATAAGATCTTAGCGTATATATCAACTTTGAACACGATGGCGGCGTGGTTATAGATTTCCATCTTTGGGGAGGGAAATCATGGTTTTGAGAGGACAGCCCCTGAGGCGAGTACGTCTAAATCATCTGCTCAAGTGAGGGCCAACTGGGTTCATAGCCTTTTTAGTAAACAATAGGGTAGTACCTCGATGATAAGATGTATCTCACTTCACATTTGTCTGCCTTGGCAAGAGCTACCTTGTAATGCTTTGGGTTGAGTTGCGGGACGGCGAGGAGCATTCATACAATTATTGGGTGCTTAATAAGGGAAGGGGATTTATCCATTTAGCAAAATCTTGTATTATTCGTATCTCATTAAGCATTACTCCAATACTATCGTGATCTACCTGATTACGCAGCAGATTCTCAAAAAGAAATAAGAAACAGAGAGACCATCTAGCGCTAGTAACAGAAAATACAATCGTACATCTCAACAGTAACATGCTCGTACAGAAGCAATGAAAGAAAAACATGCGAAATCCTACTCTTGTGCTTTGCAGCTGTCCCCGCCCTCTAATGTTTATGCCCTGTATCATCATCTCGTCTAGTTCGCAGCCGGTGTGACCCCAGCTTCAGGATCATCATCCTTCTTGTTCTTCCTAGAAAAAACACCCTTGACCTTGCTCCATCCCGAAAGCAAGTGCTTGTAGACAAACACGAACGGCCTACCAACAACTCTAGCACAGGCGGCAAACCACTCATCACGGAAAAGTCGAACAAGAATAGCCCAAGGAAGACAGAAAATGGCAGTGATGACGGAAACGCCCCACTGCGTAGCATCAAGTCCATCCGGAACAATCTGGAACGCCCTCGAGCCCTTGAAAATGATGATGACTTGGAGACCAATCATGAGGAGTGTGATGAGGACAAAGAACTGGTTACGCTGGACGCCCTGGAAAATGTTGAACTTGTTGTCAAGACGACGATTGTTGAACATGTTGAAGATTTGCATCCAGACAAATGTGTTGAAGATGACCGTGTCGAGTTCTGTCTTTTGCCTCTCGATGGATGTGTCGTAGCCTAGGATTTTGTCGCCGGTAAAGTAGAGGACAAATGTGACGACAAGTTGATAGATGGCTTGACCGATGATCATTTTCCACATCTGCACGTTACAAGTCAGCATTCTGGTTCAAGAGGTTTGGGGTATAGACTTACGGTGACGGTAATCAATGGTTTCTTCTTTCCCTGAGGTTCACGCTCAAGAATCTCATCAGTTGGAGGGTCAGTAGCGAGCGCCAAGGCTGCAAAGGTATCCATAATGAGGTTGACCCAGAGGAGCTGAACTGCTTTGAGGACAGACTCCATGTCGGGGTCATAGACGGCGGTGACAAAGGCCAAAAGAACAGCGGTGATGTTGACGGTGATTTGGAACTATTACTATTAGTACGGGTTACTCGGTCAGATGTGAATTACTTACCTGGAGGAACTTCTGGACGGCATCGTTGACAGCTCGTCCCCACTTGAGGGCAGTGATGATGGAAGTAAAGTTGTCATCCATGAGAATAATCGACGAAGCCTCCTTTGCAACTTCAGTACCAGAAATGCCCATTGAGAAACCGATATCAGCAGCTTTAAGGGCCGGAGCATCATTGGTCCCATCTCCAGTGACAGCCACGGTAGCGCCAAGCTCCTTGAGTCTCGTGACAAGAATCCTCTTATCCTCAGGTGATGATCTAGCAAGGACTTGAAGATCAGGCAAGATTCTATCCTTTTCTTCATCAGACAGTCTTCGAAAGTCAGGACCCTCGATTACCAATCCGCCGGTGTAGATACCACACTCCTTGGCGATGGCCTTGGCAGTAGTCGCGTTGTCGCCAGTGACCATGCGAACAGTAACGCCAGCACCTTGAGCCTTACGAACGGCTTCAGGCACACCTGGACGGACGGGGTCTTGAATACCCACGACACCGAGGAAAACAAGCTCGTTGAGAACAGAAGCAAAGTCGACGTGGTTGTTTTCGGTGACTTCGACGGATGCGGATGTAGGGGGCCAGCTGGGAAAGTCCTTGTACACAAGACCGATTGTCCGGAGAGACCTCCTCGCATATTCATCAATGGTGCCGTTCAAAGACAAGCGATCCTCATCAGTGAGAGCCTCTTCTTCAAGGGTCTCAATATCGGCTTTGGTGGTGCAGTAGGAAAGAAGAATCTCTGAAGCACCCTTGACGAGAAGACGATAATCACCAGATCGAAGCTTGATAACAGCACCCATGCACTTCTTGCTTGAGTCAAAGGGCATCATCTGAACAACGTCCTCATTGGCACGAACTTGTGCCAGAGACTCAAGACCGAGATGTTCCTTTGCTAGTTCAAGAAGAGCCGTTTCCGTCTTGGATCCGAGGAAGATGGTTTGACCGTTCTCTTGACCTTCAAAGGCGGTGGAGTTGATGGCGACGCTTTGGATGATGAGATCCTTGGCTTCAGACGTGAGCTTCTTGGCCCATGTAGTGATTGGGGTATCGTGCTTCTCACTATTGGAGAAGCTGGCGTCACCAAATGTGCCAGCGACAACCGTCATTCTGTTGGTTGTCTAGAAGCATGGTTAGCATCAATCCGTATGTCTATGAGTTCTTAAATATGACTTACCAAAGTACCCGTCTTGTCCGAACAGATAGCAGTCGCATTCCCCATAGTCTCACAAGCCCTCAAAACCCTCACAAGGTTATTCTCCTTCAACATCTTTGTCGTAGCAAAAGCAAGAGCAAGCGTAACAGCAAGAGGCAAACCCTCTGGAACAGCAACAACAATGATGGTGACGGCAACAATGAGGATATCCATAAACGAAGAAGCCTTGTCCCTCGCTGGACGGTCATCGCCGGGGAGATTGGCGACGAAACGGAAGAGGAGGACAAAGAAGAGAAGACAGGCGGCAGAACCTCCCAGGTATGCGATGGAGCTGGCGAGCTTGGAGAGTTTCTTCTGCAGGGGGGTTTCTTCGGTTTCGGTGCGGACGGACATCATGATTTTGCCGTAGCTGCTGTTGACGCCGACCGAAGTGCAAAGGAATGTGCCGACACCTAGAATACCGTTAGCAATGCGATCGTTAAACCATAAGATAAACTTACCTTCAAGAACCTTGGAACCAGAGATGATAAAAGGATCAAGACCCTTCGACCGTCCACTTTCCAACGCCTGCATAACAGCCAAACCCCCAGTCTTCTTAATAGCATCTGACTCTCCAGTAGCAGAAGACTCATCGCACTTAAGATCATGCCCATCAACAAAGACACCGTCCACAGGCACAAGATCACCTGGTTCAAGATGCAAGATGTCACCAACGAGGACATCGTGAACGTTGATCATAACCGTCTTGCCCGACCTCGTAACCTTGACCTCCCTATCCTCCTTCTTGGCATTCAACTTAACGAAAGCTCGCTCCTTTTGCCAGTCATTACCAGCGCTGACGAAGGAAACGATAATGATGGCAATGCAGATTGCCACACCCTCTACCCAGTCGACTGGTGTAGGGTCACCGGGGTCATGCTTAACGCCAAATGTTTCGTAAAGTCCCAATGCAAGAGAGATGACGGCCGCTGCCGTTAGGAGAATGAGAACCTTGTCGTTGTATGCGTTCCATAGCAACCTCCAAAACGGCGTAGCTTTCTTTGCGGGGAGTACGTTGCGGTTGTAAACTCGTATACGGTCGCCAAAGGGTTCTTTCGTGGGTTCTCTTGTCGTCGTCGAAGGGGATTGTGTAGTTGTTTGCCAGCCGGTAGCCTCCTCAAAGGTAACATTCCTCCGCACAGCCGTTTCCTCCACACTCAATCCAGAAGTAACATCCGTCTGTAGACCAGTAACAATACCCTCCAAACCCCCCAGTGCACGAAAAGCAGCAAGAGACTTTGGGTTCAGAAGCTTGTTGAGTTGACCAGGCGAAAAGGCAAACGGGCTGTTGTCAACCTTGAAGTCATCCTCAGTTCCAGGATCCGGCCGTAGAGAAACCTCAAAGCTCTCTAGTTCCGACGTAGAACCGCCAGAAGACGACGCTGTAACAAACGGGTCAGAAAGGCTCGACTGGTCCCCTGAGCCAGACCGCTGGGCCTTAAGCTGAGGAGTGGGTGGTAAGAGTTCGTCTCTTTGATGCGTCATGGTGATTAAATTTTTTTCTGATATGTCAAATCGAGAAGAATAAGCTCAAAGGGAGGGGAACAGAGCCAAGAAGGGGACACCTGCTCAATTTTATGCTTGGCACGTAGTGTAATGAGGCTTAGCCAGAGGCCGCGTGAGGTGGTACAAACGAATGGAATATACGAAACTCCCGAAGAGTGAGGCTATGCTGAAGAAGTGTATCAAGTCAGGGGGGCAGAGCCTACCTCGTAGGCAGAGAGACAGACGCCTAGGTGTATTTCAAGGCTAACGAGGCAGTAATAGGCTCGGCGAGGGTGCATGGTGGCAACCAATCCGCATGCGCCTCTGACAGTCACCTAGACTAGGCGTTTTAACTTGCTGCCAAGACTGGGACAGATGCCGATCTGATTGAGGCATATATTGCTGGCTTAAACTCCGTTTAGCTATGCCAAGTCTATTACTACTCCAGTCTGTCTCTTTCTTGACGAAGCTCTGGGTTAACTGCCGTATCCTCTACAGCCCAAGATGACACATTTTGCTGCCGCACTATGAAGCACAGACCTAGATCCAATAGCAGTGCTCTCTACAGCCAAAACGTCTTAAACGATTATACTTCTCAGTTAAGCTTTAACTGATGAATCATGTGATCGCACCACAGCTCCGTGTTCCCCTGAGAGTCAACACGAGCTTGAGGGGAAGAAATTTGATGAGGTATTTGATCCCTTACCCAAATCAAAAAATCAACTCAAATGCGACGCGTGCGTCGCGCCAAAGGGGGCAGTGCAGCGCCCCTCCAACCCCTTCGCGCAAGTCCATCACCACCAAGAACAAGCTCCTCTCCTAACCTCAAACACGTGAAAAGTGTCTCAGAAACACAGCCATCGTGCTAAACACATCTTTTCTACAACAGGACATCACCTCCGGGACGATCTAGATATTGAAATCGCCGAGACGCGCAACTCTTGGGATGCCTCCCCGGTTGGAAAATTGCCCCTCGTGAAGGCGTCACCTTCCTAGATGACGAAAGCCTGAAGGGGGCTGTGTATTCTCAGGTAGTCGTGTCATTGACTCGATGGCCCAACGGAGGGGGCTTCGGCTTGGTGGAACTTGCGGCAGGGGATGAAGCTTCGGGGGGGAGGCCGCTCGTGTGAGGCAGTGCAAAAGCAAAATTCAAATGCCGGAGGGTGATTAGAGTCCGAGGACTGGCTCGGTTCTTTCTAGTCTAATTTCCATAACGGTGAGGCATCGAGATGATGCGTCGAGTTTTGACAAAAAGTGTTGAGACAGACGTTATCAAAGAACGGACTTTGACCATTGATCCTAGGACAAAACATCAAAAGATCCGTCGGAGTTCCCCTTGAAATCCGTCGGATGGAGTTTTCATCTCGGCATGACACTCGAAAGCTCAGATTGGTTGATCCAAGACCAAGGATCAGGAAGGTCAAATGTCGGATCAAGTCTTGGCGACCCACCATGTAATTAAGCTTGTTGGGAATAAGCTTCGTCTTGGCTTTTGGTGGCATGAGGTCATCGACGGTGAGGGCACTCAACATTCCATGTTTTTGTACTCCAAGACAATTCTCTGCAAGCTTGTTAGCATTGTGGCAGTGTTGATTTTAGTTGATGCTTCATTTCACCAATATGGAAGGTAATAGTACTTGGTGGAGTTGGGATTTCCTGCATCACAGATGCTGTGCCGCCGTCAGCCACCCCGGGATGTCACTGTCTTTGATTTTCATGGCTATGAATTATGTATTGCAAGTATCACAGATGTGGCATAATTTCGTGGGGGCTTGTGGAACTGCAGGTAATGGCTAATTTATCTGCGTGTATGGGGTCACCCTGGATCGCGGGAGGTAGATATCGGTGATGCTCGGAACTTCTTGACAGTCTCGGGTAGGCCAAGCACCAGGGGCTAATCTGTCATAGTTCAGTTTCCCCTACGATCAAAATGACTCAAAATCCTGTAGTGTTATCCGTTTGTCAACGGACATTCTGGACGGTGGATTCCGGTCATTTTGGTACGCCCTTGTACTTGGGTACCTCAGCCGTTGTGTCGCCAACTGGTCATCAAGGACATTTGTCACAGTACCCCCGAAGTATCAGACTCCGACTCGAAATTCATCAAGGAACCAGAAAAGTGCAAGCACAAATTTGACTTTTGACTAATTGTGACCAGAAATCCCCCGTCACCACGTATAATTAGTGGTTTGGAACTGCCACTCCGAAAGGCAGATTTGAGGTAGCCGAGAGTACCCAGTAGGTGGGTAGGTAAACGAATGACAAGTGTTCTGACCTAACTTAGGTAGTTGTGCATAGCATTGGGTCTTGATATTATTTTTATGCCTTAACCTTTGTTCGTTGACTGCGTTGCTCAAATCTTGGTATCATTTTGACCTATGATCCGGTTCATGTACTCAATTCTCTGAGTTAATCAAATTATTCACTATACTTGGAACTTGTATGATGTTCCGACATATACGTTAAATAACATACCCGTGCGAGCTTAATAACAGCACTTTAGTCCGATAAGTAGTTGCGGAGGTAATTGTCCAAGCCCAAACCTGAAGTATTATCATCGGGTATCGTGTAACGGCCCGAAAAAGGTATCAATCGTTATAACCAACAGCATATTTATCAGCCCATGGCGATGCTGTGAGTCAATGCCATAAAACACCATCAACTGCAATACCCGATACATTAACCATGTCGTCTGACGTTGAACAAGTGCAACCACTTTGGAGGTGAGGCCTCACATGAGATTCATAAGGTGGCTTGCTGACTGCATTCATTGCCCACGGCTGAGGTCTTGGCTCTCCAATAATATCACTTATCGTTGAGTCAGGCATACACAGGGGTTGGTTGCCTTGATATGCATTGGAATTTGTCGACAGCCTGATTCCTTCTTTTGCCGGCTACGCCCCAGCCGAAATAGCCAAGGCGGAATAGCCAACTTCCTTCGGCAGATTCTCCTCCACATAATCCGTAAAATGTCAGACGTGATAAAAATATCTCACAATAGTGTTGTAGCCAGTCAAAGGTGTAGGCACGTTTCCCACTGAAGCAACGCGTCAAATTCTCGCCAATTGCAATGGTTCTCTCGACAAGCTTCGCGTCAACTTTCGTTTTCAATCATGTTCAGCGCTTAATTAATGCCAATCATAGCGTTGTAGCCGCCGTGAGTCTGAAAGCTGTTGGTTCATCCCCTTGTCAAGTCTGGCTCTGCTATTGGTCCATATGCACCATGCCCGCTGGCAAGGCGACCCATGAGGCAGAATTAATTTCTACCTATGCCTCACCCTCTTCTTTCATCATTCTCTATAGGGTCTGTTTCTATGTGAGTAGCTAATCTCACCAGATCGCTTGGGCTCCAGTCGAATTTCTACAGATCGCATTCGCTCTAAGAGAGCAGGAGACATCAGCATGCGTCGGATGCTGTGCTGCGGTATTTCTCGTTCAGGCCACGGCGATGACGACGACCGCCCTGCACATCCAGCAGAAGTCAAGCTTCCTCAACAACAATCCAATGGCAAGTTTATTTTGTAGTTAACGCAGTTCTTTTGCGCCTGGACTGACGTGAATAGGACCGAAACTCGTCAACCCTCCGAAGTCGAAAGATGACGCGCCATCTTTCTCTGTGGTAGCATGCCCTGAGACACAAGCTGAGAAGCAATCCAAGTCCAGCCTGTGGGATGAAGCTATGGAAAAGCTCTCAGAAGACGACAAGGCGTGGATCAACGGAAACTCCCGACAGTTTCTAGATTCATCTGGCCCCGGAGTCCGTGGCATCATTGCTCTAGTTGATGAAAAGCGACAAGAATGTGAAGCCAAGAGATGGACAACCGTCAAAGCATTTAAGACTACTATTTCATTATCTGACCTAGCCAGTAACGCCATAACATGGCTTAACAAGTTCAAAGAAGTTGGCGACACGATTGTGCAGTACGACCCTGGCCATGCAGGCTTGCCATGGGCCGCGACGAGATTTATCCTTCAATCTGCCATTTCATATCAAGAGCACATGGCGTTCTCGCTCATTAGCGTTGAGAAAACAACAAGGATTGTTCACAGATGCCAAATCTATGAGCTGCTCTACAACTGCGGTACTCTGGACGCCCAGGTTGTTGGTGGCCTTGAGAAAGCCCTGGTTGACCTATACGCCTCACTCCTTCACGTCCTTGCACGAGTAGGCAAATTTCTCTCCAAAGACACGGCAAATCGCTCCCTCTATGCCGTCCTCAGACCAACTGAGGGAACGGATCTTCTCTCGGAACTTGAAAAGTTGGAGAACGAGGTCATCAAGGAAGCCTCAGTCTGTGAGAGCAAGCGGAGAGCCGACGCTGATTCCAAGTCTCGAGAACAAGTTCAGAAGCTTCAAGCTCTCCTAAAGCTTGAGGAGCCCGTTCTTCGGATTGACGAAAACGTCCAGAAAGTCCTCGAGAAGATGGAAATGGGGGAGCTGATACACATTCTGGATTGGATCTCTCCACTTGAGTACAATCAACCTCACCAGCGAGTAAAAGAAGCGAGGACTAAAGGTACCTGTAACTGGATCGTTGAACAACCAAAATTCTACGAGTGGCAGAGTGAGACCTCCTCCATTACTTTCTGGCTTCAAGGGTTCGGTAAGTGTCAAGCGTCCAATAGTATGCATCTCGAAAGGCTGTTCTAACTCCCTTGTAGCCGGTACAGGGAAAACTTTCATCACTTCAAGAGTGATTGATCTGGTGGCAGAGACCCTTGGAAGTAAACGAAATCATGAAGGATTCGCCTACTTCTACTGCAATCAAACTGAACCAACTCGTCGACAAGCACTCTTAGTTCTCCGAAGCTTCATCAGACAACTATCATCACCCAAGTCCATGTCTGGACATCTCGACCCCAAGTTGAAGCAGTTATACATTGACTCTCGGCTAAACGGAGCTGGATGGACTATTAATCTCTGCAAGGAAATCTTAGTTCACCTTTTCAACCTTTATCCTCACACTACCATCATACTGGATGCTCTGGATGAATGCGAGACTGAAGAGAGAAGATTGCTACTCAACATATTTGATTGGGCATCAAAGTCTTCATCCCGACCTGTTAAGATCTTCATCTCCAGCCGCCCAGAAGCCGATATTCGACAACGCCTTGTCCACCTATCCAACCTCGAGATCTCTGCCAAAAACAACGGCCACGACATTGCAGATTTCATTAAGCAGAGCTCAGAGAACGAGGGCTTGTGGAACATAGCCCTGGCAGGGAACCCCGTTCTGAAGGAAGAAATTGTCCAGACACTGATCCAAAAGAGTGACGGCAAGTTTCAGTGGGCCAGGCTACAGATTGACCAACTCAGGGTCATTGATCACGTCAAAGATCTTCGAGCAAGGCTAGGAAAGCTCCCCAAGGATCTCAAGTCATCCTACGCCGAGATCTACCAGAGGATTCTAGATCGTCCCGAATACTCCAGAGTCAGGACACTAAGGGCTCTCAAATGGGTCATGGTCGCACCCTTCCCTCTCTCGACCGAACAACTTCTGGATGCTATACGCGTGGACCCATACGCCGAGGAGATTGATGAGCCTGGCGAGGTCACAGAAGAGCAGCTCATCGGCTGGTGCGCAAACCTGCTTTTTCTAGACAAAACCCAACCCTATAATGTCCCAACTCCCGCCGTCTGGCGGCCTTGCCACCTTTCAGTGGTTGAGTATCTTGAGGAACGCTTCACTATGCCTACTGCGCATATGTTTGTCACAATGGCCCTCTTGTTTCTTCTGATTTCTCAACCCGACAAATTAGAGCAAGAGGAACTTGTTGTACGATATCACGCTCGGAGGTATTGGATGGTATTTGTCCAAAAATACGACACACCCAGCATCGACTTCAGCCTCGCCCCTTACGACAAACTCGTTGCTATGTTGAAGAGATTTCTCGGCTCACCGACACAAAGCTCTGATGCCTATAACCGATGGGTCCAGCTTGTCGACAGCGTTGGTCTTCAGTCTGGGGTACTTGCGAACAAGGAATTCCTCGGGTCGTCCAGTCCTCTATTTGGAGTTTGCGTTTACCCAGTCTTCTACCCCTTGAGAGATTGGTGGGAGTCGGATGACGTTGAATTCGACCCTTTGGTATTGAATCAAGATGGAGAGAATCTTTTAACCATGGCGGTCATGTCAGATTGCATGTCAATCTGTGAGAGCCTTGTTAGACGAGGAGTCCAGGTGAACCCCGAAAAGCACGGAGAATGTTTTGGCAGTCCCCTCGTCGCAGCAGCAAACAATGGAAACACCCATATGGTTGAGTTTCTCCTCGAACGAGGTGCTCAGGTGAACTTGCTTCTCCAGGGCGGCCGATTTGGAAGTGCCCTCGCTGCAGCACGCAGTACAAGCATGTGCCAACTATTCATCGACCGGGGGGCAGACGTGAATCTTCAATTACATGCTGGAGCGTATGGAAGCGCTCTAGCCTCCGTGGCATTCTACGGGTCCCAAGCCAAAGCTACACTCCTCATCAATAATGGGGCAGATGTAAATCTACCATTGTCACACGGAAATTACGGGAATGCTTTGATCGCCGCCTCATACATGCAGCAGCTGGACATGGGCCGGCTTCTTGTCAAGTATGGAGCAGATGCCAATCAATTCCCACCGGCCGGCATCTACGGCAGTGCTCTCATAGCTGCTTGCCACTCGTTCAACGCCTCCCCAGCCATGATCGAGTTTCTGATCGAGAATGGAGCAGAAGTGAATGCCACCCCCAAAGCCGGCCTGTATGGGAGTGCTCTCGCTTCCGTTATTCGAAATGAGTTCCTTCGTATCGAGCGCGACTCGAGGATAGACTTATTGATAGAGCACGGGACAGATGTTAACCTTGTACTTCCTACTGGGTTATATGGAAGTGCTCTTATATCAGCCGCCTCTACTGATTTCGCCGTATTCATGTACCTGATCGAGAAGGGAGCAGATATCCACCTTTATACTCCGCATGGGTGCTACGGGAGCCTTCTGATAGCAGCCATGCAATCTCACTCGACCAAACTAGTCGAATTCTTACTCGACCAGGGAGTAGAAGTAGACCAGATCCCCGACGGAGAAGATGTCGTCTTTGGAACGGCCCTGATAGCAGGAGCCTACTGGGGATTCACATCGGGAGTCCAGATGTTGCTCGATGCCGGAGCCCAGGTGAACCTGAGGACCGAGGTTGGCAAGTTTGGGAATACCCTCGTAGCTGCTAGGGCAGACTTGACAGATGAGGAAGGATTTTTTAAGGATACCCCGTGGTATGATGATGAAGATCGGGATGAGTGGAAGTCTGAGGTTGAAGAGCTGCTGCTGAAGTATGGGGCAACAGAATGAAGGCAGTCCAACAGGCATCAATGATCTTATTTGGGGCATATCATATATATATATTTCTTAGCTATCGTTAAATATCAACTACTGTTCCCGTCCATGCCAAAGGGCAATGCCACCCAATACAATTAAAGTAGTAGGGTGATCCGACGTTGATAGCCGAGAATTGATGTAAGGACCAACGGATGTAGAATATCCTCGGTCTTTTGGAATCCTCAGCCGGCAACTCTCGCCTACCAGCTGTTTTGAAGCCATCGAAAGCTGACCCATGAGGGCATGTGGTCCCATATTCTTGTCGTATACCCATGATCCCCGGACCGCTGCCATATCCGGAGGCCGGACCGGCTCCACTCATACGCGCCGGCAATTGTGTGGCGTGGCACCAATGCCGGGGCGAGTCAGCTTGAGGCTGGTGACCTTGGGCCCATTCAAAAGTCATCTTGAACTCGTACTTAATTCTTAGGGAGCTCTCCTGGAGTATCTTTGAAACCTTCATCTACTCTATTCCCGATCGCCATTCTTGCGTGCCAGCTTTGACTATCAATCATGCGCGCCCATAACATTCTCCGACAGACCACAAACCTTTCTCGTGTTCAGCAATGGCGTCTAAATGCTAAGGACACGGTCCAGTATCGATTCCGATTAGGGACCCAGAACTCTTTTTCAACATCTGCCACAGCTTTCTCAACTGACAGGTCTAATACAATCGGTTTCATCGGCCTTGGAGCCATGGGCAATCATATGGTCAGCTACTGCAGATCCGACTCTACGAAACGAATGCGATCTAACTTGACTAGTTCAATAACCTTGTGTCGAGATATAGGAACCCAGAGAGTGGAAATGAGGTCGGATTTGCATTATATGATGTGAACCAGGCTGCAGTAGACAAGATCATTAAATACCACGACTCTGAGCACCCCAATGTGCCTCTCACTAGTTGCTCATGTAAGTACCTATACACCATGAGATGAGACTTTCAAAGTATGTTAGTGGCACCACTAACGCCTTACAGCACCTTACGATGTAGCACTGAAAGCTTCTACTATTATCAGCATGGTTCCTACAGGAAAGCACGTCCAGGATGTCTATGTTGGCCAAGGGAAGAGTGTCCTGAACGCTCTCAAGGATATAAGTCAAGATCAGCGCGCAGAAACTCTCTGCATTGATCAGTCTACCATTGAGCAAAGTGTCAGCAAGGCAGTCGCCTTGCAGCTGCGACAAATCGGGGCAGATCTGGTGGACGCCCCAGTCTCAGGAGGCAAGTAAGCCGAATGACTCCAGTTTCTGTCATGACTACTAATCCACCATGATACAGGCGTCATTGGAGCAGAGAAAGGCACATTGGCAATCATGGTTGGCGGATCCAAGACCTCGTACGATCGCTCTGTCCCCGTCCTGCAATCCATGGCTCGAAAGGTCACATATTGTGGTGACCTCGGTGCTGGACTTGCCGCGAAGATCTCGAATAAGTACATCGCCCAGTCACCACCGGCCGATTTCGACACAATTACTGACCTCAGTCACTCGCCATGATATACAGTCTTCTACTTGGCATCACGATGCTTGGCTTGAGGTGAGTTAGGAAACAGATGGAATCCCCAGATACTCGAAAGCAGAGGCTAATGAAACAAAGTGAAGCAATGCTACTGGGCAAAAGGCTCGGAGTTGATCCGCAAGTACTTGCCGACATAATTAACAGCTCCACGGGACGTTGCTGGTCCAGTGAAGTAAGTTTTCCAAACCGTCTCGCTTCTCAGGACCTTCTAGTAGGAGCATACGCTAATGTTCTTGTACAGATAAATCACCCGGTCCCTGAGGTCAAAGTCGGAGACTCTAGCCCACCAGCCCACCGGAATTACGAGGGCGGCTTCGTTACTAAGCTGGCTCACAAGGACCTTTCTCTCGCTATTTCGGCTGCTGAAGAGGCCAATGTCCCCCTCGCGGTGGGACGGTGCGTCGAGGAGACGTATAGACCGCTGGCCAGGTCCAAGGAGTTTGGAGACCGAGACTTTAGTGTGATTTATGAGGCTCTTGATTCTCTGGCTGGAAGACAGTAACTATGAATCTCCTTTCAATTCATATGGAAGAGAGTCAATTATGAAACTTTGAAATAGCATGCTACCTGTAAAGCATGGCCCTTGGTTCCCGTCGACAATTACTCCTGAGTTGCGGAGTTTAAACTAGATAGCAAAGCATAGTCAATGGGGCCAAACAAATCAATCCACGAATTTGGCATTGGGCCATCTGATTCCTGCCAACTCATCATCCCATCTTCACCGAGTTGGTTTGACATGGTATTATAGTCGACCACCGCCCATAGAGCTTCTTCCTCGGCAGGCGTAAAGGTCAAAGCTTGCGCGAGGCTATTCAGATGACGTCCAGAAACCCCATCGTAGACTATGCGGCGAAGTGTCGAAGCCTAAAAAGAATCATCAGTATGCAAAGAAGGCAAAGGCCAAAATCAAGCACATTACCATTGTTCTAACATTACTCCAGTGCTGACCAATAATGTCCAGATAGAGAAAGGCCTCTTCAAGCAGTACTTGAGCCTGTTCACAAGCTAAAGATTCGTCGTCATAAGTCCGTAAAGCGATGATGGAGCCCGCGACCGTAACCGCGTAGCCGCTGGATGAAGAGTGAAATGAGCAGCCCAACTTGCGCGCCTCACGGATGAGAGCCATCATCTGCTGTGCATGAATCCAGGCTAGGTCAGATGATCGTTTAATAAAACTGATGGGCGCAAGGTTCCGGCATGTGTTGATGCGACGCCGTAACAAGAATGGATGGTTGAGTAGACAATAGCAGAGATGGAAGAGTGCTCGGGAGAAGATGATGGGCCCTGCAGACTGGCTGTCCACTGCTCCTTCAGCAGAGATGTGAGGTGCGAGCATCTCATTGACTGGTCTCTGCATTTCCAAGTACGCTTCAAAATGTAAAAGATCAGATTCGATACCGGCAAAGTCCGAGCCAGGATCCCAGGGTGGATATGGGCCTCTGATGTTGAAGTCTTGAAGGACATATTGCGCACATCGACCGAGGATCTGAGAAATAGCAATGACTTGAGCCAAAGGGCATTGTCGTTGAGATACTGAAAGCGTTCGGTTTGTCATCTCGTCCAACGATTGTGTCTTGGCCCATAGTCCCTCTCTCCATATTGACTCGTCACACGGCAGCTGCACGTGGCACGACGCGTCGACGATGGCCGGTGGTCGACCACGACCGCAGGAGACCAAGCGATCCAACAGATAGACTGACCAAAACACCCGTCGTCTCTCTTCCTGTTCAGCATACGAGAGATGCGTTGCGTTTTCTAGCATGAGTCCGCAATCCTGTGCGATTCTGACGGCTAGGCCGACTTTGACCCAGGCTGAGCTATGGCGTAATCGACCAGCTATACGTATAGTAAAGTGTAAGACACAATAGACATTCTAGGATATTAGATGATGGAGAAACGTACCAGTAAAGTCGAACAAGCCTAGCAAGGCAACCGTCTGTACAGTCGACACCTCTGCCACCTTGCCAACGGTAAAACAGTCCGACACGATGAGCTTCCAAGATCTATTGGCATATTCAACAGACATCTCTAGTGCACGCCCCGAAAAGTACGGATGCGAACAGAATCGAACTGCCATGGCCATGACGGCTAGGACTAGATGTCTAGGGATAGCTTGTTCAGACAAACGTTGCCGGAACGTCTCCTCATGAAAGAACGAGTACGGCTGATTCTGGCAGTAAGTAAAGTATGAATCAATGACTGCCGTGAAAACATCCTCGGGTGTTCCAAAGCCCTCGAGCGTAGCATCATTTTGCGGCGAACGTTGGAACCTGCTGGTGCCTGTCCTCGGGCTGCTCTCAGGGGGGTGTCCGGGAGATGTCGGCAGCTCCATACCACCCAGGTTACTGCTTTCTAATAGCAAACCGAGGCATCTTTCGATCCTAGCACATCGTTCAGTATCATGACTGACTCCCCGGTAGGGAGGGGTATTTGACCTCACCGTTGTAGGCTAGATCCCATTGTCTCCATCTTTGCTTCAAGTTTTGCCATCCTACTTACGAATTCCGAGGTCTAACAGCCAGGTTTTAATGGATTGCTCAGTGATGAAGATGGAGTCAATACAACATACCTGTGTATCGCTTGAGTCGGGGGTTCCTCGTGAAAGATCGGGGTTGTCGCGGCTCGCTGGACGAGGAGGCCCTTGTTGCACGGGAGCAGCCTGCTGCCGAGAACCTTCGGCTGGATATGTGCAGTCTTCTGCCGTTACACCCAATCCGGGCAAGGTTGATAATTCCGAGCATTCACTTACCAATGTTTCCTCTTTGGCATTGTCCACAGACAGGTCGATCACCTGTGCACCGGCATTTCTTTCGCCTTTCCCCGAATCAGCTAAAGCGCGAGTGCCGCACAAAGGGGTTACAATTGCGTACCGGCATTGTAGGCATGCTTGGGCAATACGCTGTACCGGGAAGTAACTTGCCATCGCATAGTAGGACACACGGAACGTGTGTTTGCGTATAGATGCAGTCGGTTCTGGACAGGTCACGGTCTGAGATCCGGACCGGCGGAGCTAACTAAAGAAGCGTGCATGTGTCATACGAAACCCCCTCTCCGTGCCGTAAAAGATGCCCGTTTTAGGCCTAGAGGCCAAGAGATAGACTGCATAACATAACCATTTGGAGATGGTCTATCCAAAAGTTGGGGCCGGACCGGCTCCATTCCCCAGTGTTCGAGATCACGTTAGCACGTCTAGATGCTTATCTCGGGGTTCGGTTTCGTAAGTCATGCGACATCAGCTGCAATGGTTGCAACGATCCATTAAATAGAAAAGGCAAGAATGAACTGCTTCATAGAGTTCCATGTTTTGGGAAACGATACATCTTCATCTTTGCCTTGAGATACTCGGAAAACATAAGAAGATTCCGTCTTTCAAATCACAAAGACTATCAACTAGCAACAGAGTACGCACGAATGGAATTGCCTACGTAAGTAACTCGAGGCTCCTCTTTGTGGTTCGTCATAGCTACAATGAGCGAGCTTTTACAAACATACCAGAGCCCGAAAAGTTGACATGGCTTCTAATCTACAGCAACGGCGCCAAAATGCACGAGCTCTCACCAGTGATCCTAGACGGAGTAAAAGTCAGTCAAACGTCACTCAACTCATTCCCCGACGCGAGCTACGGTAATGTCATTTGGCAAACACTCATCTCCAAGCCGAGTACCTGCTCAGACTCGATGTGTGCGGGGATCGCGACTTGTCCATCAAACGGGACACTCGCTCTTCACCAGCACACTCAGGCAGAGATCTACTACGTGCTTGAGGGGTCTGGTGAAGTGGAGGTCGACGGGGTTAGGCATCATGTTACTGAGGGGAGCATGCTTTGGATCCCCGGTGATGCGATGCACGGTGTCTTCTGTGGTCCCAATGAGACGCTCAAATGGCTGTATGTCTTTCCTGAAGGGTCTTTCGAGGATATCATCTACCGGTTCAAACCCGCAAAAGATGCTTCGAAAGCTGGTGGTGTCTCATCGAGGCTCGAAAAGTTATGATTGGGGCTGGTAACCTATGGCTAGCCAGCAGTCATATAATAACTACTTCAACCTTCTGCAATGATCCCGTGCTATGCAAAGATGTTTAAGTGATGAACATTGAGAAGTCTTTTTCCCTACTCTACATTGAGTTGAGGCTCTGCAGAGGGGAAAGAGAAGCCATTTTGGCGGCGATGCCCGCAAGCTAAAGGAATACTCCGCATTCTTCATCGTCGTCATGCCAAGGTCATCAGCCATCCTAAAACCCTCGATCTTCCAGCTGAGTTATCTCGGCTTCAACTTGGATGATAAAGAACACATTTCCAACACATCATAACATCATATCCCCATGCTAACACAATATCCCAAAACCCTCGGCTGACGGCGTTAATGCAAAGGGTGCGTTTTCGATGCCTAATTCGTTTAGTTGCCCCAAGTGGTCCAGTTATAAGCACACACTAGGAGTGTGCATGTTGTGATACCGGACCGTGCCCACTCTCCCCACACGGAGATAAACTGCTCAAGGCGGATGGTAGCTTGATGAGGGCATTACCGTATGTACTTTCTGGTACCGTCAACATGTTAGGCTTAATGTTTATAAGACAGGCTTACTCAAGTCGTTCATCTAAACATGGTCACTCGATAAAGTGAAGCCAGAGAAGAGAGTCAGCATTCTTAACTGTTTGACATAATCTGTTCCCATTATATTCCTCCATCAATTATCCCTGAATTATTCGTCAAACACCAACAATGGCGCGCATAGTTTCAGGTGCTGACATCTACGGACTCGGATCCTGGATCGACTCTGAGGCACTGCCAGTGCCTGATGATGCACGTCGAGTTCTCAAAGTGCTAGCGGAAGCGACGCCGGGATTCACCAAAGATGCCGCGACTCTAAACGCCGTGTCTTTCACTGGTTCCCCTCAGACAATTGTACCCGGTCCACTGAAATCGGCCGTGATCGCTGGCGCCTTGCATGCTATGAGCGGCATAGTCGCCAACGAGCTGCTGGAGCTCAGAGACGGACAAGATTCCAACCGGACCGTGTCTGTCGATACCGATCATGCTGCATTTTGGCTCGGAAGCGTGGGTATGACCAAGCGAAACGGCCAAACCGTCCGGGAGATTGCCAAGGATGGAAAACTAGCTGCCATCTTCCCTAAAGATCTCGAAGGAGACATCTTCGCAACGCCACTCAGATTGCGTGCTACCGCAAACTACGAGACCAAGGACGAAGGCGTTTGGTTTCAACTGCATGGGTCTCTAGGCGCAGATCCGGTACTTCAGACCATTGGCATCGACCCATCAGAAAGCAACTGCAGCAGTAATGACGAGGCCTATCAACTCATCGCCAAGCATGTACGCAAGTTCGGGGCTCATGAGCTGGAGATGATGAACTTGGTCCAAGGCCTTTGTGGAAGTATCTGCTATACTCCAGCTGGATGGAAACAGACACGCATGGCCAAGGACTTGTCTAAGCACCCCTTGATCAACTACAAGCAGCAGACACATGCAGTCCCTACGCCGGCCATTCCGTTGCCAGTATCTACTGATAAGAGGCCCCTTGCCGGTATCAAGGTCGTTGAGCTTGTTCG
Source organism: Fusarium euwallaceae (assembly GCA_002168265.2). Taxonomy (NCBI): domain Eukaryota; kingdom Fungi; phylum Ascomycota; class Sordariomycetes; order Hypocreales; family Nectriaceae; genus Fusarium; species Fusarium euwallaceae. Next base: position 249,969 of record NHTE02000053.1, read on the forward strand.
CATCATTGCAGGTCCAGTCATCGGAACCACCTTGGCAGCTCTTGGAGCGGATGTGATCCGTGTGAATTGTGGCCGACTGCCTGACTTTAATGTAAGTCATTATTACCCTCTCATATGTCCTCAGATACTCTTCACTTGGTGGACTCTTATCATTTTTCTTGCTTATATCAGGAATGTATTGAAGCTAAGAACATGTCATAGTCGCTTCAGCTCACCCTGAATGCTGGTGTCAGAACCATGGATGTTGACCTAGCTAAAGACGACGAGGTAAAACACTTGCTCGGACTAATTGCAGACGCAGACGTCTTCATACAAGGCTATAGGCCAGGAGTGATTGCCCGGAAGGGGCTCAGCCTTGACAATCTCCTAGAAATGGCTGGCAAGAGAGGCAAAGGCATTGTCTATGTGGAGGAGAACTGTTACGGGCCAGATGGACCTATGGCAGAGCGACCTGGCTGGCAACAAATTGCCGACGCCGCCTCTGGGTGTTCCTACGTCACTGGGAGAAGCTTGGGTCACAAAGACGGAACATGCGTGCTACCCGCTTTACCTGTACCGGATATGCTCACAGGTTTGATCGGAGCCATCGGTACTATGATGGCCATCAGAGATCGTGCACGTCAAGGCGGTTCCTACCACGTGTTTGCTTCCCTAATGGCCGCGGCAGCTCTTCATCTAAGCCCCGAGGTCGGGTTATACTCGCCAGAAGCGGTACAGGTCTGCAACGAAAAGTTCGGCTGGAACGAGACCGGCCCTGACCTTTTTGTACTCGAGCTGTTGGACGTGGTGCTCAAGGCATGGAGTCAAGAGATGCCCGAGTACTTTGGACAAGACTCGCCTTTTATGTCTACCTTGAAAGGTGACTGGGGTGAATTCCAGGTGTTGAAGCCGGTTGTTCAGCTGAGTGACGTAAACGCGTCACCTTACTTTTCATCTGCGCCAGAGCCTAACTGCTATCGCAACAGTGCTGAGATGATGTGGCGAAAGAAAAGACTTGTTGTACATGGAGCTTTCTTCAGGGATACCAACTAGTTGTCTTGACTGAGCCCAGTGTCATGGCATGTAAAAGTATAGAATGCCTGTTGGTTTGGGACTATTCGTCTCATAAACTACTCACTTACATTTGGACGACCTAGATTAATGTTAGACAGAAAATGGCTTCTTTATCATCGTGAAAGCCTGGTACAATATAGATAGCTATAACTGTGATCAAAAGAGGATAGCATGCCATTCTTAAACAAACGAAATGAATAGAGTAAAGTAATTGCGGAGATGAAGGCCACTAGATTTAATCTACTGCATGAACAATTTTAGATCCTGGGGCTGCTTTGATCTTCTATCTCAATAACGAGCTTGCCCATCTGACGTCCAGCTTTCATATCTTCAAAGAGGCCATCAATGCCCCTGAGGTTGCTCAGCCCTTGTACTGTCCTGCTGATGACTGGTCGGATCCCCGTGCGGTCGACAAAGGCGACCATATCCCGAAACTCTTGCCTGGAACCCATCGTGGTTCCTTTTAATTCTGCGTTTAGAAGAACAGCCGGCATAGTCCAGCTCATCTTTGGCGAGACGGTCATGCCATATTGTACGATAACACCACCTGGCTTGAGAAGCCTTACGGCTTTGCCAACGATGTCACCGCCTGCTCCATCGATAACGGCATCAATGAACGGCCTCGATGATGGAAGTTGCTGGCGAATGTCGGCTTCCCATTCTTCCACTTTGTAGATGGTACCGCCTTGTGCACCCAAATGCCTAGCTCTGTCAAGCTTTTCCTGACTACCAGACGTAACGAATACATTGACGCCCATAGCCGCGCTGAACTGTAAAGCTGAGAGGGCAACACCACCCCCGATGCCAGTGATCAGAACGTTCTGTCCTGGCTGGATAGCAGCCTTGGTAGTTAATGCCCGCCAGGCTGTGAGTCCGACCAGTGGTAGAGCTGCCCCTTCGATGGCAGACAAGTGTTTCGGAGCGGGGACAACCTCGTCCTGATGAACGCAAACATAGTCTTGCGCTGTGCCCACATCGTAGAGACGGGTTGATCCAGTGATGGACCACTTGCTTCGGTCCTCTGGTCCAGCCGGATCAGATATCCAGCCTCGCATAGGTGTTAGGAGGACATTTTCCCCGAGGAGGGAGTTATTAGAAACCCCTCTCCCAAGCTCAGTAATCACTCCATAACCGTCTGATAACATGGGGTGGTCGAGGGATATGGCAGGGTACTGGTGTTGCCGAACGAACAGATCGCGGTGGTTCAGCGCAGCCGCCCTGAGCCGAACGAGGACCTCATTTTCTCCGGGGACAGGCTTCTCAGTCTCCCTGAGCTGTAGACTACCCACGAAATCAGCATTGGTCTTTGAATCCGTCTTAGAAGTCGGGTTAGAATTTACGGGTAGTAAACCTGCCCAGGCTTGCCTTCAGCCTTACCGAGATGGAGCACGCGGGGCATAACTGCTCTCAATGATTTGGAGATTCTGAACATTGTGTGTCACACTGACACCAATCATTCGGGGGCAGTTTCTTCAGATGATTTCAGGGTGCCGGTTCGGGTATAAGTGATCTCGAGGAGCCGAAGCGTGGCGTTTGCCGGACCGTCCCCACCAAGCACCCTTCGAGGTGGGCACGGTCCGGCGACGATGCCGGGCCCCAGAATTTGGACCCCAGTGCCATGGTGGTGTGAAAGCGGGGTACAACTAGACTACACGATGAATTCTTGACTGTTAATCAATTGTCAGATAGGAATAGATAGCTTAGGAGAGCTCCATGGAAGCACCGCTCATGCCTTAGTATATCATTGGCTCGCCACGCATAGAGCCGGTTCACTTCTTTATATACCTACCTAGGTAAGGACACGGCTCCGTGATCTTTGCCTCGCTTTAAAAGAGCTATATGCTTAAGGCGCACCGAATGTGAATGATTGGGGGACGGTGGTTACTGGAGAATCAAGATTATCATTATTCTCGGACTAATAGTCGTATATATTAGTCCGAGGTATCTCTATGAAGCGCAGATTCAAGAATTTCGAACAATGGGAAAGCAATCATAGGAAAACAAGACGAAACCAAGCAATGAACATTTATATCTGGGAAAAGCCACGACCACCAGTTGCCCCCCTTTCGGCTAATCGGCCAGCCACCTACATCTGCCTATACAAAAGACTAGAAATGTACAAAACTGAAATGGCGGTAGATATTTAGTCAAAGACTGGCAGATGTGAAGACCAGCAGGGAATCCCATGGCAGAAGGAGGCCGTCCAATCACGCCTGTATAGGTCTCATCACCACAGAGTCGGTGCACATGTTTCTCCACACACTTAAGGCGACGAAAGATGTCGCTTTCCCAATAAATGACGTCTCTTTCGCCCTGGGTCTCAATTATGGCGAGCGGGAAGTACCTTTTCATCTCTTCGGTCGTCCAGTTTCGCCTTGGGCCTTCGCGGCCTGGGTTTGTCAGTCTGAGCAGATAAGGACCCCATCCCTCTTCTAACTCGCAGGGACCGAGGAAGATATTTTTCATAATCTTGCAGAATACCACGAGGGCCTCAGTCCTGTTATCTCCAATGCCAGAGAGACGAAAGAACTGCTCTTCAATCGCTGTGCTCTCCTCAAACAGGGGCTCGCGACCGTAGAAAAAGGCATTGCAGTAGCCATCAAAACGGAAATATGCCTCCAGTCCCTCTCTTTCCCACCTTCCGCGGTATTCTTCAAAGCCTTGCATCATTGATATTATAAAGTACGACGTATGAAGTTGCATATCAGGCGGCGTAGATAGCGGCATCGATGGGACCTGTGGGCCGGTCTGTGATACGAATTCTTTGCCGTTGTGGAAGAGGGGGGTAAGATGGCAAAGAGCGATCAAGTTGTTCTCCCATCCTTCTAGGTCAATCTCTTCTTTGAGGACCTGCTGTATCTTCCTTCTGAGGACTTCTCTCGAGGATCCTTGGTACTTCTCACAGATGTGCCGAAGACGACCAGCCAGTAATGCCAGCGGAAGCACTGATTCCGATTGAATCTGGTACTTGAGCTTCTCTACCACGCCTTGTAGACAACGGGGCCGGTTTTCTTCAAGGCAAGCTAGCATGGCGGGCGAGGCTAAGATGAGGGCCTTAATGTCGATGGCGGAGTGGCATCGGTGCATGATTGCGATGCGAAGTTCTGTGGGGAGGTTTTGGAAGTAGTCGTCGGTCGAGATGGTGCCTATTTGTCCCAATGGTGGAGGTCTCCCAGGGGAAGAGGGGAAGCTTATCGGTGCAGACATTGCGCCGGTCTTGACGATGGTGCGAAGATGATGGATGGTAGACCGGCGGTTGATGTGTCAAAGATAGCGTTTGCTTCGAGAATGGTGATTTGTATGAGGACACGAAGTGAAGATTGTACCGACTGTCCTTTCGAAGGGTTGTGAGTGTCGGTGAAGCACCCGGAGAGGAATACGAATGAGAGCATAGAGAAGCAATGGAAATGTTGGTTGGTAAATTGACCAAATATCTCCCTTGAGGGGAATGAAACTCAATTTGTTAAAAGTCAAAATTCAAGTGACGTGTTTTGATGTTTGAGTGGATAACTCTGTCATTGTATGCCCTATTACATCAAGTGCATCCCGATGTACCTAATTTGTGATGCACACTGAAAATAGTCGTTATGTCGGCTGCAGGTTTTCTTACATTGGCATTCAGTTGTGGCTGAGAAAGGGCCTGTCGATAAAATGGCTCGATAGTGGTCTCTAACCTTACAAACCAACTATTCCATGTTCTTTAAATATAATTATCTTGTCAAACGGCCGTATTCACAAAGCCAAAGTTCGTCGCATGATATATCAACAATGCTTTGAGGTGCACAACTCTCCATGTTGAAGCCTCTCGTTTGTGGCGCCCTCCTAACCTAGAGCTGAGTGTGTCTGCCATGGGAGATTGCAGTGTAACAAACAAGATACGATCCAGTTTTATGCTAAACCCACAAATAAGCAGCTCACCATGTACAACTGACAAAATGAATACCAACATCGAATAAGATCAAAACACGAGTAATGACAACCTTGAGTTCATGTAGAATGCACATGTCGTCGAATGGCTTGCAGTAGCGTAGCCAAGTCCCCTAACCCATTATCCCTGTTTACCCCTCGCCTCCACTCTGGATCTTCTATTTTTCCCTCCCTTTACCCCTTTGCCGAATGCAATCACCGCTTTGATATCCACTTTTCTATCCAAACAAGGGGGCGGGCGGGACCTGAAGAAACATCAACAACTCGCCAGCTACACAACGCTACCAAAGAATCCTTTCATCAGCGTCATTCATCACGATCGACATCACAAACCCGCCACCGATACAACCTCCTCCCAGTTAGGGGCTCCAGCTGGGAAAGTCGCCAGAACAGGCGCAATCCTCAGCGCCACCTTTCACCTAAAAACCTCCATACCAACTACCACCCCCTCCACCCACCCCCTTGCTTGGCTGCAACGCTACGACCGTCTGCGGCTCTGACTCTCTTTGCTCGAAAGCAGCTTTTGCGCTGTCTCATCCTTTGACCTGCCGATCCCACCGAACGAGTGTGCCATCCCTTACGCGCGGCTACCGCACAGCCTCTCGAACCCGACTCGCACACACACTACCAGTCTCTAATTAATAACCACAAGCCCGCCCACCGCAGCGACCGCCCAAAATGCCGCCCAAGACACCCAATTCCACCGGCACGCCCATCTTCTCAACCTCCATCTTCTCCTCCTCCTCCAACGCCGCCGCCTCCCGCCCTACGACCCGTGACGGCCACGGCGTCGACCCCCTCAACACCAGCCACCCGAACCTCCTGACAAAGGACCGCAAGCCATCCTTCTCGCGCAAGTCTTCACTATCTGGATCGCGACGTCGTGGGAGTTCCTTTGGAAACGGTCCAAATGCCTACGTGACGGACGCAGCAGCGCCCCCCGCCCTCCCTGAATACGCGCTGGCTGCCGCTGCTAAAATATCACCGCGACCCGACCTTGCCGAGGGTCATCATCTACCGCAGGGTCCCGACTTGGGTATTCAGATGCTGAATCGAACTGCGACCGGATCAACAATTCACTTGGGTGGCGGTATGGCCTCCCATGGGACTTCAAATGGTGCGCCTGGCACGACCGGTGTGTGGCAGCAGAGCGAGGCCAGCATTATGCACCATCATGTCACTGAGCTCGCCAACAAGCGCATTTCGACGCTTGACTATTTGCGCAAAGCGTGCGTTGTCTAACCGCATATTCCCATGATCATAGACTAACAATACGTAGCCATGAAGGCCGTGTCCACTGGTTCAAGACCTACCTCTTCGAAAAGCAAGATCTCCACCGCATGCCCTCGTTCGACGCACGGAAGCTCGGTCGCAAAGCAACAAACCATCTACTCCTCGGCCTCTCCCTCCCCACCGTCGTCGATCTCTACTCCTCTACTCCTATCGAGTTTCTCCGAAGTCTCAACACTCTCCTCTCCGAATACGACTCTTTCCAGCAACTCCACGGCGATTCCTCAACAGCCGCCTCCTTGACTCGCGCCCGTCTGCCTAGCATGTTCCGCCGACCGGGCGGCAAGTCGCGACGATCAACATCTGCGGCTGATATGCATCCCATGGTAGACGAAATGGCTCCTGTGCCAGCAGCTGGTGGGCCTGCGCCGGCAGTTATGAACTTTGCGGCATCAGAAACGGATCTTCTTCCTGGCGAAGAGTATTCTCATCTCTTGACACCTTCACTGCCCTTCGACCCCGATTACTTTGAAACGTTTGCGACATTGTGCGACGTTTTGATCGATTGTTATACCCGATTCTTGGCCCTTGTGCCTTCACCCCGCGAATGCTCCGCTCCCGTCGCCGAGCTCTTCACTAAAGCCGACTCGCGAGTACGAAAGATTATCGTGCAAGGCATAGTACGAGAATTCGAAGACCAGAGCCGTCACCATATCAAGACGGAAGTAGCCAGCATCGGCAAAGTGGTCCTAGGAGGTCTTATGTGAGAGACATTCTAAGATTTGGGTTAATGCGTTTGACGGAGTTCTTGAACGTTGCATGGAGTTGATGGCTGGGAAGCGCAAGACATGGATATCCTGGTTGTGATCTTGTCAGGAGTTTGGTGTCTTAGAAATGGGCGTATAATCTGGTGTCTAATTCATGCCGAGATGAAGACTATGAAAGGGTTATCATGAGAGGGATATGTCGTCTTGTATTCATGCCGTCAGTAGAGACCATTTTATACATCTTACAGCAGGTCCTGTATAATACATCCAATACTATTCTACACTTTTATACACTTTTGTCTCTATTTCTTGTTCTTGTTTTCCTTCTCCTTTACTTCCTCTTCTATGACGAGGAGCTCAATATCCCTGCCGACGAGCCAATCCCTCGCACCATCCATGATTCTATCCAGCTTCTCACCACCCTCCAACACATTGGGCAAATCATGTACATCTATCCCCGCTCGATGATCAGTACATCGATCCTGGTTGTAGTTGTATGTCCTGATCTTGTCGCCTCGGGTAATCTGCGTCTTGGACAGCACACTGTTCCTCAACTTTGCAGCCTCCTCTTCCCTCGCTTCTCTCCTCTGATCTGCAAGTCTCGCACGCATCATCTTCCACGCTTCCTCTCTGTTCCTCTGCTGCGATCTATGATCCTGCATCGAAACTGTCGTCCCCGTGGGCAAATGTGTCATACGAATCGCCGACTCTGTCTTGTTAACGTGCTGTCCACCCGCACCCCGAGCACGCATAGCTTCAATCTTGACTTCCTGCGGGTTGACATAAAAGTCGCTCTCCGGATCTTCAAAGTCGACACTACCGGTGCCATTCTCTGGAAACGAAGGGAGAACCCATACTGCGACGGCACTCGTGTGAACGCGACCTTTGCTCTCGGTGCTGGGGATACGCTGAACTCGATGCATGCCTGCCTCGCTGCGGAACAGGTCGTAGGCGCCTTGGTCTTGGATTTCGAGGACGGCTTCTTGGAGGGGGTTCTCGCCGGCTGAGGAAGATGAGTCGCCTGCCGTATCGGCGAATTCGTACTTCATCACGCTGTGTCGGTAGCCCTTTCGCATGCAGAGTGCCTTGTACATCTTGAACAACGTATCGGTAAAGTATCGACCTTCGAGACCACCTGGACCAGGTCGGAATTCGAGCATGCATGGAAAATCGGCAAAAGGATGGCGAGGGGTGAGACTGGCAGATAGATTCCTAGCAAGGGACTCAAGCTTTCCCGTCTCGGTCTCTAGCTCATCGCGAGCGATAGAAACAAGATCGGCGTCTTGTTCTGGGTCGTTGAGCATGGATGTCAGCTCAGCGACAGAAGCCTGCGACTTTTCCCAAGCTTTCAAAGCCTCGGCAACCCGAGAAAGCTCGCCGACGCGCTTTGCCTTTGTAGAATCGAACGAGGCATTGAGTGTCTTTTGGAGTTCATCGTATTCGGATGTCATGGATTGAGCGCGTTGAAGAAGGGCGGGAGCAAGAAGCGATGAGGTATCTAGAGCAATCGTCGTTAGCCAGAGCTTTTCGTCCGAGGTACAGCGTTGTACGAACCATTGGAGGCGAAGCGAACGAATTGGCGCACGTGAGAGCGAGCCAGCGCTCGAGTGCAGCTTCGGCATATCCATGGCGCCGGGGACATGGTTTGCGAGAGGAGATTGGGGGTTTGATGTCAAATTGTTGATGTTGGAGGGGGGAATCTGAGGTTGAATTTTTAGAAGCCTCATGTACCGCGAAAATCCGGGGATACAGTTGGCGCGGGGCCGAATCAAGTCTCACAGCAGCCAATTGCAACACGAAAACATGCTGTGAAATGTTGTATATGAGTGTTTTGTATACAAATTCTATAATCTATTCAATAGGTATTCCTTGTTTAATTCATGACTTTTGCCTCTCTTCTGCCTTTTTCGCAGCAAACAACAAGGCCGCCCCAAGCATCATACTCGACCCTCCCCACATCTGCGCAGCCAAATAATCACCTCCCGTCATCTGCATAAACTTGCCAGCAAGCGGCGACCCAGTAAGAGCAGCAAAACTAATAATCGTGAAAATCATGCCGATTCTTGTGCCCGCTTTACTCAAGTCCTTTGTTAGACTCGCGCATGTTGAGGGAAAGAGACTTTGGATCCCGGCGCCAAAGTAGCCGAATACAGAAACCCAGGCGAAGCCGCCGGCGAGGGTGTCGACTTGGGACCACATGTAGATGCAGAGGCCGGCTGAGAGGATTGTTGGGATGAAGACGTTTACGGCGCCGAAATGTCGGTCTGCGAGGTAAGCGGCCACCATTCGTCCCGGTATGCCCACGGCGTTGATGACAATGAGGATGGTGAATGAGTCCGATGCCGTTCCGTCCAGTTTGTCAGTCGCGTATTGACGAGCCTATTAAATGTAAGCAACCAGCAAGCAAACAGTTTCATCAGACGAACTTACATAGTTGTACGAGATCCATGTCGGCCAAAGAGTAAAAAACATAGCCACAGCAAACAACACGTAACTCAACTCCTTGAAAGCCGCAAGTTCTACAAGCGGACCAGCTTTTCTCGGAGGCAATCTGGTCCTTGCCAGAAGCAAAATGAGGATGGAAGCCACGAGGACAACCAGACCCATCACCCGGACCGTCCAGCGGAATCCAATCTTAGGCATGAGTTGCTGCGCGATTAGGGGAAACACCATGCCTCCGGTTGCTGCACCGCACGCGCCAGCGGAAATGGCAATCGTTTTCTTCTTTGTAAAATATGTCGACATGTTGGCTATTGTCGGAGCAAAGACGATGCCGTTTCCAAGTCCTTGAGCTATACCCTGCGCCAGCAAGACCTGCCAGTACTCCGTCGCGATGCTGGTCATGAAGACGCCAAGAGTCTGAAGGAACAAGCCGATGAGGAGTGCAGTACGGTAGTAACCCGCATCAAAAGCGCGTCCAGAAAAAGTGCCCACGAGAAAAATGAGGCAAACCTCTAAACTCCCAATCCAAGAGATGGTCGACGGCGGGAGGTTAAACTCGTCTTCGTAATAGGGCTGAAAGATGCCAAAGCTGATGAGGTAGCCCCAAGAGTTGAAGGCGACGAGATGACCAGTTACGACTTGTGACCAGGCTCGTAGACCGCCATCGGGAGGTTCTCCAGGGTCAATTGGACATGTTTGATCCGACTCGTCGCCGTTCAGGGTAGAAGAGATGTCGTCATCAGAGCCACGATGTTTCTTCTCAAGTGAAGACTCTGGATCAGTGTCAATGGGTGTAGGGCAGACACTATCCCTCATCTCAGGCTCCATCATTTTGAACAGAAGAGTAACGAAGAGATGCTGGAACGAAAAAGATCATGTTGAGGAGGTACCTGGGTTTATGTAAAAGTAATACCTACACGTCCGCATGTCCGGCGCGCCCTTGACGGAGCCCACCTCAACTTTTTCTTACGCGGGGTTCCGCCTCCGACCCCGGCATCTTTTCATCCGGCCGAGAATCACGAAATATTGCATTAATAAAAAAAACAGCGCCAGCAATTGTGCAAGATCGGCAAGTTCAATTGGCCCGATTTGAAAGCATTGTGACGCCGAGGTCGACACCTGTGGGGATGACAACCTTGAGGCCAGTCATTAGAGCGGCAGGAACGGGGAAAACGGGAAAAACGGGTGTTGAAAGTTAGTCATGGGAGGCTGAGATGTTCATCGTCAATGGGCGATTGAGTTCCTCGCGTCGCAGCCATAAAACGTGGGTGGGCTTGGACTCTTACCGTAAAACCCAACATCCAGAATTCCAACGGCGAAAGAGATTGATCACTTTCTTGAAGCTAAAACTCATAATCACGAATGTTCAAAGAGATGTCTCTGCTGTTGTAATTGTTAGAGATGGGCTTGTATAAAATGACCGTCTCCAGAGCCAAGATTTTCCCCAGATTGCATACCCGCCACAGCCCATGCTGCCGCAATTGCGGCAGAGTGGCGGCCAAAATGTCGGCATTTGCGGCCCGCGGCGACCAGCAAAATGGATGCTGATGCTGGTTTGTATAGATATCACGCTGTCTGACAAATAAATAAATAAATAAAACAAAACTAATTACTGGAGGTATATAAAATGGAATTATAAGTAGCGTTGTGATTTATCGTTGGAGTTTATACATAGAAGACTTGGCTCTTTGTTTCCGTCTGATTCTTCACACCAGCTTCAAGGGAACCTCGCGATTCTATGCATGGTTATTCGAAAATATGACGGGAAGGTTTAGTTAAGTAAAAAGCAAGAGATATGGATGGAAATTAACTAATAGTAGCCTCACCCTTCGCCCAGACAGACCGATCCCAGGTCAGTCCAGAAACTGGTGTACCACCGACTTGCAATAGTTAGGCTAGCTAGTTTGTTCTCGCTTCAGCGTGTTGGTGGACAGCCTCTTGGAACCTTTCCGAGACAAAGAAGTCGGCGTACTGTGGGACCTTGAAAGAGGGGATCTTGGACCCCAAAACTAAGAAGCAAATGTTACCAAAAAGCATGCGTTTCCCACACGACCTCGTCGTCCTCCAGACGAGTCCATTTCAATGCACCCGTCGTGATGTCTACTGACCTCTGGTAGCCCCGTGGATGATCCTCGTGCAGTGTCCCATGATGCTCCCATATTGGCTGGCCACTGAAGAACTGGCGAAATGCATAGGCCCCCGCCCCCCCTAATAGAGAGGTGCGCATTTTATGCGCGGCTTGACATCTTCTCCAACCCTGAGGAAGGAGCCTGTATAGAGCATAGCGCATGGCATATGCGCTGTTCGACATTGGTAGGATCCAGCTGTCAACAGGGCAATTCTCGTCTTCAATCTCCTCAGCCTTTGAGGGACGGAACTGGAGAAGGAGGAGGTTCAAAGCAAAAAAACTTGAGGGAATTGGTAGTTGTGGGCGTAAGTTTAGAGGCCGGCCTAAAGGTAGATAACAGGCAGTTTTATAGGTAGGTGGATAGAGATGGATAAGTAGCAACCAGTGTGGTGGGGACGTATGATGTGTATCGATGATAACTCAATTGAGATGAGGAGGAGAAGAGCCTTTAGTGAGGTTCACTAATTCCTCATCCAAAAGTTGAAAAAGTTCACCCTGAAGAGCTCCTGAGAGAGCTTTATCCGCCTTCTAGAATGAGCAACGCCGCCTTGAAGCCAGACGTCCGGCTCTGGCAGGTTTCGTTTGATCTCTCTAATGGCGATGGGGAACCTGCTACTACTAGCATATATAGAAAAGGTCGAGTCAATGTTCTCAGGTATGGTGTCCTCTGATAGCGGCTTGGCGTGCGATGTTCGGCCTCAGCTATGATAAAGAACACATTTCCAACACATCATAGCATCACATCCCAACGCTAACACAGTGGCCTTTTAAATATGACTTTATAATATTTAGTATACTTCAAAGTCATCTTCGGTAAAGTATCTTCATATTCACTTCATGTAAGAACATAATGAGGCATAACGATATCCTAATAACATACTGAGTGAATCTTCATGCTCTTTCTATGAATGCCCCGGAAGAACCTCAAGCCTCTATCTGTTCCCAAAAAGCGTCTGTCTCCCACTCAACCTCGCCTTCGTTCTCGTCACGGATCCATATCAAAGCACCCGTTGCCGCGTGAACTGACCTCTGATATCCCAACGGATGTGACCTAGTTTTCTTTCCTTCGTACTTCCAAACAGGCAGACCATTGAAAAACTCACGAGAGTATGGCGTCAATCCTCCAACGGTAAAGGGGGTTGTCAGCTCTGCTTGGCATCGCCGCCAGCCTTGCGAAAGGAGCCGATAGAAGGCCAGGCGTAGGGGGCAAGCTGTCTGTTCCATGGGAAGCACCCAACAGTCTACAGGGCAGCTCTCCTTCTCAATGTCTTCAGCCTTCTCGGCGCGGAATTGTAGAAGTAGGAGGACGGCGCCATCGAAGCAGAACACCTGAGGGCACTGATATTTATGCGCGTACCTGCGAGCTAGTATCAGCTAAGTAGGTTGCGCAGTTGGGCTCTTTCTTTTTGTGGCTCGTCATCTCTAACAATGACAAAGAGTGAATCGCACGAGGCGATGGTAACAACGTTGGAGTTTAATGCGTACCCTCGTAGCTCTTGCGAAAGTTTCTTTTGGCTTGCCGAAGAGGAGGGATTTCCCCTCTGCCAAATGGTATGCTTGATAAGATTCCTCTTAATCTCGCCGATAGCTAGGACACGCTTAGCCCCTTGAGACTTGAACGTGAATATCGAGTCAATATTCTCAGGGATGTTTTCCTCCGAAGGCGGTTTGTTATGTGAAGACTGCAGAATGGACGGGCAACGATTCCACGCAGACAGCACCACATTCACAATCTCCGTGTTGAACCAATTCTCACAGTCGGCCTCGGTCTCGAATCTCCATTTCCGGCTATTGGGCGGCTCGGCTGGCTGGCGGAGCCTTAGGTTATCATCTTCATAAAGGGGAAGAAAGGCTTCATCGAAGTTGGCATAGGTGATACCGTCGCTGCCCACCATAGTCCGGCAAGTGGCGTTCACGATGGGTTTGTAGTTACGGGCCCATCGCTTGTCCGAGTCGGTCATGTAGAGAGGGTTGTGAATCGGGTTGGTGGGATGCTCAAGGATGAGATCTTGTGCAGTGTGGCTAGCCATTCCGGATGGAGCAGTCCGCCACCAACGACGACGTAGAGCAGATGGGAGAGTGGGAAAGTGATGAACAAGTGGAATCGTGCTGGAGAGCGCGTCACGGCAAGCTATGTATCTAGGTCGACATGCTGGAACTGGTTTCCTCGGCCCCCAAGACGGGGGGCATGGTGACGGAACACGAGGGCAGATGAGCTCGTCCAGTTTGAGAGTGCTGCCTGGAAGCCAAGATGCTCTAGGCCAATAAACGAAGCTTCTTGGCGCCTAAATTGAAGAACTCCGCAAATGCAAGTGAGGCTGCGAAACCGGGACATTTGATTTGTGGCGAGACGTTTGTTGGTTCCAACATGTTGGTCAGTTTGTTTGAGAAAATGACTATGGGATAATACCGCAAAAGAGAACCAAATTTATATCCCAAGAAAAGAGAAATAATAAAAAAAAATACACAATAGTTTTATTATTATTATCTAAAATCATTTTTTAATTCCCTTATAATTAGACTATAAAGTTAATCCTTTCCGTATTTGCTGGTTCTGCTCGTAGGTAGCTTTTACAGTACAACCGCGTGGGGGCTTTAGCAAGGATGGTTGGCCTTACTAAGCCTAATTAAGCCACCCATCACTGTCACCGTGAATTTCTCCTTTTCAACAGGCAGCACACAACATCAACACGCACAGAATCTCCTTCCTAAACCGATTAAATACCTCATGAATCAATATGGACGACGATATTCGATCCGTGTCCCCCTGTGACATACCGGAGGACATGTACATACGCAAGGTCGTGCCCTACCAGAGGACTATCGTATGAAGGCTCTGCAACACGACTCGTTTAGGAAAATGTTCTCACCAAGATGCATAGTACTTTCGATATGGAACTCGGATCATTGAAGCCACAGGAAGTGCTTCGGACAATTGTCATCCAAATGTTCTGCGCCTTCGGATCCGCAGGACGTTTATCGAGCGAGTCATCCAAGCCATTGTTTCATTCCTTCCCCTTGCATACGCGTATTGGATCCGGTCCAGATTTCCCGAGTGGTGTCTACCAGAGAAGATCGTCCTTAAGATCGAGAAAGATGGCTGGGACGAAGAGTTTGACATGGAAAAGGCAGCATACGAACAGCTCGAACCCATGCAAGGCATTGTCATCCCCCGATGCTATGGACAAATCGAATACGATGGAAAACGAGCCTTGATACTTTCCGACATTGGGGGATACTGCGTAGCGACACCAGAAGGTGCAGTGCTGGACGAAGAGGATTTTCGTCCATTGCTGAAGAAAGCTCTGACGTCTATCAGCAAGCTTGGTGTTTCCCACGACGACAACAAGCTTGACAACTTTCATCTCGTTACGGAGGACGGCAAGGATAGGATCATGATAGTAGACTTGGAAATGGTGGATACGGGCCTTTCAGAGGATGGCTTTGCGTTTATAACTAAGGCGAGCGAGAATTTTGTGATGCGGCAGTACCGACAGCATTTGGAATGTATGGAGTATGATGGGGTTCTCCTCCCCAAGCGGCCGCTCAAGGCGTAGTTATCTTCTCAAGAGCTTTAGCTTTGACGGAAATATCAATTATTAATTACCAACAAGCAAGAGTCAAGGTGGCTCTGAGCTATTAATGTGATTGGTGTGTTGATGTCGTCATGTGAGAGTGGCACGGGCATCCTACGTTTCACTTCTCGTCATCTTGAAACAAGTCACGCTCGCTTGTCAACATATACTCAGAAGACGTCTATACCCAAACTTGCCTATCCATCGATAACCTCTGTGCTCCATTAATCATGTCTTTATTCCCCCCCTCTCCGCCCGGTATCTACGAGTTCACCGAGGTTCTCACGTTTCACTTTTTAGATCCTTTAGTCCCCCCAGCACTTTCTGACGAGAGCACGGATGTAGGAAAGATATGGGCATTTACACTAAAGACATATCTCGAGCTAGAGAAAACCGGGATAATCTACTGGACTCTTGTACATGGCTGTCCCCAGCGAGCCAAGTTATTCATTGGTACTGATCCTTGAATATTCCCTCAGACGTTGGACGTTCTAACTTGTCAAAGACTGGAAGACGGAGCTTGGGAGAGAAGAGTTCATGTCCAGCCCTGAATTGGGAGACCTGAGCATGGCCTGGAACTCTGCCATATCAGAACCTGTTCACTCAGCCATTTACCGACTTCCATGGGGCGGCCACAGATGGCACCCGGGGTTGCACAGCTCATATGACACCGTGTCCACCTTCATCACATTCAATTTCCCCATTGCGGTTATAGATGAGGATAAGAAGAAGCTAGACTGCCTTATTTCACAGTTTGCCAGATCTGTCTTGCAGAGTCCTGGAGGTGTGGTGTCATCGTACTGTACCACTGGATGGGAAGTGAATAACACTTCATGCTGCGGAATATTTCGCTACATAGGCATCAAAGAGATGCAGTATTTCCTTCAACAGAACCAAATTTTCGAGGAACTGCGGTCAATTGCTAACGGCACTGAGGTGGAATTCATGGAGGTGCGGTGTTTTGATCATGGGTGGCAAAGCTCGGTTGAGAAAACTTACCCTGAGAATCCAGGACCAGGTGCATTCTTTGCGAATCTTGGAGACCTGGGTCGTACAATTGGAACAGGTGAACCAGGCAAAGATAGTCAATAAAATAGAAGAAGAATAGATAAGAGAATTCTATAGTATTGCTATTACTGTATTATGCTTATTAATATTTTACCATGTTTTATATATAATTATTTGTTAAATTTAAGAGGAATTAGTTAATATTCTCCGTCGTCCCGGACAAAGCTACAGGCCGGATCCAAGAAGAGAGGGTGTGTGTGTGTGTGTGTGTGTGTGTGTGAGCGAAGTTGATTCTTTGAGACCAAAACCTGGATCCCTGGTACCAGCACACAATGGTTGGCTATGCTGTCTTCCCAATTAGTCGGCAGCCACTGTAGGCCGTTGTCAGCATAATGGAGTGTCACAGAAGGATCAGTTACTAGAAGTCTCGCGTGTTCAATGAAAAGATCTGTTATTGAGTCCATGCTGCCATCATGGCATGCTAAATACCAATGTACAAGGCTTTCATGACACGTTCGTTCTATGCCGTCATTCAAGAATGTCATCCTCTATAGTCGGAACCTCCCGGCCCAGTGGCTGCCAATCTTGATGTATTAAGGAAATCTAGGTAAATGAGCGGAAATTGTCGAATCAAAAATATCTTGTCCTAGTCTCATTGACAGTTGTGATCTATAAGTTTACCCAGTCTATAAAAAAGAATTGATGTTTTCCCTAAATGCTTCACCAAAAAGAAAAAGAAAAAAAATCCCGTGAGGAATCAAACCCGGCCACAGTCTTCTACGACTGCTTCTGCTTCTTCCCCTTGGGCATGCGGACGAGCCAGTACAGGGCTAGAGACGCCACGATGTTGAACACGATGTACACCATGCCGATACCCCAGTCTCTCCATCGGTTCTCGTAGCTGGAGCTCAGGGCCTTGAGGAAGACGTTGGTGTCCTTCATGGGGCAGTACTGGCAGTCAGAGGTGGCACTCTCGTTGAGGACGTAACCGCCGGCAGCAGTGATGTAGTCAGCGAGGTAAGTAGCGCAGTCCTGACCCTTGGGAGCGTCAAAGACGACATATTCGTTGGCTGCGCAGGTGACCTCTGTGTTGGCTAGACCAGTCGCCATGATGGCTGAGACCAAGTACGTGAAAGGTGAAACACGGTACATGAAGATCCAGAAACCGGGCATCTGATCGGGAGAAGCCAAAACACCACAGAAGAATAGGCAGAGCATGAACAGGACGTTGGCAAGGTTACCACCAGCCTCGGCAGTGTCGGTGATGGCGATACAGGCGTGAGCAAAGGTGCAGGTGAAGATGAGGAACTGCCAGAACAGAAGCCACATGAGAGCACCGCGCTCAGCAGTCTGACCAGCCGCGGCGGCGTTCTTGTCGAAGCCGACGGGGTAGTAGACGCAGACAAACATCAGGACCGACATGAGAGTGTTCCAGGGGATCTCGGCGATGAGCTGAGACAGCATAAAGACCTTCCAGCTGTAAGCCTTGGATGGGCGCTCGCGAACCTCGTACAGGGATCGCTGGGTGACGAAGTGAGGCATCTGCTGTTGGACAAGCTGGCCAAAGATGGTCAAGATGTTGAAGATGGCGAACATTTGGTTCTGCAGGCCCTGGATGGTCAGAGGGGCGTTGAGGAAGACCAGACCGATGAAGAGAGCAACCGAGATACACAGAGCAGCCTTGGAGTAGATGTACGAGGGAGTTCGCCAGTACTGCTCAAAGACTCGCTGGGTGGCAATCTTAAGCTGTTCCCAGAAGGGGGCGGCAAACTCGTCGTAGGAACTGGGGTCGTTGTCATGGGAAGCAGCGTTGGCAGGGCCTTCAGCTTTGAGACGCTGAAGCTCAGTCTGAACGGCCTGGTACTCGGGGCTGTTCTTCCAAGTCTGGTGCCAGTCGATGTCGGAGTGCGAACCAGGGGCGGCGCCAATGACCTCGAGCATCCACTCGGCAGGGTTCTCACCCTTGGGGCAGGAGCTAGATCCGTTCTTCTCGAAATAAGAGGTCAAAGTCTCAGAGTTCTCACCGATATCGCCGAAGTAGATGGTGCGACCACCCTTGGCGAGGAACAGAAGACGATCGAAGCGTTGGAAGAGCATAGCAGAGGGCTGATGGATGGTGCACAGGATAGACTGTCCGGCCTTGGAGAGCTTCTCGAGGAGGTCAAGGATGGCCCAAGAGGTCTGGGAGTCAAGTCCAGAAGTAGGTTCATCAACGAACAGCAGCAGAGGAGGCTTAGCAGCGAGCTCAACACCAATGGTAAGACGCTTGCGCTGCTCAACGTTGAGACCCTCACCAAGGATACCGACGACGGCGTCAGCATACTCTTCCATATCCAACAGCTTGATGACCTCGTCAACATAGGCAATCTTTTCCTCACGGGGGGTAGTGGCAGGCTGTCGAAGAAGGGCGCTGAAAGTCAAGGCCTCGCGAACGGTGCTGGTTTCCAAGTGAAGATCCTGTTGCTGGACGTAACCGGTTTTGCGCTGGAACGAGGAATCGCGGATCTTGCCATCAACAAGCATTTCACCAGTGATGACACCCATGGAGATACGATCAGCGAGACAGTCGAGAAGAGTAGTCTTACCGGCACCAGAAACACCCATAAGAGCAGTCAGAGTACCGGGCTTGACCCAACCGTCGACATTGTCCAGAATACGTCTAGGTTCTCCCTTGATCTTGATGTCGTAGCAAACGTTGTTCCAGTGGAAGACGCTGGTGGAACCCTGAATGTTGGCATTGTCGTTCTCGCCTCGGACCTTGTCGGCAGCCTTGATAGGACAAGAAGAAGCAGCCTCGGCATCACCCTTGCCCTGAGAAACAGCAGGCATGTTTCCACGTCGGAAGACGAGGACTTCGCCCTTAGACTTCTTGGCCGAGATGAGCTCAGTAGCAGCGATGTAGGTGAAGTGGAAGAAGATGACAAATGCGATGATGATGCCGACGTTGCGCCACTTGTGGCTGTGCTGGTACTTGTACTTGGAGTTCATGAAGGCATCACCATTGACAAAGTCCTGACCGGGCAGAGCGCCCACAGCGGAACAAGCACGCATGGTACCTGTGATGTCGGCGTACGTGGGGATAGCCGCGCTGGGGACGAATTGGTTGCAGGTGAAGTTCCGGTTGTGGAATTCGTTAATCATGAGAGCCTCATAAGCGTAAGCGACAGGGTCGAGATAGTTGATCCATCGGCACCAGCCAAGCATGTAGTCGACAGGAACGACGAAGCCGGCAAAGATGATGAGGGCGAGCATTAGGATCGAAGCCGGAACCATGGCCTGCGAGAGAGTTCGAGAGATAGAGGCGCTGAATAGTCAGACATTGATCAGTCTGGAGTAACGGGCGACTTACATAGTGCGGAAGACACCAGACATGGCCAGGACCATGAGGAAAGAGACGAAGAGGAAGAAGAAGAAAGCGCCAGGAGTGCGGTTAAGGTTGGTCATAAAGTACAGCGTGAGATTGTAAAAGATACTGTTAAAAATCTTGTACGGCATGTCGACCAAGATTGACGAAAAGGCTTCCGCGGAGGCGTGGTAAAAAGCGTAACGAGTGTGTTTCTCAACGATGGGCCGTTGAGCGTATTGAGTCAAAATTTCCAAGGCACTAGCAAACGCGTTGGCGAGGACACCGATGAACAGGACGATTCCTCTGTTCTGGAATGATTGTGTCGTCTCGGGGAGGTTGTACAGCAGGGAAGAAGCGATGAGAGCGGTGGCAGTGTTGGCGATGAGAGCAAAGATTGTGATCTCGGGTGATCCCTTGAGACGCTTGAAGCCTCTCCACAAGCAGAGCTGGACTTGCTGCATGTACGAGAGGGTGAAGGGGGACTTGAGGCGCTGGCCCTTGGCTTGAGTCTGCTGCTTGTTCTCTCGGAAGGCGTCGGCGCTGCTACCGTTGAGAGGGTACAGGCTCTTGTAGGTGTCGATCTCGTTCTGCAGAAGCTGATACTCTCGGCTCTCCTTCCACCTGGCGGCGAATTCATCGGGCGTACGGGGGGCTCGGTTCTCCCAGCCGGGACGAACAATGCGCTCAGAGGGAGCAGTCATCGAGGTCAGGAAATCAGGGGTCGTCTGTCGGTCGGGGCACTCAAAGCCGAGGTTGACGAAGTAGGCCTTGGCGTCTTCGGCGCGACCAAAGAAGATTTGCCGGCCTTCGTAGAGGACCAGGGCCTTGTCGAACAGGTCGTACGCGCTCTGGGGAGCCTGATAGATGGAGACGGCGCAAGTCTGACCGAACAGCTCGGATTGGAGTCTCAAGGTCTTGCAGAATTCGATGGCGTTGGCAGAGTCGAGACCACGGGTCGAGTTATCCCAACATTGGAAGGGGGCGTTGGAAAGAGTGGCCTCGGCGATGGTGACACGCTTCCTCTCTCCGCCAGAAACACCACGGATGTAGTTATCGCCGACTCGGGTGTTGATGGTGTGGCTGATACCGTACATAGCCATGACGACGTCCCGGAAATGGTCACTGTACTGGTTGTGCTTGACTCCAGGGGGGAGGTTCTGAGGGCATCTCGCGCGGGAGGCAAAGGTGAGAGTATCACCGACTGAGAGCATGGGGAAGTGGACGTCGACCTCAGCAGTGTAAATAGCTTCTCCCGAGTGATGGTTGTGCATCTCATCGGCGGGAACACCCTGGTAGTTGAAGTAGGTCTTGTCGTCAACATAGATACCATTGGTCTCTCCAGAAATCGTCTTCAAGAAAGTCGAGCAACCAGAACCAGGAGGGCCAAGAACGACAACCATCTCACCAGCCTTGACGACACCGTCAAAACCTCGAAGAATGTCAATCCTTCGCTTGCCGCGGTTGGGAGAGGCGAGGTTGGTCACCATGCTGGGAATACCAAGCCAGACATTACCAACATCCTTCTGATAATCTGTCTCTGCGCCGTATCCAAACACGTTCATGTCCTGGAAGCAGAGACCGCTCTGACGGAAACCGCTGCCGTGCTCCGACATGGTCTTGGCGACGGCCTTTGCCCAGGCTCTGGCGTTGAACTTTTCACTCTGAGGGTTCAGAGGAGAGTTCTTGTCGTCGGCAGCAAAGAGAGCAGCACCATCACCCTGAAAGTTCTGCATAGAAGTCTGGGTGTACTGCCTAGCGAGGTCACGAACGATGGAGTGGCGACGCTCCATCTCGTTCATCTCTCCCTCCTCCTCGTCATCGTCGCTGGAGCTGGAGCTAGACTTTTCGGCGGGCGACGCATTCTTGGGCTTCTCGGAGAAGTGGGCGGTAGAGGCGATGCCCTCCATGTCGACGATGGTCTCGTGGCTGCCGTGGATAGAGCCGGGTGCGCCCATGGGTGCCTCGCCCGGGGCAGGGCTTGGGTTTGGGGAGGCAGGCATGGTTTTTGAACAAGACAGATGAGTGTCCAGTCAAGCGCTATCTGGTCGTGCCGTACCGGATGTCTATGAGCGTTTCTATATGATCAATTGGTCAGAAAAAAGAGTGACTGGAAGATAAAGGAAAAGGGGTAGAGTAAAGACTTACAAGCAAGTTCTAAGGAATTAAGAAAGTAGCGAAATATTAAGTATGTAGATAGTAAAATAAAACAAAAGGATAGGATCTGAATTGTCAAATTGATCACTGACCACAACGAGGCTCCTCCCCAGGTCTAATAATGGTCACTCCCGCAAACTTGATCGAGCCCGTATCTTCCGAGATGCTGATGCTTGTGGGTACCCGAGGCGGGCTCCGCAGACGAGACGCACACACGGGGACGGTCGACTCCCCGTCCCCGACAAGAACTTCGGGGCCCGACTAGTGTCCGTCACCGACAAACGTCAAGAGTGTGGGTGGCAATTATTAATGTGCAAATACCTACACACACACACACAAACAAGCCCTTGTAAAGGTGTACGGAAAGGACCCAAGACCCCCTTGTAAACAAAGTCCTGCATCTTGTTATCTGCCCGCAGCAAGAAATATCCTAGTTCGCCCGCCGGCTCGATTCTCAGACCGAACTCCAAAGAAACGAGAACGAAAAAAAAAAGAACTTTTCTGCCGCTTGCTTACGTTTTACCTGCTCCTTCCCACGCAATTGCCACATTCGGTCATTGTACGACATCATCATGGCAGCCCTGCCTACAGAACAACAACAACAATCTCAAAGGCCAACAGAGTCCAAGAGGATCCTGGCCTGTGTTCTTTGCCAGCAACGCAAGAAGAAGTGTGATCGAAAGAGTCCATGTTCCTTTTGCATCAAGGTATTTCTTACACTGTCTTTAACATGTCCACACAACATATTGACTGTGGTTTGATAGGCCAAAGTCACTTGCATACCGAGTACACCAGCTCCCAAGCGTAAGAGAAGAAAGCCCACAAAGGAACTCCTCGAACGCTTGGAAAGATGCGAGCAACTCCTCAAGAGATGCACATGCGTGCAAAAGTCTCAGATGTATGACATGCCAGGACATCATTATAGCGAGTCCAACAGCAGCAGTCCAACGGATAGCCATTCGAGTCCACCACCAGAGTACGAAAAGGTGATGGTGACACCTTCGAGCTATGAGCAACACCAAACTTTTTCTTCACAATAATCATTGCTTTTTTGAAGTACACAACTCTTCTCAGTCACTTGACATTTCATCTTGTTTTTTTTTTGGTATGGCGTTGAATTTGGATACTTGCTCGTAAAAGGTGGGAAAGATGGGGCGTATACTCTATCTTGATGCACGCAAAAGCAATCTGCAAATGCGTTTTGTATACCTGGGGGTGTTTGGCGTTCAGGTATTGTACAGAATCTTTTGATGGTTAGCGAGCATTGGAGAGATAGAGGGCGGTATACTTGGGGCAACAACAACATGGGCAACACCGGCTTTGGAAGGGGGGCGTTGATACAGATACCATAATAAACTCGAAATTGTAAAGAATCTTGTAGTATATATCATTCACTGTTTAGAGTCACGCCATACAAAGTAACATGACGCTCAAAAAGTTGATGGTCTCGTGGTGGTGCTTTGGTGAGAAGAGTCGAGAGGAACGGATGTCGTTGAAAAAAAACCTGGGGGGTAAGAGGTCTCGGTAAATTCTGAACCCCTGCCCTTTTGCCCTGTGGATACCTCCCCTGCCAGGATCATCCACTAGTCTCCGCCGTGCCAAGAGTTATCGGACCCGACGAGGACCCCGGGATCGCGCTTGAGCCCTTTATTCAGCTCCTGTTAGACTCATTGCCTCGGAATGTGTCAGATTGGATGGATCGTAATGATTGGATCAAAGCCCCTGTTTGAGAACATCAAGATCTGATTTGAACAAGGGATACCGGTGATACGGTATGACTACAATATTCGTCACTCCGTGAATCAACGCATTGGAAACAAAGATGACGTTCATTTTTCAACGTGGGGCTTTTACGGATAAGATTCTGACTCTACAAGTTACACTTTTTCTTTACCCCGGGCTCCGTTACGGGGCCGTCTCCGGACACCGTCCGGACAAACGCTGACAATCTCCACGGAGTTGGGGGGCGGTAAAAAAACGTGGCGATGCGTTCTCTTTTCGTGAAAAAGCCTATTTCCCCTCAAGGGGGCTATGTCCTGGGCTATCTAAGTGTCCCGAGAAAACGAAAATGTCCGTCATCCCTGCGTTGCAATGCATTTGTTGCTAATGTCGTCATGGTTGAAATGACATTCTCATGCTTGTTGACACACACAGCCCCGGTAATGAAACGGGAGAGATCACGCCACGTTTTTCTCAAGTCCGTGACAGTTTCTTTTCGTGTTCTTTTTCTTTTCTCTAGATGGGCGCTTGGACGTACTTGACGTGGCCATGCCCCCCTCACTCCATGTTGCCGGGTTGTAAGTTGGAATTTGCATCATTCTTGGCTAACATTACCGGGAACGCTGTCATTCCTAAGCCGGAGGCTTTTATTGGAGAATTCCAGAAGTTTATTTTATCTCAGATAACATGTCCCCGAGCCAACATGTGTCTCTTGATAGTGTGGGCAAGACGGACGTTGGTAAAAGTCCGTCGTACTCGTATTCTTATGGCACACCAGTCACTACAACACACAATGATAACAATCTCCTAATCCATAGAATGCATTACGGGTGCTCGCCGCGATGCTTAGAATAACTAAATGGAGATGAGAAAAAGAAAAGAAAACTGCTTGAATAGGAGAGTTGAGACAATCAATGTCCGCGGAATCCGCGGGCCCTACTACGACACGACGGCCCAATCAACGTTAACACTCTAGACTGGTTTGAAGGGAGATTATCGATTAAGCGTATCCGCTTCGAGGGGACGTACGTAGTACCTTAGATCTGCCTCAGGAGAAACCCAGCCAATCCTCTCCCGAGTTCAGGCACTGCCGAAGTGTGTGATCTACCTCCCTGAGCTGAGTGTCACACTCGTTTTGCTTCCCAAAGGAGAAACTTGTGAGGGAATGCTAGGTATCGTGCAGTTAAGCAATGATATACAAGTCACGTTTAATAATATGGTTAAGAGTATTATGTATAACTAAACTACCTATATCGATTACAAAGGTTCCTTCTACGTAGAAGAGTGTATATGAGCGTGTTCTGTATACTATCGAGGCGTTTATTCTCTGATCTAGGGTAGGACTAGGACAAGAAATCCAGTCCTCTTGGCTCTGTCCTGATCTACAGGGGCTTTACTCCGTCTGGCTTCCGTCTCGGCACCTTGCTCGAGGCCGAGTGGCCCTTCACCTTGGACACCGCCCCCGAGGCTCTGGGTTCCCCACCTGTCAAGCAATGCAGGAAAGGAGTCATTACTAGTCTAGGCACGGCGGTAAGGGAATGGAGACAAATGTGACAAGCGTATTGAATAGCCCAGAGCCCGGTGGGTCGCTGAAAGGGCGGAGAGGAGAGGACTGGACCACCCTTGAGCCTCAGTGCCCGGAGGTGCCATTGGCCGAGCGGGAGAGTGTGGATTAGAAGTAGGAAGATCTTATCGGCATCGGTGATTATACTGATCGTAGTAATGAGTCTCGCTATTGTGGTTGGTAGTAGTGGTTTGTGGGGCTGATGCAGCCGCATGCTCTTCTCATATATCAATCTAATAGACGAGATTTAGTCTTAATTGAAATTAAGGATTAATGCTAGACGCATGTGGATGGACATTGGAACATGGATGGGGTAAGTACTGGGTGATTGTGAACGAATGTGCATGGGTGTATATATAGCAGACTTACAGTTTGATGACGATACCTAATGAGGAGGAAAGGAAGAGGACACAACAGAGTCAAAAATAAGGCTAAAATTAGGATTAACATCCACGTTTCTATTTAAGTAAAGTGCTTACCATCGTGTCAATAAATAGAGGGAAAGCTCATATACCAACTAGTATAATATTTAAAAAACGGCGGACCATTACTATTACCCCACCAGTTCTTAGGCTGTACCTGGAGACGCCTGACCAATGCTACTCTCTAGAACCTTACATCCTAGACACTTTCTGTGACACCATGGTAGTATTTGAGATAGTTCCTGCTCCACACAATGTCTCGCAATGGAGAGTTTACCAAGGATTTCTCCTGAATTAGAGACAGAAGATTGAGAGAGGCCTCACTGGATAAGGCAGGCCCGGTCTTCTGGCTCAGCTGTCCCATCAAACGTCGGGCTTCAGCTATAATAAAGAACACAATACAAGGCAGGTATGTGAAAGACGGGGGAGGACACGTATACCACAGGGGAGTGCAACAACACTAGCATGAACAAGAACATTTCCACCCGCTGGATGGAAACCGTTGATCGGCCAGGTCTAAGAACTTCCTAACATGTTTACGCATAGAAGTTGAGAAGTGGCCGTTGACCGTTTTCAATCCCCGCGCTCTGTGGTCCTGGGCTCAGAACCCCCCAAGAACCTCGTCGTGTACAACCCATTCTCCCATATCGGACTTCTCTCGTTCATAGCTGACCCGCAGGATGCTTCGACTCCCCACACCGTGGTCACATGTGGGGTTGGCGAGAAGCGTGGATTCTTGAAGATGGGCTCCCACAACTTATTTACGCATTCACAACGGCTTTGTAGACAGATGAGAGTTCCTCCTAATTAAGAAGACAAATTTCAATGTATGTGAATAAACTGGCTGTGCCCTATCATTCTCAACTCTTTTCAAATGCCAGGGGCCACGTCTTGGCATAGTTTGACAAAGGGCTGATGACGCCTTCATATACCGACTCTCTGAATCTGATGTCCGTCCATACGGGCTTTGGTCCAAATGCGCAGTAGAGACAGCGTCTTACCACATCCTCAATGTCGGCTCCGCATTCTCCGAGAACCATCTCGGCCCACTTCCCTGCCGTGTTGATGTCTGTCTGGTCGTTAGGCTTATTGTCGAAGCCATAGTAGCTTTTCCGGAATGGGCAGTCTTCGATATTAAGTCCAAAGATTAGCTCAAGTAGCATCACTCCCACGGATCGGAGTATTGCTCGAGCCTCTCCATCCATAGAACCCTGTATTCCCATAAAAGGATCTGTATTGGTATCTGGCACGCCACTATCATTTCCGACATCCGGGTCGTTGCCATCATGGGAAGCTGCTTCGGGGAATGAATGGACGATAAAAGGACGAGTGGTGCAGAGATCATGAGAAGCAGTGTCCACTATAAAGTAGAAGTCATGCTTGGACCACCCGGGAGCTAGCCATGGTGAAGGGTGAGTCTGGAGAAGGGCGGAGGCAATGTGCGTGGCTATCTCAAAACGCGATTGCCTAGAGATAGAAAGGCTCGCACTGCTGTAGGCCTTTAGCACGTCGTGGAGAGACATTAGCGTGATTGATGATGACTTGTGGTGATAGCTTCGAGCTTTGCACACGAGTAGTTGCCGGTCGAATTCGTCGCATATGAGCCCCTTTGTGAAACCAGTATCCTTGAGGAAGGAACAGAAGTACGTTATCGGTACTGGGACCGAGGTCGGGGCTACCTGAGTTCCCCTAGACATGGCTACCTTCTTTGTCGTAGAGTCATTGTCTTCTTGGAAGGTGACCTTCTTTGGCGAGGGAGTTTCGGGCCCGGTTTTGAAAAGAGACTTTGTTGATTGTATCGTGAGCCTCTTTTTCGCGTGAGTTTCTTGCTCCGAGAGGGTATGTTGAACCTCTATCCAAATGCCAGAAGCTTGGACGGAACTGATATCCGTTAATGACGCAACTGGAGGGGTGTTCCAAGGGCGTATGGATGTACGATGTACCCTTTCCATAGCCCCTTCCAACTCTCCATCAGCGGTAACAAGCGTGACATCGGCCACGACGGTGTCGACTTTGGCATTCACCTGCAGTCGAGCCTCGTGTTTCCGGCAGGTCTGAGAGCACGCCCATCGTCTCTTGAGTGCTTGATGTACACAATATGCATGCTGCCGAATCTCTTCAAACCGCGCAACGGGGTCGGAAGCTTTTCTTCTGCTGGAGATTGGAATGATGCGTTCGCTGAAGGACAGGATCTCCTGAAGCTTTTGGTTACTGGAGGCCAACTTCTTCACCGTTCGGTGCTTTCCCATCGAGAAGCTTATACGGATTCGTTGTAAGTGCCATTGGAATGGCTTTTGATCTGATGTCCCTATCCAGGGGACCTAAGATGCATTGTCAGGCTCTGGATGAAATGTGTTGGTTATTCAATACTAACCTGGCCACCTTCGATTTGTAGCAGCTTGTTCAATTTCTCCATCAATGAGTGCATATTTTGCAAGATGCTAAAGACTCTGTCCGTCTGATTGGATAGGCGCTCCTTCAAATGAACTTCAAATGTTTTGTCTTGCCAAAATGGATCATTTGGATTGTTGACCAAGCTCAGGAGCCGGTCGTTATCGGCAATGATCGGATCGAGTAGACATATGAGGTTTTGGTTATACTTCATCATCTCATGTCGTACATCGTCAATGAACTCGATGAAATGGAGACGAAAGTTCCACCACTCTTCCAAAGGCTTGAAGCCTTTCTGATAGTAGTCCAGGCAGTTGAGGATGATAGGGAACGCGCCCAAGACAAGCCCGGCGACTTCTATTCCGGACATGGTGAGTAGGCCTCTCCTCTTAGATACGTTGCGGTTTGGAGTAAGGTCTCGGGTTGAGTTCTCTTGTTGATGGGGAGGCTGGTGTAGAATCAGGCTCTGACAACTCAGCCTGCATCACCAACATGACGGGCTCGGAATATCCCTCACGGATGTCAGAAGCGGGGTTTTCACCTCCCTGCATTTCTATTCGTCTTTGGCCAAGTGAATCAGGCCGAGCGTTTATCGCACTCCTGCCCTTTGTGTGACAAACCCAGACCAAGACTGCGAACCTCAATCAAGTCTTGATCTCTAGCCGATCCATCTCGATACCGTGTTTTGGGCAAGCTGCTTCGTAATGGAACTTTCCATGCAAGAAAATGCAAGCAGATGCGAAGTCGCTCTTGGCAGCCTGGTCGCCGCTGTTGAAGTCTCAACTTCCCCCGCCACGAGTCTGGTAAGCACAAGGGATCTCACAAACCTCCAGGAGCGATTCTCGCAGTGGGCTGGTAATCTCGGCGCTTTGCAACCACAAGAATCTCATTTATCCCTCGAGCATCGCCTGAGAAATAGCCCTCAGATCCACCACGCCATTGATGGGATGCTCCAAGATCTCTACGACTCGGCTCGATCTGGTATGTGGAGAAGCCGAGTAGTTATACCTCTGCGGTGAGCATGACTAACAGACCGTTCATCAACAGCAAAGGAAATCATCGAAGGCGTGCGCGAGAATCGGATAGATGAGCCAGTCCTCAACTCAAAAGCCTCAGATGCAGACCTTGCCGAGTTTGACATTTCATCAAACGAGTCGGACTCTTCCATCTCTTTGGAACCGGAACTCGACCAAGTCAGCGAGATCGAGCAACTCATCTTGGTCATCAAACTTAGCCTCGATAATCTATTCAAGGCGTCCATATTCATCCGAAAGTTCTCTCCAAAAGACCAACGTCGCGAGCGAGCCCGAGCCACCAAGGGTTTTGACAAGCAAGCCGATGTTATGTACATCAAGGACAAATACCCCAGTCTGACTGGAAGCGACTCCTCCGAGCATCCCTTGGCCATCCGTCTTGGGGAAGCAAATTCCCGCCGCAGACAGTACTTCAAGTATTGCAGAGATCACAATGAGCGCCTGTCGAATCCAGTGGCTACGAAACAAGTTGCCAACCCTGGTGCTTCGCTCGGTCAACCGCCGCGGCCCCAGGATCCCGGTTGGGTGTCGAAATCGTCGATCGGCTCCAAACAGACAAAGGAGACTCTAATGGCCGATACAGAAGCAACCGAGATTGTAGCCACTGACCTACATATACTGGACCTAGCTGATGACCCCCCAAAGTCTGTTGTGTCCTTTGCAACGTCCGTCATAGAGCCAGGGGATGATGAGCTTCCATACCCGCCTCTGCCACCCGAGGCCCGAGTCAGCTCCTCCATCTTATGCTCGTACTGCTGGAAAGTGGTTTCATTCCAAGATGGAAACAAGGATCGCCAATGGAAGTATGTCCAGGAATCCGCCACTGGTAAGCTACTCGCCGCTAATGTCTTGTGTAGGAAGCATGTTCTTGGCGATCTCGCACCCTATGTTTGCACATTTCCCGAATGTAACCTAAGTCTCTTCGATTCCCAACACATTTGGTTTGAACATGAGCTTCAAATGCATCGTTCAAACTGGGTCTGCCCGATCTGCTCCTCTCCATTTGAGTCTCCTCCAGATCTCCGCAGTCACATCAGAACACAGCACGGGGACAAGATATCTGAAAATCAGATCGCCATGGTGCTTGAGCAGTCAAAAAGACCAGTGGAATCCATCGACCCAAGTCAATGTCCCCTTTGCGACGAGGAGTGGGCGTCAGCTGAGATACTGGATGCATCACCAAACCAGTGTCTCGCCGTTAGCCTGGACCAATTCCGCAAACATCTAGGGCACCATCTCGAACAAATCGCCCTGTTCTCTCTTCCACGGCTAATCCCGACACAAGGCTCCAATGTCAACCGCTTGTCTTCAACTTTGGATAAAGGCCGCCTACAACCCAACACTGATCAGTGGGTGAGCGACCATGGGCGCGGTTGGAGAATTATCTTGAGCCGTGGAGCAACCTTTATTGCAATGTCCTATTTCATGTCTCTGTATGAAAACTTGGAACTTCATACGGCAGTCAGTACGGCTCGTGGAGCTATTTATGACACACCCAGTAGCAACCGACCTCATCAGGTACTCAACTACCTCAAGCTCAGTGTTCGTCTTCAAGAAAGATACCTACAGACGGAGGAGATCAAGGATCTCTACGAAGCGCTAAACTTAGGGGAAATGATTGCTGAAATTTCACCAACCCAGGATACCATGGACAATATACACAACATCAGCATCCTGCTCCATCAGCAGTTTGAGCAATCGGGCTCGATAGCGGATCTTGACAAATCTATCTCGGCAGCAAGAATAGCAGCCACCTCGGCGGAACTGCACGACAACTTGGCCATATATAAATTAGGACTCATAAGAAGCCTGGCGCGCCGGTTTGACCTGACCGGTAAGACGACAGACCTCGAAGATTCTGTCAGGTTGATATCAACCGTCACGGAGGTGAGATATAGCGATGTTGATACGCATGGGGCAACAAGGCTAAAGGCGCAGGGCTCCCGGCCTCCGAACGTGATCGAACCAACTCAATGGAGTAATGACCTCCAACGCACTCTCAATAGCTTAATGCAGAAGATGGCCTCAAAGCATCTGTCTTGGCAGCGCATTTCGTTTGAGATAGGTTCCCACCTCAGCCGTGTCAAGATACCAGAGCTAGAGCTGCACCTCAATGATCCCACCAGCGAAATGGCCATCGACACGTTTCCTCAGTACCGGCTACGGAAAAGTGACCTCATTGCCTACCTTAAATCCCAGTTCCCCGAGGAGAGTAATGCCATCTCGGTCCAGGTGAGTATCGATGACAACAATTTCTTTTTTCGAGCGCATTGACAAAGGCATAGGAGCACGGCAGTGAATATGTCCTCAAGATCCCCCAAAAGTTGACTTCGGTATGTTACTTCAAACCCCTTTCTTATTCGTAATTAACACTAGGGGGGTATCCCAGGCGCAACGTACACATATCTTCAAGCACGTGCACTATCGATCAGCCATTGAGGTTGACTAGTAGTTCAACCATGACATTGTTTACATCTTTTATGACGTTTACAATACTTGAACAGGACAAACATGGTTCGTTCCTAGAGAAAATCAGTTCCGTACTGTTAGTATCAATTAGTAGCATTAACGGAGTCAAATAATTCTTTTTCCTGCTACCGCCACTGCCGGTCGAAATAACGATCTTCTGGCTCGGTTCTCTCGGCTTCATATATAACAAAAAAACACATTTGCTGGTCGAAATAACACAGCCTCACTGCCGGTCGCATCATAAGCTACTGGTTTAGACAGGCACAGCCACCTCATCGCGCCTAATGGCTAACCAGGCGATCGCCTGACGTGTAAGGCTGGAGCTACGTGGTGGCAGTACATACATACAGGCAAGCCCACACGCCGCCTTAAATTTGCAGTGAAGCTGTAAAAATCTGCCTCAGGAACGGAAATGCCCCGCGGCATTCAAAAGCGTCATCATTTTCTGTCAGTCTGCTGTCTCCTTCTAGCACCATCATCATTTTAAGGCATCCGTCATAGGTTGGCGTACCTGATCAAAATGGCTGACAACCACCACCTTGTCGAGTTTGAGGAGTCACGGTCTAAGTTTCGTGATTATCCCTGCAATCTCACTCGAACGGCTGACTTTTTGTATACCCTCGCCGCATACCGCTCCAACCTGTTGGATGACGAGATACTGTACTTTGATGACGGCCAACCCCGTATCAGAATCTGGGATCTGGTAAAGCCTCAGGATGGTCCGTCTCTGGAACAGTCAAATGTGGAAGGCATTGCTAAATACTCCTGTAGGAAAGCATGCTAGTACGTCTGCTGTCGACATGGTTCAGCTTCGAAGCATCTTGAGCGAAACTCCGATAGATCCCTGTCGGAGGTTCATGTGCGTGGAAAAGACATTAAATTCAACTATGACGGACAATTGATATGATGCCACAGTTTTATGCAATCTGCAAGCTCTCGGTCTCCCATCGAATGCACTCATGAAATGATGGCTTATCTATTCACCCACCATCAGATTATGGCCCGCTTCCTCGACTTCACGTGCGCCTTCAAATGGCGGGAGACACCTCACAGCTTCGCCTACTTCCGGAACGAAGATTATCTAAGTTCACAACACTACCAGCCCGGATTGAGTGCCATGGGCCGATCCGGCATCAGGATTCAGCACTGCTTCAATGTTCTTGGAATCGAGATGAGAAGAGGTAAAACACAATGGCTGCTTCGACAAACAGCCGCGTATCACTCCTATGATCTTGTTCAGGGCCGTGCCTTGTGGGTCGTCCTCAAAGGCGATAACACCATGAGAAAGCGTCTCGAATCTGAAACAGAAAAGTCTGTTAAGGAAGGAGATGGGTCTTTACACAGCATACATGGTTCGTTCACCAGAACACTCACAGATCATCTTCTCATCATGCAGTGGTGCGTCGAAAACTGGGAGTCTTATGCCGGGAGCCTTGATGCCGAGTACAGGAATACATCAACAGTGGCAGACCATGCGCCTATAGATGATATGGCTCAAGACATCGCCACCCTCAAAACGATAAGCCTTTCTCGGTCAACTGAACAACAGGGCATCGTCCGGAGGTTGAGAGGGGGACTTATCACTGGCTTCAGCGCGGAAACTCAGTCAGAGCCCCCTCCCAGGGTAGTGGACCCCAGAAACGACCTGGAGCAGCTTAATAACTTCCAGTCATTGAGCCGTCTGGGAAAGAGTCTTGCGGAAGGGACGTTGGCAATTGCTCAAAACCGGAGAGTCTTGGCTCAAATCAAGGAGTACTATCGGGAACTCGTCAAGTCGGCGGGTTTCAAGCTCCATGTCCCCAACAAGTCTACCCAGAAGGCTTGTAAGCAAGCTGCACTGGAGTTTGCCATGAAGATAGGGAGCTTGGATGATGACCTCGCCCACTACGAAAGTAACCTCAAGACTATTCTTCATGGAATTGAGAGGACAGAGACAATGGTGAGTTCCTCTTCATTTGGGAGCACGGATCTTGACTGACGCGAGGTTAGTACAACGGCATTCTCCAATACCAGGGTATACGAACGGCAAGGTACTTTGGCGAGTCATCTGAACGATGGACACGGGAGATGCACGAAAAGACCATGTCGATGCATGTCATCACAGTCTTCACACTCATCTTCTTACCCGGGACGTTTGTAGCTGCATGTCTACCCCTTTGATGAGCTAGAGCAAAATACTGACAACGTGCCAGACCTTTTTCGGCAGCGGTATCATCACTTTTGGCGATGATGGTAGCGGCGGCTTCGGCTCTGCAATGGGCGCATGGAAACTTCGGCCGGCTGCCTTGAAGCTATTTGCTGCCGTCTGCTTTCCGTTGCTAGCATTGACATTGCTGGTATGGGTCTTTTCATATTACTCTAAAAGAAACCCAAGGAACAGAAACGAAGACAAGGTACCACTGTCAAGAGACCAAGGTGACCTGGTATAGATACACCGCCTTATCGTGTCGATGGCGCTGTTAGGGGTTCAATATAGATGGATAAGAAATAAAGAGAAAAGCAGCAATATATGATCGAATCTTTAGTTGACTGTTGAGATATAATACCGGCTATTTATATTCCTGGAAGGTTCCTGTATCATCATCTCACTGCACTCACACCAGAGGCCGACCAACGCGCTGTAGGGACCAGGGCCGTTCCATTAGCTTACTAGGCGGTCTGAAAAGATGCGTGCGTGGGTCTTAGGGGACCGGGGGTAACGGTGTTGACCTGCGCACCCCCCCTATTATCGGAAAGTACCTAAAGTTAAACTAAAGTTAATTATATCTTTTCATATCTCCTCCTTAGATATATACCTTAGGGGCTCTGATTTAAGAAGTCTCTAACGGCCATTTTAATATTATTTTATATTAAAATATAAATAATAATAAATCCTTATATAATGCTTCTAGAGCACCTAATATTATAATTCTTATTAACATTATACGCTTTAATTAGCGAGGCAGCTTAATACTCAACAAGTTAAAGAAATACGCATGCTATAGCCTAATAATTTACTACGTCGATACGATAGGTAGAGAACATGAGGAGCAGGTTAGCAATTCCTGAGAAGAGTAAATCCGACCCTAGGTACTCCGTCTTGACTTGGCTTGTTCAGAGAGCATGCAGTCTCCATGTTAACTTCCAGGAGGCAGAGCCTGGTAAGGGAAGGCGCGAGTAATGCTCGCTACTGGGCGTTTCCCATGCTGCGCACATGACTGTATGGGCCATTGGTGAGCGCAATCCATTGCTTCAGCTGTTCAGCCTCAAACTCAAAGTTGCATGGCGTCGTCCTCGCCACGTTCACGCACAGCCTCAGACCTCCCTTGGCGTCCTCACCAGCCATGGAAAATGCCAGTCTGCCTTGTTTCAACCCCTATGCAATCGAAGCCAATGAAGCCCCTGGGATGATCAGCCAAGACCAGACAGACCCCGCACAGCTGACTGAGCTGAGTCGACATTTCAACTCAGTCATCTCACCCATTCCATCCCTCTTCTATCAATTTTCCATCTTTGTTAGTGGGTTTCTGCTCGTAAGCACCCGAGTTCCTCCTCCGAAGTGTTCCTGCATCGGATGCGAGGTCCATCTGACATACAGGGAAGCGCGGCTTTCTCTCACCAGACCTATGAAGGAGTTATCCTCGGCCGTGGGCTTCGCGGCAAAGCTGAAGCCAGAGATCCGGCTCGCCCAAGCCATTTCGGAGTTCGGCGCCTCATTGGACACCCAGAACCAGCGCACCAGGTTCAAGAATTTGCAGTCACAGAGCCCCCCGAGTCCAGACGATATCATCAGGCTCACCGAAGAGATAAATAGGGATCGGGCCAGAGCTCACCGATCATGAAGGCCTTATGGCACCCGGCTTGTGGCTATCCTGGAACGGATGCGCCAATTTGCTCCTATTGGGGATGTTCTGGTTGGTGGATCGCAGAACCTCATCGCCTGCGGTGTCTGGGCCGTGGTTCGCTTGTCTTTAGAGGTCCGATTGATCTGATCATCAACATGCCGCATCTACTAACGGACACTAGACATCGCTCTCCTTTCTGTCATATTTTGAAAATGTCACGAGCATGATGTTGAGACTGGGCCGATCCTTGTCACTTCACCAAGATTTCGTCATGCTATTTCCCAACTGCTGCACCCTTCAATCCTACATGTGCGAGTACACCATCGTCATGGTCAACATCTGCGCCAAGATTATCCATAACTGCGCCAAGTCTGCCCTATCTCAGCTCGCAGCTTCATTTACATCTACCTTCGACGCGGCTTTCAAACCCTTGGAGTCGGACCTCGCAACCTGGGCCCAGTTAATCGAGAAACGCGCTACAGTCCTCCTTGCTAAGGCCAATCTTCAAAGCCAGTCGTCAGTCTTGGAGCGATTCAACCGGTTGCAGATCACCATGTCACGAGACTCTGCAGCCCAACGAAAGGAGAAGCGAAAGCATCGGTTGTTTACCGCTCTATGTCCAGACCAGGGCGAGTTCAATCTCATTTGGCGAAGGGAAAGGAAGAGAGGTACATCAAGCTGGATGTATGAGCAAGAAGAGTACAAGAGTTGGCTGTCCTCCAAGGCTGAATCCGTCCTTTGGCTGAAGGGTAATCTTGGATCAGGAAAAACAGTCGCAATGGCATCTGCCGCTGCTCACCTGATCTTAGCTGCGTCGGGAATGGAACCCAAAGGTTTACCTGTTCTTGCTTTGTTATCCTGACTGCACTAACATGATCTCCAGGTGCTGTCACAGTATCATATTTCTTCTGCCAGAGCGACAACCCCAAGACCCTGTCTGCCACCACATTGCTGGGCAGTATCGTGGGACAAGTTCTACAGAACCTTGCCCAAGAGCCTTCACTCATGTCATTTCTCGAGCAAACAGAAATCACACAGGACATATGTGCAAGGCTTGAAGACTTTATTGAAATCCTTCTCAAGTCCACACCCTCCAATTGGCGAGGCATACTTATCCTTGATGGACTCGATGAGATGCCGCAGGAGGATGTAGACGACGTCTTTGGCCAGCTCAAACGCCTTAACGGGCACCGTCGGGTACATCTCTTGTGCTCATCACGGCCCACATCCGCGGCTTATTCGATTGCCAAGTCAAAGTTGGATGTGCAGTGGACTCTATCCATGGAGACGGCAGACAGGTCTAACGAGATCCGAGCCTACATCGCCACTGAGATCGCTAGATGGAATGTAATTCGGCCATTACCAACGGAATTGCAGGTACTGGCGGAAGAACAGCTTGTTGCCGGATGTCAGGGCATGTTTTCGTGGCTTTCGCTTCAGACCGCGGACATCTGTCCCAAGTACACCCAAGAGCTCCGGTCAGACGCCGAAATCCTAAACATTCTTGTGAATCTTCCAAAAAATCTGCCGGAGGCCTTCGACAAAGCTCTATTGCGGATGAGAGGGACCACATATGCTAGGAGGCTTTTCCAGTTGGTTGCGTCGGCAGAACCCCCCCTGAATATGGATGAGCTACGCGTGGCGTTCAACGTTAAGCCAGAGAACACCCGTTGGGACGATTCGACACTTTTCAGCTCAGGTGAAGCCCTGGTTTCCGCTTATGGGGGCAGTCTGCTGGATATCGACGAGGAGGATTTCCGTGTCAGGTTTATCCACTACAGTGCGCTTCTACACCTCACGACTCCTTCCTCAGATGTCAAGACTCATGCCTTTCACTTTGACCTCGAAGAAGCAGAAAGAGAACTGGGTGCCGTGTGTGTCACCTACCTGAACTACAGCGTTTTTGAGAACCGAGTATCTACAGCGCAGAAGGCCTCCTTTGGACAAGTCCCTCAAACGACGGCTAGGTCTGTCATGCAATCAGAAGCATCCCGCAAAGTGTTCGGTCTACTGTCAAAGCATAGGCGCCATCGTGATGCCAAGGTAGACCTGGAAAGACTATCGTACGAATTGCAGAGTAACAAGTGGAAGGTGCGCAACGATCTCCACCTCTTCCTCGACTACGCAAAGGACCAGTGGCTTTCATCATCCCGGCACATTTGGATTGACAATTGGCATGTGACGCTCCCGTTCATTGGGAAGCTTGACGGTCGGCATGGGATGCTCGCGCTCTTTGGGAAGCTGTTAATCAACCCGATGGTTACGGCTTCCTTACCTTGGGACTCTATATCCCAAGCAACGGATTGGGCCCTCAGAAACGAGCATGCAACTTTGTTTCAATACTATCTGCATTCGGACAACCAAGACTATTCACAAGAAGCACTCTCGGCCGCAGCCCACGCGGCTTCAACTCAACTATCAAGCATCCGCATTAGGGGAGAAGGTCTGGGCTGGCTAGCACCTCTTTACATCGTGCAACCAGGGTATGAAGCCACGGTTCTGCAAAGCTTTATCGAGTTGGACTGTAAACCATTCAGCTCTGCTCTGGGAAGCCCCCCTTGCCCTGGCCTCACAGTATTGGCCGTCACAACAAGCGCTGAATCCCACCTCATGGCAGCGCTGAATTCGTATTCCGGGACCCCAGGGGAAGAGAAAATTCTTCCCTTTCTTGCCAAACACTTACATGATCCCAATCTTGTTGTAGGCGACAACTTGAGCCTCCTGCATCTCGCTACCCATCTGGGGTGTGTGCCTCTAGCGTTAGAATTACTCTCAAGAGGAGCAAACCCTGACGGTGGACACAGGAAAGGGGACCCAAGTCCTCTTCAGATTTCTATCAAAAACGAGCTTACGCAACTTGCACTGCGACTGATCGAATTAGGAGCAGATATTACCGCCAACCCTGACAATCGAGATCCACCACTGTTCCTCGCCATTAACATTTCGAACTTGGAATTGGTCATTTCTTTGCTGGAGCAAGACACATTTGTAAGCAAGAAGGGGTACGGCCGAAAGCGCGAGAATGTCTGTCATTATCTTGTGACGATCGGCTGCAAATCGGAGAAGGGGTTTGTAAAACAGATCTTGAACGAGCTCATCCGGCATGGCGCCAACATAGACTCCAAAAATTCACATGGCGAAACCCCTCTGATCTTGGCTGTCAAGGAAGGAAGTCTACATCTAGTAGAACTGCTTCTTGCACATGGGGCGAATCCAAACAATGGAGATCGCTGTGGAGCTCGGCCGCTGCACTTTGCTCGCAGTGCATCCATGATACAGAACCTCTTTCGCCGGGGCGCTGATTTAGATGCAGTTACATACCCTGCTTGTATCACACCTCTCATGGCGGCCGTACTTCAAGGCCATGCCGACGCTGTGAGCCTTCTGCTCGGCGAGGGTGCAGATCCCGCGATCTGTCTCGGCGCAAACCTCACCACAAAAGAAGCCTTGCTCTTTGGTATTGAACAAGACGACGCCCCTGGATACCCAGCTATTGCGACTGCCTTTGAACTTTGCCTGTGGAAGCTGAAACGGGAGCTGGAGGCTCTCAGCACTGAAAGCCACGCTAAGCAACCCGGGGACCTTTGCCACGACCTGGCGCTCATGTTTGCCAAGTTTCTGGAGTATGGACTTGGATCCCATCCTCGGTATACGAACGTCATCGACAGACTCGAGGGCGTACTACGGGAGTTATCGTTGCCGACTACTGCGACTTCAATTGAAAACCGTGTGTCGCGACTTTTCCCGCCAGTGGAGACTCGCTCGGAGGTCTAGTAATGGTGGATTGTTGTCTCTGATGCTGGCATGGTTCAATGCATATCTTGTGATCACAATTTCCTATAGTCTCTTATTCAATTGATATCGTATTTCTCAAAGATGAGTTTCAAAACATTCCTGTCTTGTCTAGATGAAGGGCTTGTCTCTTTCTGACGCGGCATGCCACATGTGCACGTCTTGGATACCTACCTAGGTAGTGTAAGAGGCGTATCACTGTGTTCAGAGCCGATTTTTTTCGCTCGTACTTAGGCGAGCCAAGTTTGAGAACGAACGACTGCACTGATTGGGATATTGTGTATGCCATGAGGCACAGCCCAACTCATCTTAAGTGAAATCCCTGAGATATTTATCTATCGGCGCAAACATCTTATTAAGGGCCGGCCATTAACTATAATAAAACGCATAATGTAAATTATAGTATTATACCTTAATACTAATAAAATATCCCGACATATCAGTCCTCTGTATACTTATGCGAAGCGAATTAGATACGAAGACGATACTGCTCGTGCAGGATCTACAGTACCGTATCGACTTAATACATCCGGACTGGACGGTGGGTCTGAGTACCCTTGTTAAATAAAGTTTACTTATTGCCCATATGTCAGCCAGAGTCTGCCGTTAGAGTCCTTAACTAGGTATGGGATAGCTAATCGGGGATTGCAGAAGAAAAGCTAGCAAGGATGCTTCTAGTCGGAATGTATTAAGTTAATATGGTAGCTACCCTATCTCTTACTTAGGTCTCCCTCGCGACAGCATAAATAATCATGACGGTAGAGTTTAATTGCCGTTAGGTATTGTTACAGAAATTAAGAATTTATAAATTGAAGATGTTGCTATCTCATTTCCCAGTTGTAGTACTCTTCAACCCGACCGTTGGGTTAAGGGCAGCTTGGCGTCAAGAAAAACGGCTACGATAACATCTTCTATTGCTCATCTGGCCTTGGCTGCGTCAACCATGCATCCGCCCACTCATGTCATTCCTCTTTGAGCAGCCAGAAAGAAGGTCAATACTCGTGTCATACCTGCAGGGTGCACATTGACACTCGTTCTCGGTGCTCGGCCGTTTCGGCGTCGGCACGGACCAGGGCCTGTTTATCAGATGATCAGATAAGATTAGATGTGACCAGTCTGAATATCCTGGCCTATCAACCAACGGTGGTCTCCATTTCTAGTACAACTTGGCTCGCGCAATCGTTCCTGAGCCCCTGCAGAGCCGGTCTTCAATAGCCCGAAAACTCAATGATTCCACCAAT
The DNA here is from genome assembly GCA_002168265.2 of Fusarium euwallaceae. Lineage (NCBI taxonomy): Eukaryota > Fungi > Ascomycota > Sordariomycetes > Hypocreales > Nectriaceae > Fusarium > Fusarium euwallaceae. Next base: position 290,055 of record NHTE02000053.1, read on the forward strand.
CCAGAATAGCCTTGGCCCAACAACTCGGATGCCCCCATCGAACAAGGACCGGCTGCAGCCAGGTACGGCTAGTAACGTCCGTATCCATGAGCACGAAAGGGCAGGTGGCTCGACTTGAAGGTTTCTTGGCAATGACCAATTCAGCCGCTATCATAAATGAAGCGGAGACAAAACCGTTTGCCGATCCGAAGTCGGCCGTGATAATACGAGGTTGAGGGCTTTTTTGGCTTGAAGGATTCTTTGAGGCTCTGGGTTTGCATAAAGGCGGCTCAATGCCGAGACAAGTTGACAGTCTTAGTCTGGGTGATATAGCATCCTAGCCATTCGTTTGCTCTCCTACCCTTCTTCACTCTTTTGAACAAGTGGGCCAAGTCGATCACTACCGTCGACATGGTTTCACTCTGGTTGAAGGGAGCCGCCTTGGCGACTCTCGCCAGCCTATCTGGGACCCTTGCCTGGGATGCCGACAGCATCAAGGCCTCACGAAAGCCCATTGAAGCATCCGGCCCAGCAATCATTCCCGGAAAATACATTGTCGAGCTTGAACCCGGCACTTCCCTTCAAACCCGAGACATTGGTCCAAGGGGCTCTGCTCTCATTGGTGAGATCGAGTCGCTCGGCTACGATGCAAGCGTGGCAGAGGACTTGACCTCGGCGTCTGGTGGCTTCCAGGCTGTTTCTGTTGAGATCAGCAACGATGGGAACATGACCCTCGGACAGCTGAAGGATGTTCCTGGTGTTGTGGATGCTTGGCCTGTCTACGCCGTCACTCTGGACGTCGAATTCGACACCAATGCCAGCCCGAAATGGAACCCTCATGTTGTCACCCGAGTTGATGAGCTTCACGAACGAGGGTTCAAGGGCAAGGGTCAACGTGTTTGTGTCGTTGACAGCGGTGCTGATGCCTCGCATCCTGTCCTGTCTGGTAGAATCGCCGGCGGCAAGAACATGCTTGACGATAGCACCGATATTCAAGACTGCAACGGCCACGGAACCTTTGTCTCGTCCATCATCGTCGGCCAGAGCAAGGACTTTGTCGGTGTCGCACCCGAGGCAGAGGTCTACATGTACAAGGTCTTTGGCTGTGAAGGGAGCACACCCAACGACATTGTCCTCAAGGGCCTTCTCGCAGCCGATGCTGATGACTGCGATATTGTCTCTCTGTCTCTCGGAGTGGACAACGGATACTCTGGCTCAGTCATGTCTCGCGTTGCCAGCGAGATTGCTGAGAGGAGATTGGTACTCATTGCGGCTGGCAACGCCGGAGAACAAGGCGTCTTCTACGCTAGCTCTCCTGCTTCCGGCCGAGGCGTCATCTCTGTCGCATCTGTCAACTCGAAGCAGGTGCTCGGATGGCCTGCCACTATCATCTCCTCGTCTGGCGAGACCCTCGAGTTGCGATACGTGACTCCGGACGGACAGAAGCTCAACGAGTCGACCAGCGTGCGACTTCAGTTCGACGAGGGTGATTCCTGCGATCCCACTCTCTACGGCAGCGAAGATGAAGCTGTTGTGATCAAGAGAGGAATCTGCTTCTCAGCAAAGTCTTACAACTACCTGACTAGCCAGGGCTTCGGCTACTTCCTCATCTTTGACTCGTACAACCAAGGCGTCTTCTACGACTCAGACATCACGGTTAGCCCCGAGGTGCATCTCTACGCCACGACAGATGCTTCTGTCGGAGAATGGGTCAAGAAGCAGGTTGCTTCCGGTCGAAACCTCACTCTTGAAGTTGAGGCCGATGCAGACGCAGAAGCTGCAGAGCAGGATTATCCTAGCGCAGGACAGGTCTCTTCTTTCTCTTCTTGGGGATTGACCTTTGAGAACGACTTTTCTCCCAGCATCGCGGCGCCTGGAGGAGCCGTGTACGGAGCGTTTCCCGAGAATGACTACGCTGTTGCTTCCGGAACGTCCTTTTCGACGCCTTATATGGCTGGTATTGCGGCACTGTTCTTTAGCGGCCACAAGAAGGATAGAGAAGAGTTCTTCCGCAGGATTGCCTCCACTGCTGCTCTTCTTCCATCATACAATGCGGGGCTGGGAGAAGTTCTCAGTGAGATTGCTCCTTTGGCGCAACAGGGTGCTGGAATGGTCGACGCGGTCAAGGTGATGGACTATGAGACTGTTCTTGTGTCGGAGCCGCTCATCTCGCTGAACGATACGGATAATCGGGTCAAGACACATACCATCACCCTGCGGAATACCGGTTCAGAAGCAGTCACGTACAAGGTTTCTCATGTGGCTGCCGCTACAGTTCAGTCTCGGGATGAGTGGTGGTATCCGATGATGTACTATCCTCCTCTGCTGAAGGGTGAAGGATCCATCGAGGCACCCGACAGCATCACCATCGGAGCTGGTTCAACACGCGACATCCAGGTTACGATCAATGCCCCGGATGTCGAGGCCAACAGCGGTGCTCTCTGGAGCGGCAAGATCGTCTTCCAAGGAAGCAATGACGAGTTTATCACCGTGCCGTACATGGGCGTCGAGGTGTCAACATACAACTGGACACCCCTCGAAGGCGCCCCCTTGGCCTTCCGCTACGACTCACAAGACGGCTACCTCTACCCCGTCAACTGGAAGAACAAGCCCTACAAGCCCGATGAGTACGATTCACCAGAGATTTACTACGCCCTGCGCTACGGCACGTACGAGTTCTCCCTTGACCTTGTTGGTGAAGACTGGACCGTCGACGACTTTGAGTATCCCTTTGTCGCCGGCGCATCGTCAAATGCATGGTCTGGATCGTTGAGGAGTCAGCCAGATGTGTTTGGAGGCTATGTTAACTTTCCCGTCACGTTCCCCGTGCGGTTTAGCAACGTTGGCTTCACGAGGTTCCAGAGTTTCTCCAACGGGACGGCGATTCCGTCTGGAAAGTACAAGATTCTCAGCAGGGCTCTTCGCATGTTTGGAGATCCCAACAAGGCGGAGGACTGGCAGCTCTTCCTCTCGGATGCGTTCAGTATTCAGCATGGCGATGATCCGATTCCTGGGGAGACCAGCACAACCGCCTCGACAGAGAGTCTTCCCACTTCTACTATCGCTAGCTTGTCGGAAACAACTACCACCCCCAGCACCACGACGTCTGACGTTGCCGTAGAGACTACCGCTCCAGTCCCCGGAATCACCACAACTCTCAAGGCAAAGTCCACCCCGACCGGGTTGGCAAACGCCTTTGTTGACCTCTCCCTTGCCCGTCAAGGCACCCAGTCCCGCACGATGAACACCCCCGGTGACTGGATGGAACTGCACGTCCAGATCAGTATCCCCAACCGTGTCCCCGCCGATACAGTCGTCAGCTTTGCCCTCCCAGCCGAGATCGTCAACGTCGCTGAGAAGGCGTATGTGATGGATCAGGGATCAAGCCTGGTGGGAAGCGCAAGCTTTGACGAGGATACTTCGGTCTACTCGATTACCTTGAATGACTGGACAGAGTGGCATAAAGATATCGTCGGAGACTTTTATCTCTATTGTCGGTTCAGCGAAGAGCTTCAGGCAGAGCTCCAGGCGGGAACGTACTTTATTGAGATTGCGACTGTGGGCGAGAAGTTCTACCCCCCTGTTGAATACCGGGCCATCGATAGAACGAAGGTCTATGAGCACCAGCTGGAGAAGACTATCGATGATAGACCTATCTATGAGTTTGACATTGAAGTCCCCGGTCAGCTGGGCCCATGGAACTCGGTCGCCCTGGTTGCCAGCCAAGCTTCGACAGACGATGGATTCCTCTGTGATGGAACTTCTGTCGTCATCGGCACTGAGTTTGATCACGAGAATAAGATCACCAAGTCTAGGGACATAACAGCAGAAGCAGTTCAGCGCTGTCAAGTCAAGACATTCCGGTCCAAGTACACGGGCAAAGTCGCCGAGGATGAAGTCCTTGCCTTCAGGATCGCCAACATGCTCGGCATCAAGGGTTCTTGGACAATCGACATGTCCTACAGCCTCGCGATAGAACTCACCAACGGAACCACGGTCGGCTTCGATATTCGCACTCTGCAGTATGCCCGATTTGCGAGAAGCAGGCCGGACAACTTCTTCTCGGGCGTGGTTGATCGACCTGGGCCTGTTGTGAGCACCACGGAGAGTGTCTCACTTACGACTATGACCCCGATCCGAAACGCGACCACATCTGTATCTACAGAGGCGACGACAGAGGCGACGACTACTAGCTTTGTTACCTCTGAGGCATCGACCCCGGCTGCAAACGCTACCTTTTCAACATCCTTTTCAACATCGTCCGAGACGGCTTCGGAGACTTCTAGTTTGGTTTTGACCACTACTACTGATGCATCCTCCACTGAGGTATCCTCTACTGATACATCCTCGGACACCACTTCGGCGTTGACCAGTGGCTCCTCTACTGTTAGCTCTTCCAACGGGACAATTACCACGTCATCTACAGATGACATTAGTTCTACGTCGAGTCTCGAGAGCTCTCAGACCGACATTTCCGTCTCGGTCTCCGAGTCAACGTCCGCGTATCCTACGACTACCGGGTCAGACACGAGCAGCACTGACTCTGTCTCAACTGTTGAGAGCTCCCAGTCTGACATTTCCACCTCCGAGACAACGCACGGCTATACCACGACTACTGAATCCGTTCCCAATTCCCCCAGCTCTGTATCAAGCCTTGAGAGCTCTGAAGCTGGTATTTCCACCGAGTCGGAGCACACCTATCCGACGCCCTCCTTGTCGAGCCAGGGTTCAGAGACTACACCAGGCTCTTCGCCGACTTCGAAGACACGCGATCAAGCCCCAGGACACACCTCTCTTCACTCTACAACCTCACACAGACCCGATGTCGTCACTGAGACGCATGCTGTGACAGTGATTACATCCGTCTGCTCGGATCCCAGTTGGTCTGCACCAGTAACGGTGACATACACTGTTCCATGCGTGACGAGCGATATCACAAGCGTCACGACTGTCACATCAGTCTGCAAGAAGTGTGCGGAACATCCAGTTACAATCACGTATACGCAGCCTATCCAAGTCACACAATCGCCAACCTCGGATGTTCCTGTTACCAAGGGCGATGCGCTGTATTCTGCTTCTCAGATTCAGTATCAAGGATCTTCCGTCACTATTCCCGGTCCCAAGCAGTCTCTGTCGGCTGCTGAAGGCAACACGAAGGGACAGTTTGAATCTACAGCCGCCTCGAACGTTGAGGCCTCCGTAGTTTCCACCCAGGTTAGGGAAGTGCCAACCTCTACCGCGGATTCAGAGGGTGACCGCACGGCTGGAAACGGAGAGCAAGGTGGTTCCAGTGACGCCCAGGGCAGTGGCCAAGCAGGAAATGAAGCGCCAGCAGCGACAGCGACGAGGATCATCACGACGGTGTCGGATGAAGCAACTGATACCCCCTCCGCACCAACCATGGTAGTTGTAGAGGGAAGCGGCCTTCGTCTGGGCATCGACGGATGGAAGATCGCTCTTGGAATCTTCTCAGTTGCTTTCATTTTGACTATTTAAACCATAATGTTTAGTAGGTGGCATAGATTTGGTTACGACTATATTCTTCTATAGTGTACATATTTAACTTGAGTATTTATCGTTTTCCATGTTTGTAGCATATTCGTTGTGACCCGCGCAATACCTGAAGTTCGAAGAAAAAAAAGAGACTGATCTAAAGATATACAAAGAACACTTATGTCTTCCTAGATATGAAAAGGCCCAAAGCGAGTCAGTCCCTTAGCACACTACCGATCAAGAGAGTACTTCTCGTGCAGAGTTTAAAGGAGCCTATCTTTATTATTAGGTATCCCGACTTAAACTATAATAAAGAATATATTTCTAATATATTATAATATTATATCCTAATATTAATATAATAGCCTTTTTTAAGCCTTATAGC
>NHTE02000053.1:295921-372133 GCA_002168265.2 Fusarium euwallaceae
AACTTAGCTTATTAAGAAAAAAAAAGTTTTAATTATAAAGATAGAAAATTTAGGTTATAGCTAATAAAATAAGTTAATAAGAGTTATATATTAGTTAAGGTAGCTTAGATATAGAAATTAATAGCTTGCCAAACTATAATTGGCATACATATCAACTTTGAACACGATGAGTTTAAAGGAGCTGTCCTCTCCTTGCCTAGGCTCCCCCCGCCGTGCCACCAGTGATTGTCACGGTGTAGTCCAGCCCGTTCTGGACCTCATCAGACAGGTTGAATGCGTCGTAGTTGATAAGTTCAGCAGGAGTATTGGCAACCACGAGACTGGCCTCTTCACCCGAGGCGACAGATGCTGAAGCTGCACCATCAACAAGTGAAACGTAGCGGACCTTGCCAGAAGAGGTCTCATGAATAGCTAGAGTTGCAGTAAACGCAGCATCGCACTCAACCTTGACTTCGACCTTTCCATCGCCAGAAGTTGTGAGAGGGATGATGTTGGATCCCATATATCGGGGCTGGCGGTCCGCCTTGACCTTGTATGAGCCACTACCTTGGGATTCGAGGTTATCAAAATCAAGAGAGTCGCGTTGGCTAATGAAAGCTTCCTTTGCGGATGGGTGGCCGATATCGAGGTAGGCCATGTGTGCCCAATACCGTCCAACGATCTCGGCAACAGTAGCATTCTCATATACGCGAGAAAGTGTGTGAAGCGGAGTTTCGTTGCTGTCCTCGGGATATTGAACCATGAGCTGACGAATGACATCTTGTCCAAGACCAGCAAAATTGTCAGGGTTGGAAGTCAAGTACGTCAGGAACGGCCAGGCCTGATAATAGTTCCCACTATCAGTAGACCCATCGACGATAACCTGGAACGAATCCCCAATGACCTTTTGTAGGTCGATTTCCGTAGGTGACGTAGATTGCCCATGCTTATCTCGAGCTTCCGCGCAGATATCAGATGTCTTGTACGTGTCCGAGAACCAGTTTGCGACAGTTTCCCACCAAGCTCCCGTGTTGGCCTGGTTCACCCACGTTCGCTGGTGAAAGTGGACGACGTGACCGTATTCGTGGACTGTGATTTGAGGGTTTGTGAGATACTCTTGAAGAACCTCAACGTAGCCGAAGCCAGCTTCCATGTCGGAGTGCTGAAGTCCTGCTGCCCCGCCGTCAAGAGAGCCGACAGTGTAGAAGTTGGTTTTGTAGTAAGTATCGTCGTTGTCGTAAAAGGTCAGGCCGGAGGATCTCCAGCCGAGCTTGCCGATGAAGCAGTCGTAAGCCCCCTCGAGCATGGCCAGGGCTTCCTCGGCTTCAGTGGAGCTTGCGCCGTAGACACGGAAGCGAGCAGAGTCCTTGAAGTCACTTCCACCATTGCCGACGGTGGGATTTGCCTCGAAGGTGGCTGGCTCTGAACTATTGTTGCTACCGCCGGAACCCCCGGTAGTAGTCGGCTTAGAGCTAGAAACGCTCGGGTTTGCGGTGACCACGGGCTTCGAGGCCGGCGTGGTCGGATCCACAGAGATTACCGGCTCTGGCGCAAAAGTGCTTGGATCGGTGGAGACCACGGGGATGGGAGCAAAGGTGCTGGCATCAGCTGTAGCCACAGGCTCCTGAACAAAGCTGGCGGTGGCCACCGGCTCTTTGATAAATGTGCTCGGATCGGCGGTAGCAACAGGCCACTCGAAGAACTCACCAGGTCCGAAACCAACAGACTCTGATGACGTGACATCCTTGGGAAGCGGCCTGCAAGCAGGAGCCGCAGTGCTGTTCCGGACAGCACAAAGTAAAAGAACGGCAAAGAGTTGGTTAAAAGAAGGCATAATGAACGAATGGAAAGAAAAAGAGTGTAAAGAATGAAACGAATGGGGTTGGAAGAGAGCTACGAGGGTTTCAGGGTGGGCATGGAGGTGATATAAATGGGATTCATCTGATCATTTTGGCGAGATGGTCCCTCCCCGGCGACCCGTCTGAGTTTCGGGCATCTGTTTATGAGGCCATGCGACTTGAAACAATTATCGTATCCAACTCGAAAATGCCAAATTCAGGATTCCAGGCCTGCTGCGGAGTCGTTCATTGGTGCGATATTAGGTTTTTAAGGTTAGTTTCAACGTCAGTTTCAGACCCTCGCTTGCCAAGAAGCACTGAACTGTTCTTCTCGTTCAAGCATAACCCTAGTGGAGGAAGTTGGATCAATGAAACGTTGCCAAGACACGAAATTTCATCTGTTTGTCAAGCGAGATCGTCCAGAAGCTCTGCGAGGCATGAAAGAAGGATTATATGTCTTCAACAACATGACTGAAGATATCGAGCGACAAGGTATTGGTATCCCTCGAAGATATTTCAATGGCATGTCTGGCTTCTGAATGTTCCATGACAGCCAGATGTCTAAATAAAATATCCTGTCCCTTTAATATCGCTACTATCTTACATAGTTCGGTAGCCAATACCTACGCAAACTATCTCATGCTAACGACCGATAATATCTGCAATGATTATACTTTTGCACGGGTACGAAACGGCACAAAGAGGGTGTCAGATCTTAGCAGGCTAGGAATAAGGTACCTAATAGGTAGCTGAAATATCCTAGGCCACATTTATTCTCGTGGTTGTTCATACTGAGGCTCTATGGCCAGGTTTCTCCGCCAAGGGTGTTAACACGACCAAAGAGCAAACCAGGCTTTGCACGCGACCTCTCGGTCGACATTAAAAAGCAAGCAATTCACCTCTGGTCCAGTAAGAGGGACAAATGCAAGGGAGTGACATGTCCAGGCACTGATTGGCCATACTTGCATCGGAACAAGCTCCGCACCGATCAAAACAGGACCACGATCTTCTCCAACTGCATTCACGACAAGCGCCTTGATTCCCCCACAAGTCTAGTCAAGCCTAACGAATCTCCGCCCCCTCCCATCGTATCCTTCTTCGAGCTTTAGTCATGTCGGGCTTGCGAGCGCTGCAGCCTCGGCCGTCGGCGCCGACGCCGCCAAGACAGCCTTCTTTCAACAGCCCCGCGAGGCCAAAGGTTCCTGCGGCTTGCGAAGCCTGCCGTAAGCGCAAGTCAAGGGTTTCTAAATCCCAACCCAAATGCTGCATGGAGGTTTCTGATATAGATTGCAGTGCTCTGGCGATCGACCTGCTTGTAGGCGTTGCGAGGAGAAGAATCTCGAGTGTGTGTACAAGACGGTCTCGACAGAGACGCACTCACAGGCTCTCAAGAGAAAGTACTCTCAGTCTCAGCACAAGACATCGCAGTATGCTGAGCTATACGGGCTCCTCGCTACACTGTCAGACGACGAGGCGCAGGGTGTGTTGCGGAGGATCCGGTCTGGTGCTGATGTTGATACCATTCTCAACCAGATCAGGGCTGGTGATTTACTGCTCCAGATGGCGCTTACTCCCGAGACGAGGTTTCGATACGAATTCCCTTACATCTCTGATATGCCCGAAAGTCTGCTTCAGAACAATCCATATCTAGACTCGCTCATCTATGAGGCGGCATCCCTCTACCCAGGTCCCACCAACCAAAATGTCACCTTATACAGGCATCAGAGCCCTTACCTTAAACCTCTTCACTCAGCAGAAGTAATAGACCCCCTCCTCTCGGCTGCCAGACCGTCAGCATGGACCGCCGTTTGCGCCAACGACACTCTGATGAGGGAGCTTCTCAGCGTCTACCTGCGCTGCGAATACCTTCCTCACACGACCTTCCAAAAGGACTATTTTCTAGAGGATATGGCCTCTGGAAGGGACACGTTTTGTTCATCGCTTCTAGTCAATGCCCTTCTGGCCTACACATGCGTATGTGGCCTCCCTAGTCTCTTTGCTGGGGGCGCTGCACTGCAGAACTAATAGTGACGACAGAGCTGCTACTCTAAGTTCGGCGACCGGGTTCAGTACTGGAACCCGCAGACGCTCTTGTATCGGTTCTTGGCCGAAGCAAGGCGTCTGTGGGAGCTTGAGGCGGACGTTCCTCGTGTCACGACGGTCCAGGCTGGTCTTATACTCAACACGGTGCTCAACATTTGCGGTCTTGACAAGTTTGGGAGGGCCTACACCACACATGCTTTGAAGCTTGCTCACTCGTTGCGACTGTTTGAAGACAATGAAGAGGTTGAGGATCAACGCACGAGGGACGGGAGATGTTTCACGGCGTGGGTGCTGTACAACTATGAGACGTGAGTTTGACCGATTGCAGAGGAACTGTTGGCCGCTACTAAGTAAGTGACAGGTTCACTGCATACCATTTTATGCATCCTCCGCTACTCAAATATCCCCCCAGAATGGCTCTTCCAGACCCGCTGGCGAATGAAAGATGGTACGGTCAGGTGTGGCTCAAGTACCCTCTCGAAACTACCCTCTTCCCAGCCCACTTCGGCCAGTTCTTCAAGGCAAGGTGTCAGTTTCTTCAGATCATGAACAAAGTCTGTGAGGTGTACTTTGCGGACGACGCAGATGTCACTTTAGACCAAGCCAACACCTTCTACATCCAGTTTAGGAATTGGCAATTCGGTCTGCCGGAGTGCCTCAAGCCTAGGTACATTGTACATCCAGGACACTTTAACCTTCAGTGAGTGTATGAACCCGCCCCGACATGTCCCATGATCTAACCCATCCCAGCCTCTACCACCAAAACCTCATCATAACACTCTACGAGCGATTTATCCCCCAGCCCGTATCCCAAAGTCCTAATCCCCAAGAGATCGTCTCCATAGCTACCAAGCACCTGCTAACACTGATCCGCATCTACTATCTCCGACACGGGTTCAACGAAACAGACGTCTTCATCTGCCAGCCTCTCGCCCTAGCGGCATTCATGTGTCTAGACACCATTGACAAACAGACGGCTGGTTTCGACCTCGAGGCTACCCGCTCTACCCTCTTCCTCGCTGCCAAAGGCCTACGGGATCAAGCCCGGAGTCACTATGTGGCCGAGAGTCTCTTCCAGGTCGTCAAGGGTCGGATGAGACAGGAAGAGTTGAATCTGATGAGGGGCATAGCTAGTATTGAGGATGTGCATGATGAGGGAACTAAGGGTCCCATGCAGGCTGTTCATAGTGTATGGCCCGTTGGCGTTATGAGTAAGTCGGATGAAGTTGAGGTCAACAGTTTGAGCAGCCTGGTGGAACAGTTCGCCATGGCTAGTCCAGATTCACAGCAAGGACAGAGGGAATTACAATGAGCCAGCATCACGATTGCGAACTGATCAGGGATGGGTAGTGAGAACGCCTTTTATTGTGGGTTATCATGTATTGGTGTCGAGCGGCTATGTATGAAGAGCATATCCCAGCTTGTAAGCGATAAACTGTAATGAACGAAAATGACAACAAATGCAATTTTTTAACTCAAAACACAAATGCTATGTAATCTTTCTAATTATTCTACCTTGATCGTACGTCTTTTACAAGCGACCCTTGGTGGTGCAGCAAGAGGCCTTGTTCGCATCCTCGTAGCTGATGCTCTTGTTGAACTCCTGGTTCGATGGTGGCACATCGTTGGTGGGGTTGTACTCGCAGAAGTTGTACGGCTTAAGATGGAAAGCGGCAATCTCGGCGGGCATGACGGGGAAATCCTCGACTCGGGGGTTGTGGGTGAAGCCGAAGGTGTGCCAGATAACAATGTCGTCGTTGACAACGTAGTCCCGGTCCTTGACCCAGGTCTTGATACCCTGGCCACCGATGGACTGGTTGGTGTAGTCACCAGCAGGGAAGAGTTGGCGGTCCTTGTACTTGGTGACCCAGAGGGGAGACTCGCAGAACTCGGATCGGCGCCAGTGCCAGGAGCCAGGCTGGGCAAGGAGCATCTGAGAGCGGATGGGCACGAGCTTGTAGCCAGTGGGGGTCATGGACACTCTGTTCTCCACGTTGGGGTTGACAATCTTGAAGACACGGCCGTCAGCAAGGCTGTCCTCGACAGTGCCGGCTCGGTTGACGGTGGTCTCCTTGCTGATATAGCCAGTACCCAGAGGGTTCAGCTTCTCATCCCAAGGCATCTGAACAGAGTCAGAGTAGACGAAAGAGTTCTGGTGACCGTCGATAGCAGGGTCAATACGGACATTGAACAAGTGCTGGTGGTAAGGAGCCATGACACCATCAGCGACGCGAGTTCCCCAAGGAACCTTGGACTCCTTGTCAATGGGCTGAGTGGAAAGGATACCAGTGGCGCGGGTCTCGAAGGAGATCTCTCCGTTCTGGTCAAAGATCCAGGCAAAGATGTACTCGTAGTTGGCAACAGTGATGATCTGCTGGATGACGAGTTGTCGCTTGCGGACGACGACGGCCTTGCCGGTTCGGTGGTTGGTGTGCTTCCACTGGATGCCCTGATCGACCTCATGGATGCAGATGGCGTTGGGACGAGGAGCAGGGCTTCCGTCAGCGGCGACAACGCAACCGTCAACATACTTGATGACACCAAGGCAGTCACAGCCGACTAGAAAAGTGTCAGCAGTTAATCATGTAGTCAAGCAGGGAAACTCACGCTGGAGGTTGTTGGCGGTGACACCAGCACCGACGTTGCCCAGATCAAAGGCACCCTTTCGGTAGATGGGGCTTCTAGGGTCGCCATAAGGAACAAACATCTCAGAGAGAGACAGGCGGTAGAAGGCGCTGCGGTCCATGAAGTGCACATCATGGATGGTGATACCCTCACGCCAGTTGAAGCCAACACGGAATCGCCACTTCTCCCACTCAATCAGATGGCCCTTCATGGTAAAAGAAGCACCCTCAGGCTGGATGACATTGTAGGGCTTCATGGTAGTACGAGGGGGGTTCTTCTGGAGACGGTGGTCATACTCGGGCTCGGCGGGATCAGAGTCCGGCTGGCCAACGTTTCCTTGAGTAACACTCTCATCGGAACCGAGGGGAAGACGAATGATATTCCTGACCTCCATAGCACAGAGGTCGACGGTGACCATGAAGTCCAGGGGGAAAGAGTAGTGAGAGGAGTCGACGTCATTGTTCTTGGGATTCTTCTTGTACAGGAAGACCTTAATGTGTGTTAGAGTGTGTTAAGACTTGAATTGTTCAGAATGCTTACCTGGGTCATGCGAGCTTGAGTATCAGTTCCATCCACACCATAGTCCCAAGGGTCAAGGACAATCTGAGACTTGTCAAGACCAAGACGGGCAAACTCCTTGTCAACATCGGGGTGGGCCATGACCACATTAGCAGCCTCGGAGAGCTCGGTGCGGTCGACGGGGCCATGGAAGTCCCGAGGAAGTTCCTGATGCTGGACAATCTTGCCATTGGTGACATCAACCACAGCCTCAAACAGACGAGGAGTACGCTTGATGTACCAAATGGCAAAGATGGATCGGGGAAGCAGGGGCAAGGGAAGACCCTTGTGCTCCGCATCAAGGTATCGGACGAGTTCCTTCTTGGGGGGCTCGTCAAGACCAGCAGCCTTGAAGTGAAGCTCGACAGGCGAGAACAGCTTCTTGATCGTATCAGTGGCCCGCCCAATCTCTTCGGCCGTGGCCGGGTCAAGAGGGTGAAGGTATTCAGCAGACATTGTCAAGACAAGCTAATGATGACTGAATGGAAGAAGATGGAAGTGTGTCTTGCTAGATGAAGAGAATAAAGGAAGATCATTTTGGACCCTTTTTATCTGCGTTGAAGGTCCTGCAGCCGAGTCAAACCCGCTTCCTATTGAAGTTGCAGATTATCGATATCAGGGCCGAGATTGACAGAGGCTGAGTCAAATCAACAACTTCCTTCCCCGCAAAAAGTTGGCAGGGCCCTTGCTCTACCCCACAAGGATCAAATCGCGAGATAGAATACATCGTCGTCGGATAAGACAGAGATTGATTTCGTACGAGAAACTGACTGATAGTGCAGGGTAATCTCTGCAGGGCCGAGTCAAGCTAATGTGCAAAAGAGCAAGGGTTTGAAGAATGCGGGGGAGAAAGCAAGTGGCGTTCCATTGCGAAGAGACTGGGTCAGGTCAGATAAGGATTTAGTGGGGACCCCCCCTTCTGTTGTGATAGGGGAAACGGCTGTAGCCTTCCGAGTTCCGGAGGGCCAAACCCACGGAAAAATGACTATCTTGACCTGCGGATCATTTCGACAATTGAACCTGTCTCGCCTTGTCTCACAGCCCAGCCAGCCAGCTCTTGCTCTGCTCTGTCGTCGCATCAATTAATGACGCATCTCTGATCTTGACACTTTATTTACTACCATATTACTGCGTCTCTGCCCTCGTTCAGACCTGTCTGCTTACCCATGTCCGGACAGGAGACTTCCCCGCAGTCACCCCCCGCCAACTCCGGCAAGCATCGAAGACCTTGGACATCAACCGAGGACTCGGCCTTGAGGACGCTGGTAGCTCACTTTGGTGACAGTCGAGGACCTGAAGGCAGGTGGAAGGACATTGCTACCGGTCTCCAAGGTCGGACAGCCAAGGTACGTCTGTCTGCACGCACACCGCGGACCCCACGCTGCCGCCGCCGCCATCTTGATTGATATACGGCCCGGGTCAACATCCCGAGACGTGCAGCACGCAAGCACTGAGGCTGACATTACCCTGCAGGATTGTCGTAAACGCTGGTTTCACTCCCTTGACCCGTCATTGCGCAAGGGTAGATGGACAGCCCAAGAGGACGAGCTTCTCCTTTCAGCGTACGCACGTCTTGGGCCGGCCTGGCATGATATTGGTACATTATCCTATCTCATCTCTCTAGCACACACAGCATCGTAATCTAACATGACCGTCCCAGCGATTCTCATTCCTGGCAGGAAAGACGACCAATGTTCAAAGAGGTACAACGATATTCTCAACCCATCCGCCAAAAACCGCTTGAGCGATTGGACAGCTCAAGAGGACAATCTACTCCGCCAAGGAGTCGCTACATTAGGTCATCGCTGGGCAGCTATATCATCGCGGATACCTGGCCGTCCACCTCTTACCTGTCGCAACCGCTGGCGCACTCTCTCTCGTCAATCTCATTCCCGCGTCGCCAAATCCCAAGGCAACACACCATCGTCATCGACGTCACAAATGTCCCCCATGGATAGCGGAGTATCACCTGCACCCCAGAATCTCACCCTCGACATGGAATCTGGAAGCGGGAACGCAGCCGAGCAGATTATGCCATTCTCCGCCATGGAGGCCGAGGCTGGTGGTGAACAGACAGGGCCCAGTTTCCTCGACTCGGCCTTTTACGAAACCTTTTCTGGTCCCTCTCCGCCATCACTCAATGATGCTGACGGTGAGAATGCCGAAAAGGTCAATGGGACAGGTGTGTCGTCCGACTCTGTCCTTCTTGGGGATCTTCCATCGAGCTTCTCGGATCAGACGCAGACAGCAAAGCAATGGACACAGCCCAGACCATTACACACGAGACATCGTCAGGATAGCACCACAGGAGCATTTATGCCTTCACCTTCGAGTTGGTCTTCCATGAGTTCAATGGTTGCCACAGGCACATCGCCGCCGGCTGATCAAAGCTTGTGGCTCGGATCAACGGGAGCTTCGTCAGTGCCAAAGAATTGGGGGATCCCAGGGGACGATGCGATGATTCAATCTTACGCCGAATCATTTCAATTACCAACTACGACACAACAAACAGTTCATCATCATCATCATCATCACGTACATCATCATTTTCATCATTATCACCATTATTCGGGCGAAGACTCGTGGCGGCAACTCGAACGGCAATCAGAGGCCGAGGCAATGCAATCACACACACAAAACAATACTAGACAACCAAATTCAGGATAGGAGTTTCAATTTCACAAGATACCAATTTTACCTTGCAAGAATCGGCCCTCACAGCTTCAGTCCTCACAGCATTGACTCGCCCGACTGAGCCGTGTTCAAGTCGATATGTCTCACCGACGCGCGCGCGTGCCATGTTACACGGCCCAGCCGAAGACGCGATAATGATGTGGCAACCCCGATCAAGGTCCAGGGTCGCCACGTTTGATACTAATCGATACGAATGAGAACCATGGCAAATGATAAGGAAGCTCCAGGCCATCGATTATTTGCCCCCCTAGCTGTTTTAAGCCAAGGACGACCCTCCCCCGCAAGTTGATCCGAAGGGTTGACCAAGGAAAAACCCAGTTAGTGCAATCTGACTCGGCCCAAAACTCTCCTGCGAACCGAACTGGGCCCATTCGGATGGGGTCATGAGATATTAACACACAACACAATGACTCGGCCAAGTTTGTGGTGGTCCTTGCGCCGATAGTGTTTACTCTGTTTTAAGAAGACGATAGACGGCTTTTAGATCAGAAAACATCAAACTCCGACAATAATTGCGACAACATCATCATGAAGACGGATTCTTTAAAGGACGAGGGCTTGCAGCGCACCGCCTCCAATGGAAATGGCGAGGTTGAAAACTCAAACGCTGAAGATGCAGGCCTTCAGCGCGGATTGGCCGGACGCCATCTTGTAAGTTGACTCGGCTGTGGACTTTCTTATCTCTCTTTAGCTGACACAGCTCTCCTTATAGATGATGTTGGCAATTGGAGGAGTCATTGGCCCCGGCTACTTTGTCGGCATGGGAACTGGTCTTTCAACTGCCGGACCTGCAGGTCTGCTGTTGTGCTTTGCCATCGTGGGGGTTTTGCTGTGGGCGGTGATGCAGTCTCTGGGAGAACTTGGAGCGTTTATTCCCATGTCTGGTAAGTTTTGATACCCTAGAAATCTTTTATTTGACGTTTCTAACGATGGGTTAAACAGGTTCTTTCACTCATTACACGTCCATGTTTCTCGATCCTGCTCTTGGATTCGCTCTTGGTTGGAACTATTGGCTTCTCTGGGCCGGTATCATCATCGCAGAATACAGTACGCACTTTGCACGACGTATTTCGATCGCACGCTGACGAACGATAGATAACTTGGGTCTGGTTTTGACATACTGGGAGACTCCAATCCCACGATGGGGCTGGATTATGATCTTCTGGTTCGCACAATTGTCTCTCCGAGTTAACAAGATACTAACAGCTATGCAGGGGAATCTTCCTCGCATTTACCTTCCTCGGCATCCAATCCTTCGGTGAAGCTGAATTCTGGCTCGCCCTGATCAAGATCATCGCCATCCTCGCCTTCTTCCTCTGCGCTATCCTTATCACCTCGGGTGCCATCGGTGGCGAAAAGATGGGTTTCAAATTCTACCACGATCCAGGTCCTTTCGCAGACGGAGTCAAGGGCGTTTTCAAGATCTTCACCTTTGCCGCTCTCATGTACAGCGGTACCGAGATGATTGGTCTGACTGCCGGAGAGTCCAAGAACCCTGCCAAGGACGTTCCCAAGGCCGTCAAGAGTGTTCTCTGGAGAATCATTGGCATCTTCTTGCTTGGTATCTTCTTCCTTACTCTTACGGTTCCTTACAACGATCCCAATCTGCTTTCAGCCAAGAGCAAGACTGCCCGGTCTCCCTTTGTGATCGCGTTTACTCGAGTTGGAGCTACGGCTGGTGCGCATGCTATCAACGCCGTTATTCTCATCACCATGTTTTCTGCCATCAACAGTGCTCTGTACGTTGGTTCGCGAACTCTTTACGGTCTGGCTGTTGAGGGTTTGGCTCCCAAGATCTTTGCCTGGACAAACTCGAGAGGTGTTCCGGCCTACTCTCTCGTTCTCATGAACCTGATTGGTTTCTTGTCTCTGCTTAACCTGTCTAGTGGAGCTGGTGTTGTGTACACCTGGATTATCTCTATGACCGGTGTGGCTACATTCATTACCTGTAAGTTTACCATTACATCTCTTACATCTTGTAAAAGCAAGCTAACAACAACAGGGGGCCTTGTCTCTCTTAACCACATCCGCTTCCGCATGGCCCTCAAAGCCCAAAACATCCCCATCGACGTCCTCCCCTTCCAAGCCCCCGCCTGGCGCTTCTGCGCCTACCTCGGTGTAGGCGGCAACCTCTTCTTTACCTTTTTCCAAGGTTGGACTTCTTTCGCCCCGTGGGAC
The DNA here is from genome assembly GCA_002168265.2 of Fusarium euwallaceae. NCBI lineage: Eukaryota > Fungi > Ascomycota > Sordariomycetes > Hypocreales > Nectriaceae > Fusarium > Fusarium euwallaceae. Next base: position 307,837 of record NHTE02000053.1, read on the forward strand.
GTGGAGGCCTTCTTCATGAACTATGTCATTATCCTCGTGTTCATCATCTTGGCTGTGGGCTGGAAGATTACCCACAAGACAAAGTTCGTGACACTCAAGAGTATCGACTTTAGCAGCGCCAGGCTTTGGAATGTTGAGATGCAGATGAGGGCTGATGCTGAGGCTGCTGTTCAGGCCAAGGAAGAGGATATCAAGGAGTAGTTAGTTGTTATGGTTCAACGTAAAGTTGAATCAATGTGTAGATAGAAGGTTTATAAAACCCAAAGAGAAGAAGTTTCCTTCTTGCAAGTTGAAACCTCGAGTCGAGTAGCTACTTGATGAGCCTTCCTCGACAACACAAATTCTCCATCGGAGGACTCAGGCCAAGTGAGCGTTTCATTGTTCAGTTATATCGACATATCAAAGCTTCTGTGTTTGCGTTAATGCATAGAGGGTAGTGCATTTTCCCCTGAAACGAAAAGCATTGAACGGGCTGAGCCAGCTGCGTGATAAGAGAAGGTTTCAACCTGTGGCGAGTGGCGAGCTAGGTTGGATATAGTAAGTACTGGAAGTATTCTTGCCTCATCTAGTTTAGTTGATACGGCGGAAACAATTGCAGTATTATCTTCATGTAAAATTGTAATGTCGAGTAGGAAAAGCTATCGAGACAGGGTCTCGTTCGAACTTGGCCAACGTTAGCCAGTTCGAATCCGAAATTAATACTACGTTAGCATTGGGATATGATGCTATGATGTATGGGAAATGTTTTCTTTGTTATAGTTGAAGCCCGGGATAACTGAGACAGGATATCAAAATTAATACTACACTTATTCTTGCACTCCCCAACGTTGAGCTGAGACCCTAATCCCAGGTCACGGCAATCGGCTCGTGGTTGCCCGAGAACCTATAACCATTGAACCAGAGTTCAAAGCGAAGGTCCGCGGGTGCAACAATGACGTGCACATCAAACTGCAGATGATAGAAAGGCGACCCTTTACGATACCAGGATCGTCTATTCTTGTTGAGCACCATCTGGTCTTGTTGGACTCCTGTGAGGTTGCTTTTGACTACGCATAGTTTCTTTGCGCCCGCTGTAGAAGTCAGTGGTCGTGCGGGATGATGGGTATTGGCCGGGATACGCACCATGCTTCATACTCCGGGGGAGGAGATGCGGTTCGTTGTTGGACATGACGATGATGGCGTCCCAGGACCTCGTGGTACTTCCGGGATCTAGTTTGATCTTGAAAGATTTGATGACAGACGAATTCGGATCAATAACATCGCCCTAAATCGTCAGGAGAAAACTTCGAGACAAGCTTGTAACGTCGTACCTTGCGTATTAGCCACTCTATCTGGCTTCTAGCCCATTTAATCTTTGGGTCGTACTTGTCCGTCTTGACATCCTCGTCAAAGTGAACAGCTGGGTCATAAGGTTCCATGACGACCATGCCGTAGCTTGAGCGTGCGACCCGTGTTGCCAGGACTGGCAGGCTTCCTGTTTGGAATCTTTGCTGTTGGTCGAGGAGGAGGCCGCGGACGACGCAGAGTTGAGGTTCCTGGCATGGGACGACGATGGCGTGTCGTGCGTTTGGGTGTGGGTATCCGACGAGTTGTTGCTGTATTGTATCGCGTACGTATGCTGAACTCCCTAGGCCTCCGGCTAGAACCATGTACTCCTATTTTCATCGTGCTAGTGTTAGAGGTTGTAGGTGCTGAAACTGGGGCATCTTGACCTTACCACTTGATCTTTCATTCCCTTTTCCCTCATCCAGTCGAGTTGCTCCTTTATCCGACTCATCACACCTTCAATCTGAACATCAAACAGTGCCTGAATCTCTTCTCTGATCTGGGTCAGCACAGCCGTTCAAACAATGATGGGCTACCCACTTTGTAAACAGCATTCGACCCCTTTCGACGCGCAGGCCAGGGTGATTAAAGTCGAAAGCCACACCCTCCATCGGTATCTTAAAGGTCTGCTGCATATACACCTTTTCTCCAAACTTGTGCTTCACAGTCTTGAAATGGTGGCTTCTCGCCATGGATGTCGCTAAGTCATCAGGGAGCCTCTCAACCGCATCCGGGTTTGCTGCCAGTCTCTGAGCAACCAAACGGATGAAGGCTCTGTCGATGAGTGTAGACCCTATACCTATGCCTCGTACACCTGACACCTGCGCCATTTGTGGAGAGATGGCGTTGGTCGAGGTGATGCGCATTAGAGCCAGATCCGTAGTACCGCCACCGGCGTCGACAGTAAGAAAGACATGACCCTTTTGGAAACTGACGGCACTCGTCTTGAGAGTCGCGACTGATGCAGCTTCAGCCTCTGTGAGATCCACGAGCGCTACATGTGAAGGTCCTCCGGTGCCGAAGCCGGCATCCCGTACGACGCCTTTGAATGTGTTGACCATGGCAATGTTTGTCCAAGTTGTTGGCACGCTGAAGAGAAAGGTCACAGCCATGTTTCTCCAACCGCCTGTGTGACGCCTCCCCAGCTGCGTTTCAACCGTTTCCTCCACATGAGCATAAATCTGGCGCAGATAATCGGTCAAATACTTGCGCGCCTCCTCCGTGTCCCTCGGCGCACTAGAGAGTCCCTGCTGTCGTGCTGCCTCCAACGTATCTTGGTCAATAAAGATCTTGAAAAACTCACGCCTCGTCTTTCCAGATCCTGGTCCCTCATCGTCATCTTCACATATGAAACCCCAAGAACTGAGCGTGCCGTCGTCATTGTACACGAGTTTGGTGGGCACCTTGCGTTCTCCTCTGTCACCGCTGCCGGGCCAATCGTTGACCACCTGGATTGGAGTCCTTGGTGTCATCCATGCTACCCCTGCGGATGCGTCAGCACTTTGTTTTCTCTGCAGAGGGTGTGAATTTACCTGTATAAGTGGTGCCCAGGTCGACCGATACTAACAAGTCTGATTGTTTATTCATTTTTGTGTGTTGTGGATGTGTGAGAGAAGAGGCCAGAGTCTCGCAGGTGGGTGGCCGATGGAGACTTCAATTTACTTCAATTTGGATGCACTCATCTCCTCTCTTCTCTCCGATCGGCGGACAGGGGGTAGGTTTCTAATCTGCATGACCTGCAGCTACCCATGTCAAGGGTGATGGACCCTTGTCAATGGACTCATGTTGGCTCCAGGAATTGTCCAGCGAGGCCCGCCGAGAGATTATGGAGCTTTTCTCCCTGCAGAGGCCCTCTGTGTTGACGGGATGATGCAGCCCGCTGATAAGTGGCTCATCCCCATCCCATTTGTGAAGTCTCAGTCAACACCCATCCCTTCGGTTTTGAGGACCAGCACCCGTCAGACACACTCCAAAATGGCTTTTACATCAACTTCGATGACCTACACCAGAGGGTCAACCATCACAGTTGGGGTAGACAGCATATCAACTCCCGTATCGTGGACATCGGGATGGCGTGTACTGTACGGTCCAGAGTCTACGGAAAGTCAAGTTCTAGGGCCCGCTGAAATTGCCACAGCTGTCTTGCCGTCTGTCAATTCTCCCGCCCCCTCTAGTCCCGATGCCACGAGCTCCTCGGCCAGTGCAAGTCCCCCGACGACGGACATCCCGAGCACCAGTGTCGAGACCAGCGTCGAGAGCGCCATCTCCAGCGCCAGTTCCAGCTCCAGCAACCCCAATCACTCATCAACGAGTGTCTCAGCTCCTTCTAGCGACAATGGCTCGTCGGGCCACTCTACAGGAGCACTCGCTGGAGCGGCCGTGGGTTGTGCCATCGCTGGTATCCTGATCGGTGTTGTGGCTGCTTGGCTCCTCCTCCGCCGCCGCAAAGGACAAGATGACAGAAAAATTATTCCTCACGAAGATCCTCGAGCATTCGCAGCCGTGGAGAAACCATCTCCTACCGTCAGCGACGATGCGACTCCATTGAACAATATCCTTCTCGATGCGACTCCCGACAGAGAAATTGAGGCCGAACTACAGGCCCTGGGGCAGCTTATTGATCAACATGTCGAGAAGTATTATCATCTTGACCCCATCACCGACGTATCAACCTTGCCAGACCACCTTGCCTCGCTCGGAGACTTCCCTCATGGTGCAGAAGCCATTGCAGGAGTATGCGTAAAACCGATGTCTCGCCAAACTGGTCTTCGGCACGTCATATCGCAAGTCATCTTTAGGAGCCTTGACATCTACTCTCAAAGCGCTCTTTCCATGCTTCCTTCGCCTCTCAGCACTTTTCTAGACTCGATTCCCTCTCGCAACGCGACAGGTAAGCCCGCGTACTCCCTTTGTTTCTTTTTTCCTACTGACAGCAATTTTCCAGCTCAATCAGCTGCCTTGTCCGAATGGCGTCGACTTTCTGCTTTTCTACTCCATCCGAGCCCATACGATCGAACACCTCTGCCCGTTTCCGAAGCAACTCTCAGTTCCCAAGCCCTAGCTCTGACGACACGCCTCAACGCCTTCCTGCACCACTTTGTCGGGACCAGCCACAGCGCGCAGACAGATCACCTGCAGGCCGTAATCGTCGAGTGCACCAAGCTCGGCTACGTGATCCTGTCGCAGCCCCAGGATTGGCGTTTCGTGTTTGAAAAGGGAAACTCTGTGGTTGTGTGCCCTGGGTTGGACAAGGGGGGAAGACGGGTAGTGGACGCCGAGGTTGGAGTCCTTGGCGCATAATTATATTTGGCAGTGGAGTTTGTGCCCTGTCTTGGACCTATCGTCGTAGTCGGCTGTGGCTGTTGGTTGTATCGCGACAAGAGTGCAGGGGGATCAACCAACAAGTTGTTACATGTGGCTTGACAAAAAGACCAGCCAAGAGCCAACAAGTTCATTTTAACTTTCTAGTCTCCTTCTTAATTCGATCACGGACGTAACTCCGGTCCGGTCCGGCCGAACGAGTTGCTTGGGGGCTGGTCCCTGTTGTGAAGCGACCAACAACCAACCAACACCAACAACACCAGCAACACCAAGACATGAGACACTCTACGTCCAAGAAAGGTCTGGCGCAGCTGCAAGTTGGTTCCCCGCTTCACCCGGTCATTAAAAACCGATGAAGCTTCTAATTAGCCCCCGTTCTTGTTTGCATGATGCACCTCGGCCTCGTAAATTTGGCTCTCCTTACCATAACCAGTCCTGCCCTTCAACCATCCTCCGAAATGCCTGGCCTAAATACTCGTTTTCGTCAGATAGTCACCCTGGCGACTGATCAAGATCCACTTTCAACCCAGGTCAGCTCATGCATCGAACTTGTCCGTACGTGCCACTACGATCTTCAACACCTCGTTCAACTTCGAAACCAGCACGCGACCCTACTTCTACCTGCGGCAGTCCAGCGCATCGATGGTATCATCGAGGCCGCACAGCAGTGCCATGAGCGAGTCGACAGACTCGTAGAGAAGTGCCGGCCGGAGGCGCACGGGGGAAAGACGCCTCTTCGCAGCAAGATGAGATGGATCCTGGCCGATTCTCTGGACTTTGAGAGTCAACAGCCGCTTCTCCACTGTCACCACGCTGCTGTGTTGGCCGAGTTGAACTTTGTACGTCAAGTAGCCCTTGCGGCCCCGACGATAGAGGACAAGAAGGAGGAGGAAACGAGTCCAGAACCTGCCAAGATATACTCAACCTTTTCTAATATCGCTCTCCTGGGAGACGTTTTTGATAGTATTCCGTGTAAGCAAACCCCCTCAACTGTTTTCTTTAACAGCAAGCACGGTTTTCTCATCGTTAATCCCTACACAGTGGCTACCTATGACCATGCCTCATCCCCGCAACTCCCCTCATCCTCTTCCAACAATGGCAACGCACAGCATCTTTCATCTCCAGCCCCAAGGAACATTCGAATACATAGGAAGGCCATTCCTATTGTTGAGGCTCATGAAAAGTTCTCGGCTCATTCTGACCTCGATAGCCAAAAAGAGGTGTACCCCTATTCTGACGAAAAGGAAGTGGTTGTCAACGAGCAGTCAAGATCGCCAGACAAAGACAGAGTTGTCCTTAACCCGCAAGATAACACTGGCTTGCGCTTGCTGTTTGATCTGGATGACGTTGAGGTCTCACCGAGGTCCTCTCCCCTTGCAGCTGCTCCGTCTCTTTCATCTATCTCTCAAATCTCTTCGATGCCTAGTGTTTCAAACCTGCATGGTACACCTCTGTCAAATTTCAGTCAAACGAATTAGAAACAGAGTCTCTGCCTCGCCACATCACGACTACATGATTAGAGAATTTGGAAAGGTCGGGTAATTGATTCAGGGAATGTTATCTACATTGTGAATGATGAGAGGTTGGATATAAGAGATGAACATCCCACAAGCTAGCTAGGGGAGCCGTCAATGAGGCCAAGAGGGCGGCTAAAGCGGATTTCAAATGGGTTATCCAGCTCCTATTGAGAGGTGTTAAAGGTGAAGTAATGAAGTTTTTACTACCGCTGCCGAACCTCTTTGAACTAAAAACTTTGCTCGTTCCTCTTGCTTTGTGCCCTCTTCTACGAGACCTAGAGATATGATAGATAATCAGATCACCATCACCGGCGTTATGAACTCGGAAGCCAATCAAAAGAGCTATAACCCTGGTTCAAATCGTCTTAGTAAACTAGTTGGCTGTTATAATTCAGCAGGAAGTCGTATAGATAGTTGGGGATTACGGAGTTCTCAGAAATAAAGTCACTTTCTTGCTTGGCCAGGACACTCCAGCAGCAACTGCAAGGACACTATAAGCCCGGTCAGTCCACCCACGTCTCTTTTGCCCGAGGTCCTACGCCCAGAGAATACTTTATTGTTCAATTCCATCTACAACTCTTTCTAAGTTATGATATTAGAGATCATGACATCACTAAGAAAAAATAAGGGAAAAGAAAGAGGCCATCGACACATAAAACCATCAAAACCACGCCGTAAAACACCGTAAGCTCGTGTTATCTTCCACTTCGCCTATGCCTGCACCCCTGAATTCTCCCCAAGCGACTTGTCGGAATCGATCGCTAACCATCCATCCAGCCACCAGTCCTGGCGGTTGGCATCAAGGGGGCTTCCCCACTCTGATCCTGTCCCCAGCAGATCAACTGTCGGTCCATACCTCAGCCCTAGTTGGCCATTGTAGCTTAGTTGTTGGCCATGAGATGCTCCCCCATTAGCCAGACTTGAGTTATGCAGCAGCTCCTCCCCTCCAGTGATCTCGCCAAATCTACGCTGAGACCTTTGTGAGTCTGATGTTTGATTCGACTGGACGGTTGCGGAACTTGGATGTTCGTTCGTAACTCCAAAGTCATGGCTAGAGTGGAAGTCGGGGACCTCTCGCCTCAAAATGAAGCCACGGCTATTGGAGCTCTCTTCAGAATCCCCAACGCCTGTCTCAGAGCTCTGTTGGGTTCTTGCCTGCGAGCTATCGACAGATGGGTTCTGGGGCGACGTTTGCTCCATATAAGCTCGAGACAGGCTACGATCCAAAGCTCGGCGGATGTCATCTACCGCAACACTCGCTAACGCAGGGTCTTGGATAAGAGACTGCTGGAGAGTCTGCACGAATTCTCTCGTCAAAAACATTCCCGGAACGTAAAGCGCTTCCTCCGTTAAAGAGGTATCGGGGGACGGCCGTGGCCGTTCAGAAACCGTAAAATCGTTGTATGGCGTGGCAGGTCGGGGCGAGTGGTCAGGGAACAAGAGGTCAAATATCCTATACCATTGTTCCTCTTCAGTTCCAGGGGCTGACCTCAGTCTGAGACGGGCCATCACCCAGTCTTCAACATCGTCCCCGTGCTTCCGGTGGAGATGCTGCTTGACATACCGCACCTTGGTCAGGTTGAGTTTGACACAGGCTTGGTACTGCTGGAGATCCTTTTTGCAAAAAGGACAGGCGAGGGGTCGAGAGGGCCCTGGCTCCTTGGGCCGCCTAGCACGCTTCGACTTGCCTGTTGGTGGTTTGTCCCACTCCGCTTCGTCGGCCGGATCCGTCCGCTCTCTTCGTCTTTTTTCACCTCTAGAGCCTTGTTTCTGTCGTGTCACGAGACCTGATGGAGTCAATGTTGCTGACTGTTCCCCGGACTGAGGAGCCGCTGTCCAGAAATTCTTCCAGTCTTGCTGAAGCCATCGCCAAATGCACAGAAGATACCAGAGAATGCAAGGAAACAGGCGCAAATCCTCGCCCGGAGTCACGACAAACGAAGCCTTGTTATCTCTTGCGGTTCCCTTGTCGGTGCCCTCAATCTCCCAATCATCCGGTATATCTTGGGTTGCCGCGTCGCTGTCTTCATTATTATAGGCTGCAATGATGTCAAAGCCATCAGCCACAACAACAAAAAAACACAGCTATCAATACATGACGGTATCAAAACCCAATACCGTGTCGCTGTCTTCATCACCGAACATCGACGAAGAGCTCTCTGGGTCCGTTGAAGTGTAGGCCTCAGAGTATATGGCGTCATCTTGAAGCTCTTCCTTCTCTTTCTCCTTCTCCTTCTTCTTCTCCTTCTCCTTCTCCTTCCTATCTTCTCTCCATTCGAGATCCTCGAGGGTGTTGCCACTAGTATCTTGCCAGGATTCCTTAGGCATCGTTGAGTTCCGTGATTCACATCTCGAGAAAGACGATTGAGCCTGGACAACTTGCACTCGAGCAGGGCATGCAGAGTTAAGCACTAAGTTTGGTCTCTCATCCATTTCGGGCTGTTTCTCGTCGGCTGCTTCCTCGGCAGAAGAGCTTCGCCTTTCACGATCCACCTTGTCGCTTTTCAGATCATAGATGTAAGAGTCCCTCATTTCATCAAGGGCACTTCCTTCCATTGTGGTTTCTAACCATGTCGCCGTTTCCGGATCATCGCGGTAAGTGTTCACTGGTGCAGATGAGAACGAGTATGGGTAACCAGATTCGTTAACATGTGAGATATGGACCACACATGTGTCATTGCATCGGTAGTGATCGCAACTATGACATCTAATGTCATAGGCCCAACTCCAAACACTACCACAATAGCACTTATTTTCAATCAGCGGCTCAAAGTTGTGATGTCGCCTTGGGATGGGTACTTACACATGTCCACAGGTAATAAGGCCCAGACGAACGTAGGGACATGATAAGTCTTCTTTACTGTTTCGCAAGGATAGATTTCTGATGCAAATATTCGCTATTGTGAGGCGAAACGAATATATAGATAGAGTAGGCGGTTCGTTGACCGAACGGATTGTGCACAAGGGATAGGAATTATGAGAGTTCCAAGGTGTGGATTTGGGGTTTTTTTACACCTCAAGTTGTGTTGATAAGTTGGAAGAGCTTTGAACCTCGAAAGAAAAATGGATGGTCTGTAAATACATCAGTCAGATCGCGAAGAGTTCAAGCGCGATGGTGGAAAGCCGAGCAGGGAGGGGGTGCGAAGGTGTTCAACATTTTGAAATGTTGAACACCTTCGCACCCCCCCCCCCCCTTCCGGTCCGTCACAGATGTGACAAACTCGGCAGCCAATCAAAGTCGCCGCGCTCCGTGGTCCAATCATGACCTTCCATCATAAGCAGCCAAGTACCAGCATCCCTCAGGGCCTCAGCTGTTTAGAAGCTCGGGGCATTGATTGATTTCACGGTCACCATTGTGCTCACTATGCTCCCCGGGGGTGTGCTAGTAATAGTCTGGGAGGGCAAATTCCCCCTCGGGTCACCTCTGTGACCATAACCGTTGAGAACACAAATGTGACCATCAATTTGTATAAAACCTGCCAAATGATTCGTTTACTACCTAAGGGAACTTAACCTCGATATTTTTGTTCAAGTATAACATTTCCGAACTCCCATCGCACCAGTCCTCTTCGCTCTGTTTGTCACAATTTTCACACAAGCACAACATCCTCGGTAGTACAGACATGATGTCTCAAGACAGCCAGGCGCCCGGTATGCCCTCTTTTCCACCAAGGTGAATATCAGACTGAACCTGTGCCATGCAGCCGTCGAACACGCATCGGTTCTGTTAGCTTTCATCCACGACGAACCAACACTATCTGAGCGACTTGCCCTTTCCCAAGGGACAAAGCAGGGTTGTAAAGAGAGGCTGAAAAATATGGAAAAGGAAGTTTCCAAACTAGTGGATATTGTGTAAGCTATCTACATGGCAAGTGGCCACGTTCATAATAAGCTGATCGATGCAACTCAACAGGGGGCCGAACTCCAAATCACACACAAACCTACCTGTGGTACAAAAGTAAGGACGGTGCCTTTCAAGGGACTGTGGTGTTTAGAGATCCCATGATTGGTATTCTTTGCTTAAGTGCAGCTCTTAGAGGCATGAAAGGTTTACTCAATGTAGTGCATATACTTAGTGGTCGCGAGGATCGATATGTCGTGCAACTAACACGACGTTTCGGAGCCACGGCAACTCACACCCGGTTGTAGAAGAAATATTCAATTTATCAACCATAGTGATATAGCTACTAGTTTCCAAAAACTTATTGTAACCAACGTGGCAATATCTTTCGCTCTCATTGACTCTCAATTCCGCCAGCATAGAGTCCGCATTAGTGGTGGCAGTCTGCAGATCTGATATGCTCGCCCAGAGCTGCACCATTCCTAATCACGTCGGCCGTGCCTATCCCTGGCGACAGTTGGCGCAGGCACTGCATTGTGACATTTTGACCCCTTGACGAAGTCGGTCTTGGCAATAAGCGCGGCCGACAGCAAACGAGACGCGATGACCGAGGAGTCTTGGCTCGACTTGTACCTGGTCGCTCATCAAATCATTTCTGCATCAAATACCCAGTAAAGTGGCCATTATTTCCAATTCAGGCCATTATATCGTATGCCGGCTCTACATTGATGCCGATGCGACGAGTTTTCAGTGTCTATCTCGCGCAACGTCGGGGCGCTTCGGTGAAAGAAGAAATCCCGAGTACCGACAGTGGGCATATCTGCGACCACGTATGGGGGTAATGGTGGCTGAATAAAACTTCATGACGACATTACTCATCATTGTATTTTAATAGTGCATACACCATTCATGATATATAAAACACCGAGAAGTCTTCGCACGGAGATGGTATACTTACCACATTCTAACCAAGCCAACTTCTTAATTCACACTCATTCTTCAACCCAGTTCTACGACCAGCATGCATATCATCACGGTTCTCGGTGCCACTGGATCCCAAGGAGGCTCCGTGTGCACTGCTCTCCAGGGCAATCCACACTGGAAAGTTCGCGCCGTCACCAGAAACCCCGCTAGCGACGCTTCCAAAAAGCTCCTCAAGCAGGTGAGTCGGTCCAAATCCGAGAAACATGCCAAGACTTTTACTAACTATATATTCATCTAGGGTATCGAGGTCATCGCCGCTGATGCTAATGACGAAGCTTCCCTCCATGACGCATTCAGGGTACACGATGAGCAAACCGCCGACCACCTCCAGCCTAAGCTAATCAAGGTTTACATAGGGTACAACGGCTGTTTTTGCTCTTACAAACTTTGATTGGTAAGTACTACCGTCAATTCAACTCGTGAAAATACTCACGGCTCATTTCAGGGGGGTGGTAATGAAGGAAGGTCGCGAGGCAGCCGGCGAAGCAGAAAAGAAGCAACAGATCAACATTGCCAAGGCAGCAGCTCAAACTCCAGGCCTGAAGCACTATATAATGAGCTCGCTACCCGCCGCTAGTCTCTCGTCGAACGGCAAGCTACCGGTTCCGCACTTTGACTACAAGCACGCGGCCTTTCAGTGGATCGAGGAGCATGCACCAGAACTGGCAGTCAAGACGACTCGGGTGTGGCTTGGTTGGTATCCGTCGAACATGGCGTTTAACGCCATGATGAAATTTACTCATCTAGTAAGTTTTTAACAGACGTCGGGCCAGGTTGGGAATCCTTTATCCCTGTTCCATAGTACAAGTAGTAAGTAGGGCGTTGCTAATTGTTTGTCTTTAACGCAGCCCGGCCCCAATGTCTATGCTTGGATTCAACCCAGCAAAGAAGACGCAGTTCTCCCCATCGCGGGAGACGTCCAACACAACGTCGGTGTGGTCGTAGAAGGCATCCTAGAAGCTGGACCAAGAGCATTTGGCAAGATTGCGATTGTTGTCACCGACTATCTCAAGTTGTCAGAGGTCGTGAAGGTTTGGGAGAGCGTCACGGGAAAGCGGGCTGTGTACATTGAGGTCTCGGATAAGACAACTGAGAAGATTTGGGGTGTTGGAGGCCTTGAGATTGCCGCTCAGCTACGGTGGAGTGAAGAGTTTCCCAATTGGCACAAGTTGGAGCCTGAACATATCATCACTCTTGAGGGGCTAGGTGTTCAGGGCAAGGTTCGGCACTTTAAGCAGGCCTTGGAGAGTGTGAAAGAGAATCTTATCTAGATAGGTCTAGATACCTAACAAGAATAATACCGTCTCTAATGCATCTTTCCAACTTACTCAGGCTTACGACCGTAGACGTACCGCACCTTGAAGTAACTGTGAACCTTGCGGTTGCGGATTGCCTTGCGGGTCTGCATGAGAAACACCTGGAATTCATCCTTTGGCCACTTGAGAACCTGGTTCCACAGCAGAAGGGAGTATCCTATCGCGAGATGTCAGTGATATCAGTGTTGGGTTAGGTAATGAGCTTGCTCACCCTCGAGATCGTTTTCCAATGTCAACTGGACGAAACGGCCCACCTGTGCCATTTTGGGGTCTCTCGGCCAACTCCCGATAGGCATCTGTAGTTCACAAGTCAGATACATGTCGGCGAGGGCGTGTGTGCCGTGTAACTCTCACCTTATAATCCACCGTCTTGATGTCAACAAAACCAGCCTCTTTCATCCCTTCCACCTGTAGCTCGCCTACGAAAAACGGACGGCCCATGACCTTGCCGCCTTCTTCGTACATCTTGTCGCAGACCTTCAAGACGGGCTCCAGTTCGTCAGTCCCATCATCGCTGAGCAGACGGACGTCAGCCTCGGCCGACTCTACCCAGCCGCCAGGAGCGCAGCAACGGTAAGCCTCCTTAAAGAGGGCGTGCCAGTCAGTAATAGCGCCGAACAGGTAACGAATGTGGATAAAATCAAAGTGATTATCTCCCCAGGTCCAGGTCTCAGTAGCATCGTCTACCTCGAACTTTACATTCGGAGGAACCCATTCTGGCTGGCAGGGTGAGAGGTCGGTACCGATCACCTCGGCACTTGTGTACTGATCGGCAAAGTCACTAAATTGTGTAAGCATGAGCTGGCCACTCATATCTGAATAGCAAGGTAGTGATACATTGCCCAGATGCCTTGCATATGGTCAGCGACGTTCATGCGCGTGGAGGGTTTCACGTACCGCTTCCTGTACCAACATCAAGTACTTTCTGAGAAAATAATGATTATCAGCGTGAAGACTCTTGCCGATCAATTGTTAGAGCAAGTTCGCACCTGAACATCATCTTTGATAGGTGCGAGAAATAATTGACCATCCAAGAGGAGGGTGAGAGAGTGATGGCTGGGGGGAAAGTCAGCATGGTGCCGTTAGTCTTTGGAAACACGGTCGTACGAGATGTCGATAGACTCTAACTGCTGGTCGTCATTGGGAAAAGCATAGTCATGGACAAACTTGTCGGCATGGTATGTGCGGCCTTGGACACGACGATACTCGAAAATGCTGGCCGAGACGGAAGCGGTGGAACTTTCTCTAGGACGTTTTTAGTACCTATCTTGTGTCGCACCAAATGGCCAAGCCGTCCACTCACGCATCCGAGCCGAGAGATGAATCGTTGTCATCCTGAGGGGTTCAAAGGATCAAACATCAACTATAATTTCCAACCAAACAGAGGCATTTTCAAGCCTTACTTCGCCTTGATCACCAGGAACTAAATCGACCGGAGACGGAGTCGATCTCGGTGGAGAAGCGGAAGTCGGAACCCCGGCCGGCGAATTGGACCCGCACATGGTGGTGAGTGAGACAGTAGAAACGAGGCTAAGATGGTTCGTGATGGAGCTAAGGAGGACGAAGGATGGATGGAATGGATCGCGAGAGGAGTTCGTTCGTTCGGAGCGGGGAACACCCATGTTAGGGGTCATGGCTAAATAGCGCCAATCGCGTGACTGAGAGTTGTTGGTTCGTAATCCGCACGTTGAGGATGAGGAGGTCTAGGGTAAGCGGCATGGTTGTCTTCAGTGTTCGAGTCCAGTTGCGGTTGAACAAAGAGTTTCCGGATGGTATTGAAAGCTTTGCCTATAAGTTGTTGTGTTATTGAAGCTTTTATATGCGTAAGCTTTAGTTGTGTTACGGATGTATTACTTCCGTTGGGATGCTTAGACATACCGACGAGATTTGGAGAGTGAGAGGGTCTCTTGTTTAAATTGAGACACGGCCGCACGAGGCTGGATACTAACGGCCCTGCGACCATAACTACCTCTTCGCTAGCCTTTGTTCCTCAGTGTCGTCATTAAAGAGAGTATATTGATGCTCAGGAATCGATATGCAGCCGCTCGCCATTCCGATTCATCGTTGCTCACAAACCGGTATCGCAACTGGATGTAAATTGCATTACTACTATGCACTATTCACCACTTTCATAATTCTGGTGCAGCTCCCCTGTCGACCTCGCACTGCCACAGCTGAACCACACCGGGAGGTGGCTTGTTTGATGATGTATCCAAAAAAGCAAAACCGCCGTGTCTCATTTCCCCTCAACCCTCCTCGTCAATCTTGATCTTTTCCGACACTGCAATCATCAATACCGACTGCATAATGCCCAAGACACCTCCCGCCAACGCGTGGGCCGGCGCGCCTCCCGTCTCCGAAGGCTCCTTTGCCTTTGCCCACGGCGACTTCTTTGTTGAAGCCTCAGGCCAGAATAGGCATCGTCGCGCGACGCCACAGGAGCTCAAGACGCATTTCACGTCTGGCAACGACAAGGATCATCCTGCGCATTGGTTTGAAGCGCAGCTCATTCACTATGGTCTTCAGCCGTCCAAGACAAAGTCGGTCGCTCGCATGCGACTGTTTGATGCTGTGAATGCGGGGAATCTCAAGGTGCCGGCGGATGTTACCAAGATTGAGGGCAAACTGAAGAAGGAGTGGACAAAGAATGATCGGGAGGCTAAGAAGGCGTCCAAGGCTTCGACTTCAACACCGGCAAAGGTTGCGGGCGCCAAGAGAAAGGCTGATGATGATGCTGGTCCCTCCAAGAAGGCAAAGATCACTATCACCATGGTTACGACTACAACCACAACCACCACCACTAGGAGGACTACCACCAAAGCTTCTGCTTCCAAAGCATCCACTTCCAAGGCGCCCGCCGCCAAGGCTCCTTCTGCTACGCCTACAAAGAAACCGACTGCCCGTCGAGGTGGTGCCTCCTCAACACCCAGTCGAACCACCGCTGGCGACCTCCAGTCACAAGTTCCCCCAAGCCACCGGATGGCCCGTCGAGGTGGCATCTCCCAAGGACCAACCCGCGCATCAAGACAGGATTCACCAGAAAGCCCTCCTCGGAAAAAGCAGACGGCCCGACGCAGCAATGCCTTTATGGCACGGGGACGCATCGAGGCTCCTTCACCCCGACCATCTGGCTACGACTTTGGCGCCCCTCCTCCCTACTCGGAGTACCCAGGCGATGGCGGATATCCCTCTTACAGTGACAGCTATGATAACGACGGCTATGATAACGGTTACGAGGATGAAGTTAGTCTCGCGCCTCTCGGCCTTCTCAACGGCGACTACGAGGTTGACTCGGAGGACGTCACTGGCCAATGGAACTACGATCCTGACGACTTTGAGCTGACCCTCACGCTTTCCGGTTCCTCTCTGTGGGGACGTTTTAACCTGGGAGTCTACGAAGGTATTTTCTTCATCGAAGACCGCCCGATGAGATCCTCTCACGAAAAGATACCATTCAAATGGCGGGGACGTGAAGATCAAGGCCAAATCTGGTACGGCAACAACAACAACGGCTGGATCAAGTTCCTGGGCGATGGTCGGATTGAGGGGTTCCTAGGTGCGCAGTCGCTTTCTTTTCAAGGCCGTCGATTCCCAGATCAGCCGACGAGGAGCAGGATTGATGCGCGCGATATGAAGAATGAGTGGGATGGATACTCTCAGGAGGAGTATGAGCGTGAGAATCGGGCTCGTTGGCACTGAGTTGTGTGGTTGGTTATTGAAGCTTGGACGGTTTTGTTGGAGTTGGATAACATCTGGAGGTGCCTGGCTCTATGCACTGCATACAGATTTTGTAATAGCGGCGAGGGGATTGTTTTGGAGTTTGGGTTGATTTTGTTACAGTTCTTGTCCATGATGTCGCTTGTCGTTGTCGACAAAGGCCGGGGCAGTTGGTTTTTTTTGTCGTTTATGCTCTGGTCACCCACCTTCGTTCGTCTCGCTCATCTGATCACAAACTATCGATCAGTCTATAGTTTTCTATTAAAATTCAAATACACAGCACTGGTGATCAAGATCTCCATGTCGCATCATGCCAAGGATGGGATATGGAAGCACCCATTTATCCGGACAAGAGGCCCCACTTTGTGTGAGGAATACAAGGGGCCGCAATCAACGATTGGTTGTTGGAGACAGCATCACTCACTCAGATTCTTCAAATTACTCAGCCCCTTTCTGGCTTCTTTCACTCTCATGTTACAATCATGAACATCCTCAAAGGCATAGTAGATGTCTTTACAACAAGGAGCGCCCCTCGAGCCTTTGCCGGTGCCCCTGAAACTCACATCCAGTGGCTCCCAACCACAAAGGCTTTCCGCGAGACATGCAACCACTTCATAGACCTTCCCAAAGATGCCGACCTCGAAAACACTCTATGCGAGGTCCACTACATTCACCACACCCTCAGACACTACTTGCTACCTACAACACTACCCGGCGACAGCTTGGAGCTATGCTCGAGAATGCTGCGTAGCTTGGAGACAAGGCGGGACTTGACACCGCTGGTTCTATCAGAGACGTCCATCGCCGACACCATCTTTGGCATTGCTCGTCTCAGATATACACCCCCGAATGAACCTCCTGAGCTACAACCTCGTGTCATGGCTCTAAGAAATCACTGGACATCTCCCGGTGCCAAGCCCACGCCCTTGACAACCGGCTACGCTACCTCCAACAAACCTCCCCTAATACCAGAAGATTACGAGCTCAGCCTAACGCTCGAGGAGTCCGCCGAGGCCGAGCTACATTATAGACTGTGGCGTACCAACAGGGACAGAAAAGTGTCGTACCTGAAGAGACACCCCCCGGAGCCAGTCCGAGCCAGGGAAGTGACGCGCCGCGAGATAGCCTCGGACGCCGTGTGGGAGGCTCTGCCCTGGATGCCTGATGAGATGCGCAAGGCTCCCCAAGACAGACAAGTCAAGTTGGAGCCGCTCTATCAGCGGATCGACTCCCAGGCTGTGCCACTGGACTGGGTGAATCCGGATGATTCGTTGCAGGCTTTTGCGACGGCTGGTGAGGAGCGGCGATGGGAGGAGATTAGGAGGAGGATCTACGATAGGAAGGATAGACAGGCTAGGCATGTTAACGGGCTGATGGGGAATAGGAAGGGCGGAGTGTAGCACGATGAAGGGGGGGAGTCGATTGAACGATGAAATGAGGAAGAGATATCCCGGGGCATTCAACATGAGACGGAAAAACTGGATTATGATATATGCATGATGGAAAAGGGTTCCATTTTCATGTTTACAAGATATCAATGAGGGTCGCTGGTTCGGCAACATGGGATGTGCTTGCAGGCCAGAGGAGCTACGAAATCTCCTATACCCATTCTTGGAGGCCGAGTAGCCTCTGTTTCACTACTCACTTGTTACAATACCATTCTCAAGGCGGACCACGATGTGCATCCAAGAACAGAGCTTATGGCGTTGAGATATCAAGGACACATGATTCCTCAAGTCATTGAAATTACGTCCCGTTACTGAGACAAGTCCTGCAGTATCTTGCGTCCTCTTACGCAATCATCCTCATGATCTGGTTCCCTCTCTGTCTCCTTGATACCATCCTGAACCCACTCTTGCACAACAGGATGCTCAAATAGTCGATCTACATATTCCTTTGCTGCGCTCTTGAGTTTGATCCTATATGTCTTGCAGCGCGTTGCAATGGGGGCGTACATGGCGTCCACGATGGTAAACTTGTCTCCGGCCAGCCATGGACCTCCAAACTTTTCAATTCCTTCCTTGAACAGGGCGTTGAAGCGGTTGATATCCCTCTGCAGGGCCTCGCTCGGCGTTCCTAACTCAATCCTCAGGCCAACATTCATACCGCACTCGTCCCGTATGGCGCTGAATCCAGAATGCATCTCTGCAGCAGCAGATCTCGCAAATGCGCGAGCCGCAGCATCAGCGGGCCACGCAGCGGGATACTTTTCGGCGATATACTCGCAAATGGCTAGAGAATCCCAGACGAGAATCGACGTGTCTCCATCTTCCAGACAAGGCACTTTGCCCGTGGGAGAAAAGGCGACGAAGTGAGGTTGACGAGGACCAGGCTTGAAAAGATGGAGCTTCTCCTCAAAGGGAATGTCGAGAACCTTGAGGAGGACCCATGGTCGCATGGACCAGGATGAGTAGCGTTTGTTTCCGATAAAGAGTGTATAAGTCATGGTGATTTTATCGTTGATTTGTAAGAAGATGGAGTCTTGGCAGAGGTTGAAAGATGAAGATGGTTTTTATAGCGTCGATGGACGACCCCGCTGAACTGGTGAGTCACGACACGCCCTTTATTCGACAGGCGGTCTGTTTCTGTTTGTAATCAAGAGAGTTTATAGTGCCACAATCTGGTTGTAGGACAAAAGGTTATTGAATTAAAAAATCCTACGTAGTTATTACATGATGTATGTATAGGTGCAGAATCCCATCTAATGATTGCCTTTTTTTGCTGGAACCTATTATATGTGCCAAACTCCCCATGATGGTATCCGCGAAATTTTGAATCTTGTGTCGATTTAAACAGAGCTCTTGTGAGTGGGAGGACTGTAAGCGTGCTCTTTCCGTCGCTTTGCGCCGTCCCAGAGTGCAAGGCAAGTCTCGATGAGGTGAACAATGAAGAAGGGGATGAGGTTGTATTGCCATCCCCGCATGATGCGGAGGTGACTCTCGATGTCGTCTCGTTGGCTGGAATCGGGTAGGTCGAGCTTGAGCATTGCTGAATACCAATTCTGAGGTGTCCAGGATTGAAGGGGGTATTTCTCCCCAGCGTCGAGCCCGGCGGCGACACGGGGGTCGATTCTCTGTCCGTTGTGGTCGTTTGTCACGACAAAGACGTAGATAAGCGCGCTAAGGACGAGGAGAAGACTGAGGACATTTGTAACGAGCCAGCCATAGTACAAAGCGATGCTGAACTTGTTGGGATTCGGTCGCGAGCGCAGCCAAAGAATCAGAGATCCTCCACAACCGATGAGGACAAAAGCCGTGCCAGCTGCGCCATTGCTGGTATGACCCTGGTCGACGATAAGATTCTTTGGTTCACCCTTGAGCTCGTGATCGGCGCCGTTATATCTGAAAGTAAAAGTTCCACTCGCAGTACCGTGTAGCCACCCAACCATGGCGGAAATAAACGACAACTCAATGATGGAAACGACCATCAAGAGGCCGAGGGCCACGTACAGCGCAGGACGAGGAAACATATTTTGCGATAGAGAAGAAGATGACGAGGGAGAAACGAAAAAAAGGGGATCGACAGTGTTGTTTATAGCTTTGATGAACCTTTGAATTGGTCAGCGCTAGATTCGATTCTGGGCTTCGTTAGTGCTGACTAGAGGCCGCGACTACCGGTGCCGGTAAGCGTAGAGTTACACTGCCGCCGCTGACGCAGCCGGAGATCAATTTGACGTGTACAATTTGTGTTGGAGATGAAAGAAGCAGAAGTTGGTGATGGAAGATGTTGGTAGATAAGCCCGAGGAGAGACGGAGAAGGAACAAGTCAGCTCTTCCAACATGACCAAACATTCAGCTCCAACCTTTCAACGCCATAAGCCCGATAAACATCTTGCAAAATGTCTAGAGGCGCCTTCTTTTTACTCAGAGCTAAACGTCGTGGCGTTCAGATGTGGCTGAATGAACCCAACTGGACGGGGCGGCCGCGATGCAACCTCAAGCTGACCTTTTGACAACGGGTCCAATCCCTGCACAGTATGAGGAATCAACCAGACTATTGGAAGCGGGCTGTCCCGTCATTGTTCGCCGAACTCGAGTTGGAGGTCACACCTTGAGGAAAGGGACTTTGGTTTGAGTTCGTTTATTGGTTGATGCGTCTTACGTTGCTACCCCGGATCTTGTCGTCCCCGAGACTGCGGATCTGGACTCTATCGTGTCGCTGCCAAGCCCTGCATAGGTGGACAACTGCTCCCCTCAGCTTCATAAGCGGGCTTAAGGGCTTGAACGCAATTTCAGCTAAGCCCATTGAAACGTGCTTGCACGCTTATGCAAGCCAGCGGAATACGAGCAGGGCGAGATCGTTGAGTGTTGCACGTTTTGTAGGCGCCAAGCCCCGCCAATCGTCGGACGAGATTGGCGGGAACTCGATCCTGGGCTAGATGAAGCCATCGACAGGATCCTTGATCAGCCCTCATCATCACCAAGATGTGAGATATCGTTATGTGAAAGTCGAAAATTTCTTCCCGCTCTTCGATTGTTAATTCAAAATATTTATGAGATGATTCTCACATTCATTGTAATTGTTGGAGAGGAAGTGAAGAAAGCCAATATTGATGAAAAGACCACATCTACCAGGCCCCTTCTTTCGCCGCAACCAAAAGGCACACCAGGTTCAGCTCAAGTGGCTGATAAATAACGCTTCTCGACTTTTAAACTTGACCTCTCAGCTCATGCAGCCTCTTCTATTTCGAGACGTAGCAAAGTTTCGCAGTCAAATCCTGGAAAGGTCCGCGATAGGCTCGTGTTCAAACAAGGGGCTTGGCGCGATCGATGCATGGAAAGGCTGAACCCAATCCCGCCTGGGCTGTGTTTATTTAGGACAATCGTTGGCGCCTTTCGTTGAGTCTGGACTTTGATCTGGTGCATGCCCAAGTAAACTGGATTGGGAAGCATGGCTGCACCCTGTTTGCGGTTGCATTGGGGATTAGAGCACTGCTGACCCATCCCCAAGCGAACAGTTCAAAGGCTACTTCGAAGGCTGCAGAGAATGGGCCATGTGCTTAAAATTTGGCTTCATGCGTACTCTCAGCTCCGTAGCTTAATGTCAACCAATGCCTCTGACCATGACCTAGCAAGACCCCCGCTGACAGGTTGGGCACCGAGGCACCCCTCTACTTTCAGGTGACCTGTCCGAAGCTGGGGGAAGTCCAGAAAAGGGGCTGGGGCCACATTTCTCTAGCGAACGGGCGTCCTCAGCCTTGACTGCTAAGGGGAATCTGCGATGTAACAGCAGGAGGGTCATATCATCAGGCTCATAGATGCATACATGCCAAATCGCGGACCTGGTAATATGTGCTTTAATACGTGGGTAAAGGAATATGGCTCTCAACTTGCTGGCCTTAGACGCTCTGTACATACAACTGACTTAAGAAACTTGATGTGAATCAATAGGTAGATACACATATATAACAGATAGAAGGTGGGTTGTTGTCACCATTCTTATCTCTGATATGTATTAAGACCGTCAGGGTTGTGAGAAAGATGTGTATTTATCTTTTCACATGATTGAAACAGCCTTTACGTATTCCCTTGAGGACTCCATGGCAGAAATAGAGAGTGTAAGTATGTGAAAGGTTACAAAGAAAGGTCTACCAAATACCTATCTCAAAGTAGGTACTTCTCTAATCTACATCCCACCCGCTGAGTCGATATCAGGACTAATGGCTCCGATAAACATGTCAAAAATGTTTCCATCGATAGGACTTGTATCGATACAATCACTAAGTTTGAAAGTCAGTTCCATGCGTTTCGCTATATCAATAGTAGTTTGTTTCTTACCAGTTGTATTGCAGACCAAATTGGTCAAGATACGCCAAGTATCGTTCGCCATCTGGATCATCTCCAAACCGCAGGAATTGAATCGCTACTTGTGTACGACTCAATCTCTTTCCGCGGATCACGTCGATAAGTTTCATAATTGGCTTCTCGACTCCCGCAGCGCCAGTCTCCCCTACACCCCATCGGCCGTCGGTTAGGACGAAGATAGTGAGGTTTTTCGGTTTCGTCAGCCCAAGCCTCTGATGCCAGGATGACAGTCGCGGGATGACTATCCGGTCTATGAAAGTTCCGATCTTGTCCTCAAAGGAGAACTGATCCCATTCTTGATGGTAAAACTTGCGTAGAAGTTTTGAAGTGGTTCCCTGGTGTATCGATGGGACTTCGGATGAGAAGCAGACTTCGACACCGTCAGGATCGAACTGTTTAGCTAGATAGGCAAGGATCTTGAATTTTTCCGCAATTTCCCGAAAATGTTCACCCATTGATTCGGACACATCTACGAAAAAGATGTGGTCACGACCTCGAACGTTATTCCCAAGTTGCCTCACGACATCTTGAACCTTGGGATCGACGGGACTGCGATTCTTCTTGGCATGGTCGTACCATTCTCGGGCTTGATCAAAGGTCAAGATGGGGCCCGATGATACGGGGCTTCGTGAAACAGACCATGGAACAGGAGAGACGGTATTCAAAGACTCATGATTGAAAAACTGAGGATGAGGGGCTTCGTTGGGCTGACTTCCAGATGATTCAACAACAGGTGAAGGAGGTGGTGAGTATTCTATTCTTGAATCAAAAGAAGCGGGACGAGCTTGAATGCGATGCTGTGAGTGGAATGATTGTGGACTAGTTGGTGGTGATATAGCTTCTGGTGGTAAAATTGTTGGAGAACTGGTTGTTGATAATCTGGGTGGTAGTGAGTTGTACTTAAGACCCATAGAGGAGGCTTGCATGATTTTGGCGAGTCGTTCGCAGAGAATTTGGGCTTCTTTTCGATCCCCTTGCGGGACCAACATGCATGTCTCAATCATGTCGAGAACCTGGAGGGTAATAGTGTCGTCTGGGAAGGAACCGCGGATCCAGTCATGGGTCATCCGCACGGTGCTCAGGGCCTCGGCGCTGTCATGGAAACATGCGACGTAATCAACTCCATGACGAATGGGCAGTTTCCTGGCTTCGGCGAGGCGTCTGTTTCGATAATCTTCCAGACCCTGCCTACCAGACTTTATCCAAATCGCAGCCTCGCTCATGACGCATCCGAGTGACCAGATGTCGATTTTGGGGGTGATGTCAGTTTGTCCACCACGCGGATAAAGGTGGTTAGATTCCGGGGCACCTGGTTAAATTAGCATTTAGACAACAGAAGTTCGAAAAATTTGCTCACCGTAGACCTGGCCTTCGTGTGAGCCGATACCACGCGTTTCTGGACTTGACTTTGCGGTTTTGGTGTGGCTGTATCCGAAATCTGTGATAACCAGCTCAATATCGTAGGGCTGACCTGATGCGGATTTGGAGACGAGAAGGTTGTCGGGCTTGATATCCTGGTGAATGCTGTAGTGTGCCGTTAGCTCTGATATTGTCAGGCGACGTTAAGTTTGGCTTACGTCTGGAAGTTGGTGTTGATGGCAGCCGAGTGAAGATGATGCAATCCCTCCAAGACACCACAGAAGGCATTCCAGATCTTGTTTGTTTCCGGTAGTGAGCGTGGTGGGCTCATGGCCGTATAAAATTCCTCCAAGTTTCCACCCTCGACGAACCCTAATATCAAATTGTATGTGGTGGTGCTGTCTAGGCGTTGTTGTTGGTAGCAGCCATGATAGCTGACGATGTGGGGGGAGGAACGGCTTTGTAGACTACTGAAAGTCTTTACCTCTCTTTCGTATTGTGCTTTGCTGGATTCATTGTAGGTCTTTCGGACGCGAGTGGCCTGTCATGTCATAGGTGAGCAGTGAACTTAGGATATGTTATTCTGTAAGATGCATTCTTCCTACCGTGTCGGAGCCTTTGTAAGACGGATTTGTTTCGATTTTGTGGAATTGGACCGTGTCGCCAGCCTTGATGAGGTCTTGTTTGCAAATGGGAAAGATGTAGTGAGGGCCGAAGACTTGGTTGTAAAGCTTGTGTTGGTCGAAGGTGACAGGGAAGAAGATCCATTGCGATTCGGTGATGGCCTCGAAGAGTCTGTTGGTCGCTGGCGTGTCGGGCCAGAATGAGGGACGGGCTTCTAGGGGAAACGAAGCGTCCTTTAGGTTGCGCTCGATGAGCCACTCAAGGAATCTGACTTCGTTGATGTACACAAGAAGGGAGAAAGTACACAAGAAGCTATGTCGGATGACACCCTGGGATTTGTTGACTGAATGAGCCCTCAATATCGTGTTGATGCTCTGGGTTTCCCAAAATTCCTCGAGACTGTACCGAGGGATGTAATGCGGTCTCTCTTTGCCGGTTCCATCTTGGCCATGGAATTGCATCTTTAAATGCTCAAGCTTCTCCCCAAACGTGGTCATGTTGTTGCGCGATTGGTCTTGATCTGCGAGAGTCAGGACATCAACCCGAACCCCACCCCTGCTGCCCAACTCTCGATTCTCAGGGTCTCGAGCTTTGTCTGATCGTGGCTTATCGGACGCCTCAAGAGCTCTCGTGTTGCCGAGCAGTTGCATCTCAGAAAGGCTAGATGGCTCTGGGGATTCGAGATTTGAAAGTGACTCTAAGTGCTGGAAATGCTCGAAAACTTGGGCTAGGTCTTGTTCCCACATATCGATGAACTCTCGCTCCTTGGGATCGGATGATCGGCCCTCATGTCTTTGTATGATGCTTCCCAGGCGCGTCAGGCAGTTTAGGATTTCAGACCTGAATGGATGGCGATAGCCTTGGAATCGAACCGATGCGTAATCAAGATGCGTATCTATGGCGAGCAGTAACGCTGAAATACTAGTCGTAGGATGGTAGTGACCTGTTCGGAGTATCAGGCTAGTGATATTCCTGATGGTGCTCACTAGAGTTTGGAAAGCTGTAACTTCGTCACTATCGTCTTGAGGTTCCTCTGTTGCCGATTGCTCGCCGTTTACCAACTCATGAGACTTCATGATATTCGATCCTATGGAGACTTGTGTTTCTTGATCACAGCATACGGACTCCCATGGCAAAGCCTGGAGCGCGAAATGGTGAAGATGCTCAGCCAAGTGATCGTCCGTCTCAGGATTTCGAAGAGACCCGTCTTCGTGGCATAGCGGGCACGCAACAGGGGGGACTCTTGTGCGCTGGCTGAGTTCAGCGAGGTCTGGTAAATCACTCTCATCAATCTCATCTTCGTGCTCAGCTAGAGTATGCGTGTGCCATTCTTCTTCGGTGTCGAATTCGAATTCTTCAGGGCGGTCGGAACTCAGCCAGCACGGGTCGCAAATCCACCGAGCTCTGGAGTGCTTGTCTTTGATATGCTTCTTCCACTCGGCCGTAGTGACGTACATGGAAAGGGGGCTATCACAGTCCCCATACACGCACACATAGGGGCTCAAATCCTCGACTACATGGCCACTATAAAAGTTAGATGGCTCTAGCGAAAGTTGGGGTTACATACCGCCAGCGTTCGTTGCTCGGATCAGAATACGAAGAGTCCAGGAGTTGAGCGCAGTAAGGGCACCAAAAGCTTTCCCCCTCGGTTCCTGGGCATTTGGGGCAGTCCTGTGTAAGGACTCTCTGAGATAGGTTTGTGCCGACAGATCTTGCTTTCTGTTCTTGAGGGTGTGAAGGCATGACCAAACTGCCAATATTGGTTGCTGAATGGGAAGACTGCTGAGAACCCTCCATCACCAGAGGGCCAATCTGTGTATTTTCGCCTTGCTTTGATGTGGTCTGTGAAACATGGCTCTGACTTGGAGCTGGAAAGGGTGGTTCAGTGGGCGGACCTGTGGTCATTGTCTGGGCTTGGGTGAAGGGCATCTGTGGCCGTTTCTGAACTTCCATTTTTCGATGGTATTGCGCAAGGTATAGATCAAATCGATTGCGTCTAACCAAGTTTGCCTGTATGAGCCGATTCTGAACTGGAGTCAGCCTCTGGGTGTCGGTGAAGTACGCCTTCAAGGTGATCCACACATTCTTCCAGAGCGGATCACCTGTCAGAGAGTATTGATGCATGACTTCATGCAAGGTATGAACCTTTGTAGGGCTCATCAAGAAGGAGTGTCGCATATAGTCCCCGAATTGCTTCAGCTCCGGTTCCCTGGCTGCTAGGAGTTTGTCGGCTCGCTGATGTCTGAATTTAGTCCCCGACTTGTGAATGGCAATAGAAATTTGCGCTAGATATCGAATCGTCGTTTCGATGTAGTATCTCTGCTCATCAAATGGAGAATAATCATCGGAGGACTGCAGGTCCGAGCCATCAACACCTGCTTCCTCTGGATCTTGCTCTTGTGTTGGGACGATTGTGGACTGAGAGTGATCACAACGTTGAGATGCTAGTCACGTCAGTTGAGAAACATACGAGAGGAAAGAAAATTGGCGTACCCGCATCAATGTACTTGTCCAGTGATGTAGCCAAGCTTTCAAGGAGATTAACCAGTGTGGTGCGCACGTCGTCTCGTTTCTGGACGCGATAATCCAACGAGGAGTGTCCTTCTTTCGCTGCCCCAATACCCAGGGACCACCAGTTGAACTCCGCCGACATCTTATCGATCCAGTCATCCCCAGAAAGATGGGGGTTCTTCTGGCATGACTCGAAAAGTGCCTGACACTCTAGGGTCCGACGTTGGATGCCTGTAGTCTCTGTCGGTCGGCTGTCTGAGCCAGATGGGTAAGGATCGATCTTAGCCTCGGCCTTTTCTTTCCTAGCTTGATTCTGCCGGGGATCTCGAGAATATGCATCTTGGGGCTCTGGATCAGTCGGTTGGTCTGCAGCCACCCAGTGCCGAGTAGTTAACATAACGAAAGACGCTTGCTTCAACGTGAAGATGTTGCGTTATTTCGAACAAGGCTGTCACGTTTGTGATGGGCGGGGTTGAGGCACCTGCATCGGAGTAAGTTCAATCCGGAAAATCAGGCTGCCAAGTCACTTCCTGCCTTGACGTGGCTGAATGAGCTGAGGGAGGGTGCGACCACGAGCCTGATATGATGCAAGAGGAATAAAGAAGAGGGCTTCCAAACAAACGATGATAGTTATATTTTGACTTAATCTGTAACCAATGCTGCAAATATATCGAGAATTTGACTATCGGCACCCCTTCATTCATGTCTGATTGACTTGTCGCATGTTGTGGAACGAAGAAAAACAATGCCTTGCGAGCTACCTCGCTCCTCTTCCCCTCGTTACGAATCGTACCGAAATATGCCAGTACGTCTAATGCCAAGCCAATCAAGCATTCTCAAAAGCGTTCATTATTGTGTGCGGAGGACCTAGCCTTGGTTGGCTGTTATAAAGCACTGGAGGGACTAGCAGCCTTGCAGGCGAGGTGACTGGAGGAACCGAGGGAGCTGGAGACCTGGACATTCTCTTCTTTCCTGACGCAGATATCCGCGGCAAGCTCAATGGCTTCACGTTGTTTGGCTTTCGTTTAGAGAGGTAAACCTCTAGTCGATTGACCAACCCGTACAACGCCTCCCGAATGCCTTCTTCATCCTTGACATGTGGTGGTACGAACAACTGGTTTGGTTGAATGCAGTTCTTGATGAGATTTTCCAGGGGATCAGAAATGTCCGCAAAGAAATTTGGCTTTTCGATGAGAGCCTTGCAGATCTTGAAGTTGGTATTGGGGTTGACTTTCCCTTTCGGACAATGCTGAGACCATTCCGCCTCATTGTATAGGCTTTCTATCGGCCGCCCAAGCTGGATCTCGATCAACATGACCCCAAGAGCGAGGATCTTGGGTACTGGGTGAAGCGGTCTCCCAAAGAGTAGCGGGCGACCCGGTTTCTTCTCAGTCGGTGCCAGCTGATGAAATGAGTTGTCGACTTCGGTCCCACGAGGGCTGGGAACGATGGAGACAGAAAGAAGAGGCTCATTGACAAAGATGCCCGTAAGCTCTTCACCCTCATCGTTCCGTCGGCGTTCGAAAAGAAAATGCACACTCTCCTTGTCCCATGGTTCGCGCATCCAGGGAGAGCTGTAGTATTGCCAAACGGCCTTGACCAAGAGCCATGAGAGCACCTCCTTCATTTTCTCGGTCAAGTCGTTGGTCGATTCATAGATCTCCCCCAGAAGCCGACCGAGGGAGATACTGGGCCTATCGGGCTCCCAAAGCCGTGGAGGATCGTCGTGAGTGTCAAAGTAAAGCTTCTGGCCCATGACTGAAAAGTACAGCAAGGCAAGGCCTTCCTCTTCCTGGGTTGAGATGCAGGCGCAAAATGAAGGATTCGAATCTAGGCCAACTCGCTGATGCTCACGTGAAGTATGGCTCTCAATGGTCCTGTCAATACCTAGGGTTAGAATGCCACGGTTCAGGTCAATGTGACGCTTCTTGGACTTACGCGGTCAACTCTCGCTGCACGGAAATTTGCGTATCTTGCCACCACGGTAAGCAATCCGAATCATACCCGTCATGATGCGGGTGAGCCTTGAATATGACCCCAAAAGTCACCCTGGTATCATCTTGATCGCAATTGTGTAGTCTGATATGGGCAACGACTTTTTTAGAATCTGCACAGCAACAGTGCATGAATAGAGCTTGGTGAAGAGACCCGATTTCCCTACCATACTCCGGAGGGTCCTGACTCGCAGCTCGAAGATCGATATCAGACGGTGAGATGGCGATTTTCTCTTCGGGCTCCGGGGGCAGAAATAACTCTAGACAGGTTAAAGCTTTTCTGCGTTGTCGCTGGCATCTCTCAGAGCTGGCCAAGTTGCGGATGACCGGCGTCACGGCCTCCACGTCAATGATGAGCTGGTCAAGTGTTGGGTATGGCCCCTCTGTCGGAGTCGCGGGCTGCGCTGTATGTCTCGGCTACACGTTGCC
Organism: Fusarium euwallaceae; assembly: GCA_002168265.2. Classification (NCBI taxonomy): domain Eukaryota; kingdom Fungi; phylum Ascomycota; class Sordariomycetes; order Hypocreales; family Nectriaceae; genus Fusarium; species Fusarium euwallaceae. The sequence continues at coordinate 336,580 of NHTE02000053.1, forward strand.
AGCAGTCAGTCATTCTGGATCTGAAATAGAATTGCGTGTCTCGATCACCTGGCATAACCTCTCTAGTTCGTCAAGAAGCTCTATTGCCTCGCTCTCCGAGTCCTCGTTACTGGGCAACGTCCGGAGCCATTTCGCGAGACGAGCCAGCACCGCCTGGAGGGCCGCGCAGAACTGGAGGCAGGACTTGTCCGCGCACAGGCTTTCGGCGATAACTCGCAAGCGATCCGACGCCTGGAGAGCATATTGGATAGAGGCCATGTCTACGCCGACGCCTTGCAGTTGTGGGGAAAAGTGCAGCCCTGGAGGACGAAGAAGATGAGATGATCACGTCGGAGAAGGAAGCTCCTTGTGCCGAGCCTGATTCATTTATGGGCCAATAGGGGGCGAGAAGCATTGTCTGGGTTGAAAAGGCTGGGCGCAGCTGAGCTGGGCATGCGGGGTAGGGCTTGCGGTAAATTGGGAGCAAAGGACAGCGGGCTGCATACAAGGCTGATGCGAAGAGGCTGTAGTGCAGTTAAATATTCCATGGGCATTGCGTTGGAAAATGTGTGAGGATCACGATCAGAATCAGGGTGCGATAGTTGGCGTAGAACTGCGTGGAATAGAGACGCGCTATCTTCGGGCTTGATCACCCCTTGACAGATGGATCTGCAATGTTTCTGGAAGAGGGAAGAGGTCATACGGTGCTGAATAACTTTCACAAGGCATATTGTGCTCAGTTATGCAAAGTAGTAACAATGCCCTGAAAGGATTCTTCTCTCAACTAACCACCCAACTACCAACCCATTCACCACGCAATCTTGGCAACAATCGACCCAGGGAACTTTCTAACAATAAACTTCCTAACCTCATCCACAAACAAAATACCAAATCCAAGAGGAATAGGAATAAGCCAAAACTCAATAGGCACCGAAGCAGTGTCAAACAGATTCTGAATACCCGGCACCTCGGTGACAAAGATGGCAATGACCAAACTGATGAGCATGCTAAGGATCAACCAAGGATTTCGGTGGGGCTTGGTGATTGGATCCGCCTGGAAGATGCTCAGACGACGGTTTCGTACGGCGAGGATGTTGCCCCATTGGAGGAAGACGAGGGTTACGAAGTAGACGCATTGGCCTGTGTTGTTGAAGTTTATGAGTTCTTCTTGGGTGTAGCCGCGGTATCCAGCAGAGTAACCTTCAAAGAGGAAGAAGAGCTCTGAAACGGGCATCTTGGCGTGTCGGTACATGTAAAGGAAGAACATGGAGTGCGCAGTGATGGTTTCCATGAAACCAGTAAAAAGGTAAGCTTGGGTGTAAATCTTGGCGTTGATAAGATGATCATGCTTGTGGTTTCGAGGAGGCAGGGACAAGAGGTCGAATTCTTCTTTTTCCATGATGAGGGAGAGACTTAGGAAGAGATCGGTAAAGACGCAAATGATGATCATGAGGAATGCGCTCAGGGGAAGGGGAACACCAAAGAAGACGTTGAGGATGACGGGCCAGATCTCGGACCAACTTCCAGCGGGTAGAAGGTAAGAGATGACCTTTTGGAGGTTCTGGAAGACGAGGCGACCGAGACGCATGGCATCGATGATGGAGTCGAAGCGATCGAGAAGAACAAGATCGGCGGCTTCAATAGCGACATCGCTACCACTAACAATGGCAACACCAACATCAGCAGCTCGAAGTGCAGGAGCGTCGTTGACACCATCACCAGTAACAGCGACAACATTATCGCGAGCACGAAGCTCAGTAACGATACGAAGCTTCTGCTCAGGAGTAGTTCGCGCAAAGACGACTTCCTCGTAAGCGCAGACAACATCCCAATCCTCTTCATTCAATCGACTAAGATTGGAACCCTCCAGAAGCAAACTTCGGTTAAGAATAGGTGCGCGCTCCTTCTTCTTAGACTTGCTCTTCTCCGAGATGGGTTCTCCAGTTGAGTGAAGAGAGTCAATGGTATCGGGACCGCTGGTGCCGGTGAAGATGCCGGTGTTGCGAGCAATTGCTGCGGCAGTCAAGGCGTAGTCTCCAGTAACCATGAAGAAGCGAGTTCCAGCACGACGGCATTGTTCGACGGTAGCGGGGATCTCGGGACGATGAGGGTCGATAATACCGAGCATTCCAACAACAGTGAGGTCGTGAATCGCAGAGTGGGTAATCTCATCGCTGAAGGCGTTGGTTCCGGCGACAGCGCGAGGAGTAATGAGCTTCTCACAAAGCACAATCACTCTTTCAGCCCGACGAGAAGCTTCATCTTGAATCTCCTGAAACTTTTGACGAGCTTCGCGGTTGAGAGTCTCGACGGAGTTGGTTTCCGAAGACCAGTACTTGGTACATCCAGCGAGAAGAATATCAGGAGCACCCTTGATGATGGCACGGTACTTTCCACGCTTGTCATCAGACTGAAAGAGGGCCAACATCCATTTGTTCTTGGAATTGAAGGGAACCTCAAAGACACGCTGAGTTGTCTTCTTCAAGCCATCACCAGCAGATCCAGATGCAGCAAATCGAAATACGGCAGTATCAGTAGCATTGCCTTGTATTTTTCGCTCGTGGATCGGAAGATGAATCGTAGTCGGATCGAACGAAGCATCATTGCAGAGAAGTGCAGCGCGATGCAAAGCAACAGCAGCTTGACTTGGCTCAGTCGCTTCATGCAAAAGGTGAAAGTCGTCGGCAGAGTCAAGCTTCTGATCAACAAAAGCCACAGAGTTGACAAACATTTGATTCTGCGTCAAAGTACCAGTCTTGTCTGAGCAAATGACATTAACACAACCAAGAGTCTCAACAGTAGATAGACCCTTTGGCAAGACGTTAACAGCCTTCATGCGACGAGCAACCATCATCAGTGTCAATGCGACAGCGACAGGCATACCCTCTGGGATAAAGGCCACGACGCATGCCATGACGTTGACGAGCATGGCTGGGACGCTGAGGAAGTCGGGGTGGTCGACGCGTAGCCAGCCTGCCCAGGTGAAGAGGATGAGGAGGGCAAGGAATATGGTCATGCAGACGATGATCTTGACGAAGCGGGTGATCTCTTGTTGAATCAGGGCAGCAGAGTCTTTGACGCCAGCAGTTGAACTTGCGATGCGACCCATGACGGATCGGGGACCAGTAAGGATAACAACACCAACACCATTACCATTCATGACAGTCGTACCCATGAAAGCAATGTTGCGACTCTCAAGAAAGTTGCGATCAGTCTGATCAACAGCACCCTCAATCTCATCAGACTCTCCAGTAAGAACCGATCGATCAAAGCGAATATCACCAGAGTGACTGATGAGTCGAAGATCAGCCGGGACTTTATCACCGACCTGAAGGTAAACAATATCACCAGGCACAAGACCAACAGTAGGCAAACTCTTGAGGTCACCATCTCTCTTGACAAGTGCAAAAGAAGGCAACAGGTCCAAGATAGCATTCATGGTCTTTGCAGTAGACCAATCCTGAAAAGCAGAGAAGCCAGCTTGGAGAAAGATGACGATGATGATGAGGACGGCCAGGGAGAGATTTTGGACTGAAGGGGGGTTGCTCAGGGGTTGCCAGCAGAGGAAAAATATGATGGCACCAACCCAAAGAACAGAACAAAAACCTCCAAAGATGTACTTCAAGGTTCGTTTGATGTAGTTCGTCTTTGGATGAGGCAGAGAGTTATTTCCATCTCGTTCAAGACGGACTCCAGCAGCATGCTCAGAGAGACCAACACCAGGGCTAACGTTGAGTTGCTGACACAGCTGCTCAACCTGAACCTCATGATACTGAAGATTGGCAAAGTAATCCTCATCATCCTTATTCTTGAGACCCTTGCCATCCTTTTCACCCTCAAGCTCAGGTTCTTGTTGCTTCGCTTCGCTGACTTGTATAGACAAGGTACGGTATTCGATCTGAACGCCCGAGTACGGAGAGGATGCGGGTATCTGGCTGCGTGTGCTTGATCGAGAGCGGGAACGACGACGGGAGAGGGTACGTGTTAGACCAAGAGGTGCATCTTCGTCAGACGCACCGTCTCGACCACGACGGTTACCATCTTGAAAGGTGATTCGAGGGTTCTGTGCAGCAGCCTCGAGATCGACCTCCTTTGTGGGCTGAATGTCGGGATCTGGCATATTGGCGGGCGTTGAATCTGCAGGAGAAGCAGGGGAGATGAAAGAGGAGGGTGGTAGATAACAAGCAAGGGTAAGAGACACGAGGTAAGTAAGAAGGATTGCAGTATGGATTGACAGCGAGATATAGGTACACTCTTTCCAAAAATTCCTCTCCTTTCTCAAGGAGGCCTCCCTGCTTCAAATACGCAGTACGAAGCAGCGCATAGCGAAAATCCCTCATACATTTTGTCAATTGGGTGAGTGGAAACTCCGTTATGAAATTGTGAGTAGAGGTTAGTGATGCTATACACGAGCAGTACACGCACCAAGCGCAAGAAGATTGTGTGGGTGATGTCCCAACCTGTCTCACAGGACTAGCCACTACAAGTTCCCTAATAATGTACACTTCCCACTCGTCTAGACCCTGCTGACGGGCGCTGGGTGTGGGAAATGACGACTCGGTCATGTCTAACCAAATATGGCCCTCCGCGGTTTCTGATATCTCTTTGACCTGCCAGCTGGCTCGGGATGCCGAATCTGGGCCTTGTACTGTATACTCCACGTGTGCTGCTTCGGTTAAGCGAGGTAATTATCTCATAATATCACCTTGAGAAATTTTTTTCTTTTATGGGAGGAGGGGAAAAGGGTTTGACGCCTCTTACGAGGTTTGGGTCAAGCTCATCCGTTGGTGCGACCTGAGGGACTTTTGTATTGACATGTGAAGACGACAAACAGTGAACACATCTTTTACATACGTAGGTAAAATAAAAACCATTTAAATCGAATAATACAATATTAATGCTGGTCTTTTCCTCAAGACCCTTGCCCCTGATCAAGGTGACACTCTCAGAATAAGGTATTCACATTAAACGTGGGTGCAGCCGTCTTGGCATCATCATAGCGTGTGTAACCGAAGCTGCCAAATCCGGCAGTGGCAGTGCTCGGCGTAATTGAGCTCCGTTATTGGCTGCTCCGCAATGTCTAGCTTGAAAGGACAACACCCTCCGGAGTGAGAAGGGTTCAGATCTGAAATGCCTCATACTGAGACGAAGAGGCGGTCGAGAAATCCTGTTTTTGTAAAAAGAGGGGGTGGCTATGGTTGCTGGAGCGTTTGATGGACAGCTAACAGCACACGCAAACGAACGCACAGCTGCATGGGAGAAAACAAACTCGTCACGTTGTAAGCGGGGTGAGACAAGGAGTCAGTCACTGCGGGTTTCCCAATCTTGCGTCTCCGCAGATGTCCATCTCTTGGCAGTCCCAATGATCCCCAGACCCTTGCCATCTCCTCGTCCACCTCCAAAGCTGCTACGGCAAACCCCCAGGTGAATGGAAGAAACCAGGGCCAGTCTTCGCACACAATGGCGGCCTCGCAATCTTTCACCCACGCGCCCCCTATCCTTCACCGCCACCACGTCTCCCAGGTAGCTGCTGACCACTCCCTCCACGCCCAAACTCAACACAGTTACGCTCGTGATTCTTGGCCCGTCAAGAGCCGCTTACCCGGATGACCACACTCAAGAAAGTTGCCGATTGCCACAAGGTGGTTGTCTTCGAGGCTGTATCATGTAAGACGACCAATCAAATGTTAGGACAGCCAGTCAGAACTATGCCGCCGTTCGTGGTCGGCAGTTCCAGACCCCGAGGCGACGCGACGCGCGTACAGGGTAAGAATGGAGATGTCATATAAATAGGGGTAATCGCGAAAAAAGATGGTTTACCGTATCCGTGCCGGAATGGAGATTTATTTTTGCTGCAGTTCGGCTTTAGGGCTGTATTGTTCGGTAATGATTGATGAACTATTCTCTGTCCCCGTCACGTGAGGGTCTCCTGGCTGCTCCCGTCGTGTGTCAACGTGTCTCACACATTCCAACGTAGCATCATCTCAGTATCAATGTTCACTGAACAGTACAACTAATCATGGCTGTTTTTTTTTCTGTCACAAGTTTATGTATTCTTAGCATGTACCTAGTGGCTAATTGTTTCTATTTTCATTATTTTCCAAGTGTTCCATAGGCAAGTCTTTTTGGCCATGTGATGGCCGACTCAAAGCCATCGTCAATGTGATCATTTGCAGCGGTGAGTTTTATTTCCACAATTTGTGTCAAAAACTAAACTCTTCAACTCCCATAACTGCCGGTCTTTTTCAGGATGAGAAGAGAACTGTCGCAATCATCGATATCCAATTTTTTCCCCCCCCGGGTTATGCGATCGGTGAGAGGTCAGTTCTCACAAATGCCTACCGCCGTTTGGGGATTTGGCTTTATGGGACATGCACAGTAACTTGCTCAATCCAATACCTCGTTATCTCTATTACTTAGGGACTCGAGAGCGCGACTTGGAGGCTATTTGTCGCGCATTGAGATACTACATAAAACCGCTAAGTTCAACCCATTTAGACAAAAAATGGCTTTCTAATCCGTCCAAGAATGCCTGTCTCTACACAATCGCCACCATCAGGCAGTTACTAGACTACGACGTCATTCAAGATTCATGGTGTTTTCACATCGGTGAGACAGACAAGGCTGAAAGTTGAAGGCAAAAGACTTATAGAGACTATTGGCTTGGCCTACATCATTTTCATGCAGGGTCCATTCAGCTGTGTTGGAATCGAACCAGTCATGTCTTGAATAGCCCGCCACAATTGGGATAGCGACTCCTGCCAAGACATTGAGGCATTCATTTTCCCTTGTTTTCAACTTGGACCTTTTAATACTTAAACCTCTCCTTCTCCCTCTCCAATGAGTAGAGCACCGTCGTACTAATCCGTCTCGAGACCTTCACCGCAAACCACGATGCACAGTCTATCTTTCTTCGCCACGCAGCTGCTCGCGCTCACTGCCACTGTCTGCGCAAACCCAGGCCCAGCCCCTACTCTGCCACCCGCGAATCTGGTCGAACGAGACGCGAGTTCGACGCGAGTTAGCACGTCATACTACGCTCTGGCTACAACACAGGTTCCGAGAGATGAATATTATGTCGGGATGGGCAAGAACGGGACTGAGGGAAACTACTGTTAGTCGTCATGTTTCGTCTTGCATTTCCGGCTAATGAGGTTTCTCAGACTGGGTTTCTTGCATCAACGAACCCTTCACGACGATCAGCAGCTACGGCGGATGCGGACGCGACGACGTGTATACTCGATGTTCGGGCAGAACAGCGCTGGGAATGGACGGCGGTGAGATTCTATGGTAGGACATCTCGAGATCTTGGACACTCTGCTTGAGTACTAATGATTGTTGCAGTGATGTGGAATGCGTTACGCACAGGATCTACCAAGATCTTGATGTAACAACATGGACCCCATTCCTCGGTTGCGGCAGAGGAACCAGCACGATGAACCTCTTGCGGACATCAACCAGTTCAGGCGATCAGGGTTAGTTATTGCCTATTTAACATCATGTGTTGGTAGGGATGTACTCACGCAGGTTTGCAGATGCGACCACCACAACAGGATCCCTCACGACGACCACGACAACCGATGAACCTAATCTTGGCGCAGAGTTACGGCCCTACTTTGGAGCGGCCCGCTTAGTAGTTGTTGTAGGTGCAGTTGCACTACTTCAGCTATAATTGAACCAGATGGCGCAATGGTTTTTCTTGGTGAGGTGGAGCGGCCTTTCTAGTCATACCAATAGATCTCGGGGGTTTGGATCTTCTCTGAAATTCAGAATTGCAGGTCCTTTTCTCTGTGGACAGACTTGTAGACTGCTCTGCAATGCTGCCCGTTGGACATGCGCTTTGTTAAAGGGAAAGAAGAACTGCCGGGAGAGGGGGTTGTGATGGGAGAGAGCCAGCGCTCGTGGTTTGGATACAGACCCATGTAGACATTTTATCAAGTTGTAATGGACTTAATATTGATGATTACGATAAGACCTGTTTTCATAGAAAGCCCAGAAAACTCCCAGTTAATAATATACCTGAAATGCAGAACTCCTACTTGATAATTTTGCCTTCCAGCTTCTCCAGCCTCTCCAGCTTACATTTCAAAACCCCGGTACGTGCCAGTCACTACCAACAGACGACTCTGTTCCAATGCCAACGTGACTCATTGCATGATACCCCACAGGGAAAACTCACCTTCCCCATGTCTCGCCAAGTCTCCCCCTCCTGGGCGTACTGGGAGTTTCCTCATGCATCCGGTGGAGAGAGGGGAAGCTAGTGCGATATTAGCCGGCCAAACAGCTGATCAGCCAGGCGAGGACTTCCCAAGAACGACAAGTATAGCAGCAGTAGATTGATCTAACTACCTTATTTTAGAGAATGAAAGGCAGAATCTCGTTTCTGGATGATTCTGAACCCTACTGTGTAGTTATGTAGTTGTGCCTGTGGTTGGAAACATATGAGGACATTGAAGTGCCACAGAAGACTTTGTCCTGACCGGGTAGATGCTTGGCATTTATGAGAAGAGTTTTAAAATTCCTCTAGTTTGTTAGCCATGGTGGCCATCCCTTCTCCCGTCGAGACCTAGAACAAAAAGACGACACAGATGCTACGCACGGTGTTGGATAAATCCTAGGCCATCCTTGCTGCTACAGTACGGCCTTGACTCGAGCCCTCCAATCAAGTATAAAATTCCAACAGAGTTGCATGAGTTATCCCGGTTAGAGTTGTCCCCCTCCCTCTTGGACTGAGACTAATAACTCCGGTGGGGGTGGGTATCGCATCTTCCGGTGGGCGCCCAAGACATGAATGACGGCACTCACCCCGGTGGCGGAAATAAGGGAACGTCGAAACATCTTGGACAACTTCTCTTTCGCTAAAAGCAGGCACCGTCATAAGCTGCTACATAGAACTGTGCTCCTGTCATTGTCCTCAAAGGAAACCTGTCAGAAACAACCATGCTTTATCGTCGAGAAAACATCCTTGTCTTCAAATATGACGCCGAAGAACTCTGGGCACAGCCATGGGGTCCCAACGCCTTCCGTGTGCGGTCCACCAAGTCAAGCATGATGCCGACGGAGGACTGGGCCCTCCTCCCAGCCCAGCCCGTCTCACCTGAGATTCACATCTCGGACGACGGTGCCGTCATCACCAACGGAAAGACCAAAGTTCAAATATCAAAGCTAGGCAAGCTCACCCTCAGCAACACCCGCGGCACAGTGTCAATCGAAGAGTACGTCCGCAACAGACGCGATCTACTTGACCCCAAGTGCAGCGCCATTGAGGTCGAGGCCCGAGAGTTCAAGGCCATCACCAGTACCGAGAACTTCCGTCTTGCCATGCGGTGGGAGAGCCCCGACCCAAACGAAAAGATCTTTGGTATGGGCCAGTACCAGCAGCCATGGCTCGACCTCAAAGGTCAGGACATTGAGCTGGCCCATCGCAACTCGCAGGCCAGCGTCCCGTTCGCTCTCTCATCACTTGGATACGGCATCCTGTGGAATAACCCTTCCATCGGGCGTGCCGTGTTTGGAAAGAATATCACCACATTTGAGGCCTACTCGACAAAGGCTCTCGACTACTGGATCGTGTTTGGGGACTCTCCAGCTGAGATAGTCGAGAATTATGCCAGTGCGACAGGAAAGGTCCCTATGATGCCCGAGTACGGGTTGGGGTTCTGGCAATGTAAACTTCGGTATCAATCCCAGGAAGAGCTGCTCGAAGTTGCGCGGCAGCACAAGACGCGCAATATACCCCTCGATGTCATTGTTGTCGATTTCTTTCACTGGCCCAAGCAAGGAGAGTGGAAGTTTGATCCTACGTACTGGCCAGATCCCGGTAAGTTGCCTCTGGGCGACGGTTTCTGTGCGTTGCGCCAGAGAGGAAACAAACTAATCTTCAATAGACGCCATGGTTCGAGAACTCAAAGACATGGGCGTCGAGCTAATGGTCTCGATATGGCCAACAGTCGACAAAAAGTCAGAAAACTACCACCATATGCTCGAGCACGGGTATCTCATCCGTACAGACCGCGGTGTACGAACCGGTCTTGATTTCGAGGGCGAGACGATTCACATTGACGTAACAAATCCCAAGGCACGGGAATGGCTGTGGTCGATCGTCAAGAAGAACTACTTCTCAAAGGGTATCAAGACCTTTTGGCTGGACGAAGCCGAGCCCGAGTATGCGGTCTATGACTTTGATAACTACCGGTACTTTCTTGGATCCAACTCGACCATTGGCAATGTCTATCCCGTAGAGTATGCCAAAGCCTTCTTCGAGGGACAGCAGAGTGAGGGTCAATCCAATATCGTCAATCTGGTTCGTTGCGCTTGGGCCGGTAGCCAGAGGTACGGCGCCCTGGTCTGGAGCGGTGACATCGCTTCATCGTGGGCCAGCTTTAGAAACCAGCTGGCCGCCGGTCTCAGCATGGCCATTGCCGGTATACCCTGGTGGACGACTGATATCGGTGGTTTTCACGGGGGTGACCCGGACGACCCCAAGTTCCGCGAGCTCTTTGTGCGATGGTTCCAATGGGGCGCGTTCTGTCCTGTCATGAGGCTCCACGGCGATCGGGAGCCGCGACAGCCTCAGCAGGGCACCACAGGCGGTGCTACCTGTTGTAGCGGCGCGGCCAACGAAGTGTGGTCGTATGGACCCGAGGTCTATGATATTTGCTGTAAGTATATCCAGCTCCGGGAGAGCTTGCGGGACTATACAAGACAACTCATGAGGGAGGCCCATGAGAAAGGAGGTCCTATAATGAGGCCACTGTTTTACGAGTTTCCGGGGGATAAGAGGTCGTGGGAGACGTCGACTCAATACATGTACGGGGACAAGTACCTCGTCTGCCCGGTGCTGGAAGCTGGCGCCCGGACTCTCGAGGTTTACCTTCCGCCCTTGGAAGATGAGTCCAAGTGGACTCACTTGAACGGCGGCGAGAGCTACTCTGGAGGACAAGTTGTCGAGGTTACTTGTCCACTAGATGAGATGCCAGTATTTGTGAGGTAGTGACCATTCGATGGGACAGGAACGGGATAACATGAGACAGGGGGAAACGCAGCCCTGAGTACACATGTACCCATACAATGGCACTGAGATGGTTTCCGACATATCAGGGTAGTTTCAAAGGCCTCTTTGGACTTTGAAGAAACGGGAGAATTTCCCATCCGTGAATAAACTCGGCCAAATCATGCCTCATATCCTTCCTTCTCTCCTGATGAGGCACCTTCTACAGGTGCGGCCTGGATCAGACATTCCAGTATCGCTCGAAATGAGTTGCTTATACCCCACCGGTTTGCCGGACTTTGTGCCAGCCGTGATGCTCGTCTGCCTTCGCCAGACAGCAGCCGCACGCCCTCTTGTAGAATCTTTCGAGGGGCTCCGGCACTGCAGATGTTTCCTACTCGAAGCAAGTTTGCTGACATCTTGTGCCCCAGCCTGACATACGTCTGCACCATTTCGTCGTCACACGGTCGATCTAGGTAGATAAAGTATAGTTCCGGTTCCTCATCCGACTCGACACCGGTTGTTGACATACTGTCCACCCTTTCGCCCGAGTCCGGGACTCCATTTGATTGCCGAACCCTGAGCTCTTGCTGGCGCACTGTGGACACTGTGGACACGCTGTACGCCCAGAGACATAGGGTGGCAGCATAAACTGCAAAAGGTTCTATGAAGTCGTTGACGCTGTATCGACGGACATACCACAGAACAGCCCCGGCGTGGACGAGTGCAAGTCTCGCCTTGAACTGATCGGCAATGGCCCATTTTCGTAAATGACCACACGCCTCCCTATACTGAATCTTGTCAACGATTCCACTGGAGTTTCTCACACCAGAAAACGCGGCCACATATTGCATGTTCTTGATTGGCGTCAGTAGCAGCAGCCGCGAGAGGTGAAGGTGCAAAATAGTTGGATGTTCCAGCCCACCTGCCTTTGCTGCAGTTCCATTTGCGTTCCAGTGCAGGATATCGAGGCAGTCACAGGCGCTGTTTCTCCATTTCGACATAATGGGCAGTGCTGGTGGCCAGGTTTCGGCAACAGACTGAAGAGTTGAGCGGGACTCGATTCTAGCATTAGGTACCCAGTTCGACAGTCGAGTCTGGTACTGGGTCATGGCCTCACTCGTCCTCCTTAGAATCGCGTAGATGAGTAGCAGGTAACCGAACTCGCCGAGATGTGGTGGTAATCGTTTCTCCATGTACAGGATCTCGATTGATTCGGGCATTGGACCTGGGTGAATGGTGTCAGCACACCCGGTGGTATGGTGACTTGGATCACCCTGACCAGGTTTGTTCCTATTTTTAATCTCCTCCACAGTCGAGGCTTCCCAGAGGTCTTGAGCGCATGGCAAAGGCGACGAGACATCCGCAAGATGTAAGAGAGGCTGGCAGTTGAATTCAAGCACAAAAATGCAGTCTAGAAGCTACTAATCCGTTAGCAGCGTTGATAATCGTCACCGCCCGTCACTCCAGTACTAACCCACGTCATCATTCCTGTGCGGATTTTGGCCTGGAAGTCTGACCATGTCTCTACCAGAAGTTCCGATGGACAAGTGTCAATTTTGAAGTCAGACTCTCGCATGGACAAGAGTTGCAGAGCCTTGCACTGCTCCACGATGTGATATCGATTAGCCATGGCGCGGTGTATCAGGTTTTTTCTGCCGCTGTGAAGCATCCAGATGAGATTGAGAATGCTAGCTTGAAGAGTTGGTAGGCCAAAGCGAACAGAGGTAGACGTCTGTCCTGATGGTCGCCAGAGAAGCTCGTCATCATCTTGAGGAGAGGACATGTAGTATTCCATATGTGCATTAACCATTTCGAACATTGCGTCCCGCCACCCAAGGCTCTGAGCCTCCGGGCAGTACCAGGAGCCGACGGCTGAGACGGCGAGAAGCAAAACCCAGTCATCTGGCTGCGGTAGCGGGCGTCTGGGACTTTGAGAAAATCTGCTCTTCTGAACAAATGGGTAGGAGGGGTGGAATTTCTTAAAGTAAAGCTTTGCGAAACGCTGCATGTGAGGCAACGGAGGTATCGTAGTCGGCGCAAAGTTGAGTGCTTTAATATGAGAGATCGACTGCACTTGCAGTATCAAGTCGTTGCAGTCGGACTCAAGAACGTAATCCTCCCCAATTGTCGGTATACATCCAGTCTCGAAGCCTGTAGAGAGAGGGGTCGCTGAATGGTTGGAGTCGCATATACTTCCATCAGAAGGAGGCACGCCCATTGCTGGGTGTGTTTCGGTCAAGCGGCCTCCGAATGGGGCCCTCGCAGCTGCGCCATCGACATAAAACCTTCCCTCGGTTGCTTTTGAATCTTTTGAAGATGTTGAGCCTTTGGCAGACAGTGAGGGGGACGTGCCCGTGGCCATGAGTTGCTCATTTTGTTGCCCAGGCATAATCCAACGGCCATGCTCGACAAGAGGTCTCTGTATTTGGCTAGAGTAGTTCTGTGGTGAAGTGCCTGGAGAAAGAGCAGCTTGGGAGAGGCCTAGGGCAAATTCGAAGTCACCCAATGCCATGCCGTTACCGGATGTTGCGATAAACTGACTATCCCACTCTGGCATCTCTTGATACTGAGGTGATAGCCAGTTCAGTGCAGACATGCCCAGAACAGGTTCGGGAAATCCTGGGCCAAGAGCAAAGTTGTTGGTGTCGACTGAACGAAAAGCCGTGCCAGTTGGGTCCTGTGGAAAGCCCGCGTTACTCTCCAGGTTGATGGTCGGTGTCCAGATTTGGCCAGATGTCAGAGGCGCACTCGGGTTCATGGTTAAATTCTCAGTGTCATGTTGACTAATAGGTCTAGGCCCTCCCGGCTGCGGTGCTGGGTCCTTAGGGTCGATCAGGTCGGCATCACGGTGGTCTGTGGAAGCTTTACGCTTTCGTTGCACAGGATAGGTGCACTCGAGGTTTTTCGCGTGACATCGCCTGCAGGGTGACCCTTTGGAGCACCGGACCCGGCTGGTAGCGCACTCACGGCAGGCTCTAGCAGAGACGCCAACCAGATCGGATGCGCTCTGCTCGTGGGACGAGATGTGGCGTTGGAGGACGTCCAGACGCGAGAAGGACTTGCTGCACTGAAGACACTGGAAGGGTTTCTCACGGGTGTGGCTGCGAGTATGGCGCGTCAAGTGTTCCTGGCGCGCAAAGGTGCAATTGCAGATGTCGCACTTGATCTGAGCCTCGGCCATTGCATTGCGCGGCCGAGATACACATCGACCCACGAGGTTGCATAGCAATCAGAAGACAAAAGGCATGGGATCGCAATAATCGGCGGTGAAGAAGCAGGTGGGCAGCCTCGCCATAGGGGAAACGTTGTTTGTGTCAGTGAATGTGATGAGGTTGTTGAGTTGGAGTTGGTAGGCTAGGTTAGAATTGTGTGGGCCATGCACCACGGTGGCGGGGAAGGCAGCCTAACTCGGCAGTCGCACTTTCCCCAGGGGGAATTGGGGCATTGCTACGGGGGCCATCCAGCCAGCCAATCCGGGGAAATCACACCGTCCCTCGGGAACAGCTTTATTTAACAACAGCCCAGATTTAATAAACAGTTTCCCTTTCTAGAGATGAGCAAACAAAAGAGACGTTATCAAGCCAGCTCCCTTTTCTTTCTACACACTAGGTACCTAAGGAATCGTCGCTGCATAGCTACCTATCGCCGTGTTTGTGCGGGGCCCCCACCGGAGCCCCGCCGTCAACCTCCGGTGGGGAGAGACCGCTCCGGCGGGGGGACCATACGACCGGCATCGACATGGAGCTCAGCTGATCCGGGTAAACAGGTCAAAGGAGCATGGCATGAACCGTGAATCCATTCCATGTTGCTCTAACCCCCGCAATGCTCATCGGCAGAGAGAGAGAGAGCTGGGGTTGCGGGGTGATCCGACTGGATGGTCAGGGAGCCTTACCCAGAGGAGAGTAAACGTTGAGCACCTGTTGCAAAAGATGCATCACCCCTGACATTCATACCCAAAGACGCTTAAATACAATCCTTCATCCCTTCATGTGGATTGTTTCTGTTACTACCAACCGCATATTTTGCAGACACGTTGACACAGTCGTCACTTCACCATGGCTATCAACGACGACAAGGTGACCAGAGTCAGCCAAGATGATCACCCTCACGACTATCACGACACCAAAGACCTAGCCATCGCCAAGCAGGCAGCCGAAGAAGAGCACAGACTCACCTTTGTCGAAGCTATCCGTCGATACCCTCTAGCCGTCATGTGGTCTGTCCTACTCTCGACCTCCATCATCATGGAAGGATACGATATTGTCCTGATCTCCTCCTTCTTTGCTCAGCCTTCCTTCAGAAAGCACTACGGGGAGTACATTCCTGAGTCCGACACTTATCAGATTACGGCTTCATGGCAAAATGGTCTCAGTAATGCCGTTAGTGTTGGAACTATCATCGGTGCCTTTGCCAACGGTTTCTTCACTCATAAGTTTGGCTATCGCAAGGTCCTCCTCGCCTCACTCGTCGCCATCTGCGGATGCGTATTCATCTCCTTCTTCTCTCCTAGCCTCCCGGTCCTGCTTGTCGGACAGTTCCTCTGCGGCATCCCTTGGGGAGTTTTCGCCACCATGGCCCCGGCCTACGCATCCGAGGTCTGTCCCATGGTCCTACGTGGCTATCTCACTGTTTATGTGAACCTCTGCTGGGCCCTTGGACAGCTCGTCTCCGCCGGCGTGCAAGCTGGGTTCTCTAATAAGGAAGGCCAATGGTCTTACCGCGTTCCCTTCGCCATCCAATGGGCTTGGCCGGTTCCCCTTTTCATTGTACTCTGGTTCGCCCCTGAATCTCCTTGGTACTTTATCCGCACCGGAAACTATGACGAGGCTGAAAAGTCTGTCACTCGCCTTGGTTCTACCTCCAAAGGCGTCAACGCGAAGCAGACAGTCGCCATGATGATTCACACCAACGAGATTGAAAAGTCTATCGACCAAGGCACATCCTATATCGATTGCTTCCGCGGGGTTGATCTCCGTCGAACTGAGATTGCCTGCATGGCATTCGCTGCTCAGCCTTTTTGCGGCTCGGCCATGGGCGGCACTCCCACATACTTCTTTGTGCAAGCTGGCCTTCCCGAGTCAATCTCCTTCCGCATGTCCGTGGGTGGTCTTGGAATTGCTTCTGTCGGCACTATTGTTTCCTGGTGGTTGCTTCACCCCTTTGGTCGTCGGACTCTATACCTCTGGGGACTCGGTCTCCTAACTGCCATCCTTCTGGCCGTCGGTTTCATCAGCGTTGGGGCAAGTAACTCGGAAGGCGGCAACTACGCTCAAGCTAGCATGATGCTTCTGTGGCTCGGCGTTTACTACTTAACTGTCGGCCCTGTCTGCTACGCCATCATCTCCGAAGTTTCCTCAACCCGTCTTCGGAACAAGAGCATCTGCCTCAGCCGTATTGTTTACTATGTCGCTCAGATCATTTGCAACGTCATCAACCCATACATGCTGAACCCCACAGCCGGTGACTGGCGTGGCAAAACTGGCTTCTTCTGGGCTGGGTGCGCCTTTGTTTTCTTTGTATGGACTTTTTTCCGTCTTCCTGAGACTAAGGATAAGACGTTTGAAGAACTGGATATTCTGTTTGCTCACGGTGTCAAGGCTCGTGAGTTTGCTGACTACCGAGTTGACGCCTATGCTGAGGGCGGTGATGTTTTGACCAAGGAGGGCTGAACAATCGGGGCTGTTGTACTCGACGATTAAGCGAAGCGAATCTTGACCATTCATCTGCGGCGAACAAATGTGATTAACGGGCGAATGACCACTGATCAGACGTTCTTGCCCATTCTGTAATTCATCTCATAGCTTCAAGTTTCTGAAACAAACTTTCTCTTCTCTCTTTTACATGTATCATCACGGTCATGAAATTGTGTTCCCTTCACACGATTCGACAGAACCCACTCTCGAAGTCTATCCTTCTAGTTCAAAAGCCTTCAAGTTGATCCTCTGGAGCCTCTTGGTATATAGATCACGTTTCTTTCGCTGACAAAACTATTAAGGGTTCGCAAGTCTCGAATCGTCCCGCTTTTGATCCCCATGAAACCATGTCAAGCCGCAGTGGCCGTTTCCACTTGCAGCACTACTCATCAAGTGAGGACCACGACAGAAAAATACCAACGTCGAGGAGTGTGTACGTATGCGTGGGCTTTGCCAAATATTCTGCTATAATTCGTTAAGAAAGTCATACAGGAAGAGAGAGATTGAAGCCATGTAGACGCCCAACAGCTTCCAGGCAACCGTAAGGAAACCAACCCCCACGTCAAAGATTGATGCCTATCAAAGACCGAGCTGCAACCCTTGATCCGGGGATTAAAAAAAAAAAGGGAACCCCTGCATCTGATCCCGAGCAACGCGAGAAGACCGAAAAGACCGAGCAAGCTTTGACACTCTCCACAAATCAGATGGGGAACCGAGGCTAGACGATCAGCCCACACCACCCTTGATCCCTCTTGGCGTTTCGTCTCGCCTTGACGATCCGAGATTTGAGGTTAGACGGATTGCGATGCTTGTTTTTTCTTTGATGACAGATTCTCCTAAAGCTTTGCTTGCTTGACCTTCTTCAAGTTGTTCAAGATGGAAAAGAATGAGGCCTCGTACTTACTGACTTGTCTCCCCCTTCAACCTCAACACGAAGCACCCTTCACTCGTCTAAAAGCCAAGACATCATCTCCAAATCTGATTTGCGCTCGCATATCCAATAATCCTTGGCTCACCATCATTAATCCCTACCTCGCCTTACTGCGCCTCATCTCGCTACCCACAACCTTACTTGATCCATGCCATCCTTTCCTTCGTCGTCACCCCACAAGTGCGCACTCTTGGCGAGGTTTTTAAGCCCGCTATCTCCTGGGACACGTCTTTTTTAAAGCTGAGCCTCCCCCAGAGGTTTCGACATCAAACTTGCGTCGTCATTGATCTCAACTGTTGTCTTTTAGAGAGTGGTTCGTCATGTCGACAAACACTACTTTGCCGCCCGGCTACGAGCCCCCGAGCTACGCGACATGCGACAAAGTGACTGATCGCTGTCCTGTAGAGGCCTCCCTCTACGGCGACTACTTTAGCCTCGGAGGTTGTATCTTCTTTGTTGTCGCATATGGAATCGCCCTCGTCGCTCAGGTCTGGCTCGGATGGAAGGGTCGCACCTGGTCGTACTCCATCTGGCTCGCCCTCGGTACACTCTTTGAACTCATAGGTTATGCCGGTCGCGCCGTCATGGCTAATAACCCTTGGGTATACAACGCCTTTGTCATTCAACTGGTCCTGCTTATCCTCGGTCCAACGCTTGTGGCGGCTGCCATCTCGGTTACGTTTAAGCACCTCGTCCTCTGGTACGGACGGGAATACAGTTTCATCAAGCCGGTCTTGTATCCCTGGGTTTTCGTCGGCAGCGATCTCTTCTCCATCGTCATTCAGGCTGCTGGTGGCGGTGTCTCCTCCGTTGCAACTGGAGGGGAAGAAGTCAACCAGACCTTGCTCGATGCAGGCTCGTCCATGCTCATCGCCGGTGTTGTCTTTCAGATGGCCAACATGATCTTTTGCGGTGGCCTCATGCTCTTGTACATCTGGAGAAGACGCCGCGCCATCAAGAACGGCGCAGCAAGACTGCAATCATCCACTGGCGAACTTGGATCTAGCCCGGATGCGACTGGCGCTGTCCACACGAGGGCAAGCGACAAGAAGACGCAGACTTTCGTTTATATCATCACTGTGGCATATATTGCCATCATCGTCCGTTGTATCTACCGGTGGGTCTTCCTGTGCCTAACATACTCACATTTGACTGACCAGGCAACAGTATCCCCGAAATGGAGATGGGCTGGGGAAGCGACCTCATGCAAAACGAAACGACCTTTATGATCCTCGACGGTGCCATGATTCTTGCCTCGGTATGGCTCCTCACAATCTTCCACCCTCACTTCTACTTCCCTTTCTTGAGCAAAAAGTCCAAGAAGGACATGCCTGTGGACAAGCCTCAGGAGGGGGTAGGAACACCGGAATCACACGAGATGGGGGCCGTACTCAACAGAGAGGATGGCGAGAAGAAGTGAGTGACCCATGCTCAGGGAGGATTAGGGGCTGCAGATGAAGGTTGAGTTGTGGAAAATTGGTTAAATTAGCGAAGGGAATCTTGGTTCGGATTAGGTCGTTTAATAGGTAGACAGCACATGCACAGGGCCTATCAAGAGGTTGTTTCCAGATGGAGTTTATAGAATAAAACCCAGCGCAAAACGTTCAATCAAGTTCAATTTAGATCCCCTTATGTTTCATAGTTCCCAACTCCCGTAAATATCAACTTAGGTCCACCACGGTAGCGCATTCGTCCGAACCTCACTCTCAGGCCATGAAACGACATTGGTGTCCACATTATGCATCTCAGGGGGAAACCGACAGTCCTTGCGAACACAAACTCGATAGCGACAGGAATGCCCGTTCATGCAACGCGGATCATCGCATTTCAGTCCATTACGGCATGGCGCCCCGCGAGTAATAGAGCGAAGGACATCTATCTGGTCGCTGGTCAACTGCTTGTCGTGGTCATGGCGGCACATGCCTGGGGCGGCGCATTGCCCAAGGAGGTAGAAGTTGTTGCAGAGCTTCCAGCCTTTGACCTCGTTGAATTCTTCTGGTGAGAAGACTGGGAGAGGTGAATCAACCCGTTCACCGTTTTTGTTCCGAAGGATTGGGGAGGCCGTGATGGGGGAGGTCGTGACAGGGGAGATCGAGCGGTGCCGTTTCTGCGGCCTGAAGCCGCTGTCAGGAATGGGTGGTAGTGCTGGCATAGTTGGCAGTGTTGGTAGTGACATGCGGGCGAAGGGCGCCGGTTTGTGAATTGTTTGGCTTGAAAACACGTCGACAAAAGAGCAGGTTTCAAATTGATCCGCAATTTCCTTAAGCTCTCGGGCAAAGCTGGGTCCTTCGATGAGGGCGATCCTCTCTTGAGAGGACTTATCCCCGGCGTACTTGCCAAGGAGACGAGCATATCCGTTGTCGGCTGAAGCACCTAGAATAATTCTCCGGCAGTGGACATTATCAAAGTGGTGTTGGAAGACAGCTAGGGAAAGTTAGTACTTTATCGAAAGAGACAGGGCGCATGGAGCATACTTTTAATCTTGTAATCTGCGCATTCCTTACCGTTGCCAGCATCAAGATAGTCGAACATTGGGTCAACCATGTTGAACCCGGAGACAAACGCGTACCAGTCTATAATATTCGACACTACACCGCTGCTCTCGTATGTGACTCCTAGACCTCTCAGATTGGCATAAATATGGGTGATGATCTCTCGGCGCGAGTAGGCAGGCCACTGAGCCTTGATGGCCTCCTTGAGAGCCTGCGCAGCTTTTTTGCCGCCGGTCGTGCCCTGTCTGACGTAGTCGTCAAGAAACTGTATCCTGCGTTAACTGGGCTTGCTTGAAATGGTTCATTCTACTTGCCGGCATGCAATCACCGTCAATGAGGACAAGAATATAACTATTGACATCCTATAACGATCAGCCACGTGGGACTCATTTGTCGAGGCTGGACATACTTGTCTTTGAATAAGGTCCCATTTCTCCTGCTGGGTCTGGTTAATAACTAATTCATTAATCTCAAGTCGACGAGACTGATTTTCAATAGTTTTAAATAATTCCTGTGCAAGGTCAGCAAGACGATGTAAATCTGGAGGATGGAAGACTGGGCCTTACTTCAATAAGTGCCGCCTTCTGATCATCCTGAGCCCTGCACGACTCCCATATGCCCTTCAGGCGATTGAGACTTTCAGGTGTCGCCATCGCGTCAACTTTTTTGTTTTTAAGAGGGAGTGGATGTTTTCTGAAAGAACAGGAAATTAGTAAATGGAGAAGTGGGGACTGCGCGGCGTATACATGGGTGCTTACAAAGCGTTACTAGGGGCTGTTTGAAAACTGATTGGGGAACAAAGAAGACAGAAGGTAATAGAAGCCGGGAGTCATCACAAGTATTTATATAAAAATCCAGGATAAAGAAACTTAATTATTAAGAAGAAAAAAGTAATTATTAAGCTAAGGAAAGTAATTTTAAGACTAAAAAAAGAACTATTAAAATTATAAGGGGTGATTTAAAATGACGCATGTGATATAAAACAACGCCACTTCCGAAACACTGAGCTGTTACAAGGAGCATGAAAGATATTTAACACGAACACGCATAGCATGCACTTCCCATACTTGGCCAATATTGTAATTGGTTCTGCATTGCCTACGGGTGATCCAATTTAAATACATCAACTAACGGTCAATAGGAAAGAGATATCTCAAGGCTGAATGATGATTGTGCCGTAACAGCCATGACAACAAACAGGCCGAGCAATCTGCAAAGTGCAAGCTCCAGTGACTTCCCGAGAGGGATTTTGCCAGACAACATACGTCAGATGTTTGTTTCAGACCGTCAATCTGACGTCATCCTATATAAAGGAGGGTCTGACAACAGCCACCAACAGATATTCTGTCAAAGTGCACGGAGGGCACATACCGCCCTTCAGCTTTGACCGCACGTTAACCCAGCATAACGTGCCTTTCCAGAGATATTGGCCACGTACGATAAGCACTAGCGAACTCAGTTACGACTAGCCATGATCGTTTATTCACCGCAACTCAGCTCCCATCGAGGCCGATTGACTGACCGACAGAGCTTCTAATAGCATCGAAAGCACAAGTGGAAAACGAGGACAGTGATTCTAGGCCGCGTTACTGATATGTCATGACTAGCTACTCAGCTCTTTCTGGGCTCATGAAAAACGTGTGCTCGACATTCAACGCTCTCTCGATCAGGATAATCCACAGTTGAAGAATCTACAAAAGCCGAGCGAGGGTTCCAACAGGCAACTCCTTCCTTCGAGTCGAAACTCTTAAACAATGTGATAATATCAGGCGTCTGGCCAAATCTATAGTAGAACTTGTGCCCCGGGCTGGAGGACACGTTAAACGTTGACCCCTCGCGGTTGGGAAAGACAACCTTAGTGTGAACAAGGTCCTCTTGGGGGATGGAGCGAACATCTGCTACCGTGAAAGGGTCTTTATTGATCGGCTTAAGAGGTCGCCATGCGTGAATAACTTGGAACCGCCCTTTCATCAGCTGGTCAACTCTGGGGCCAAGGTCAAAGCGTGCGCTCTCGACGGCTTCCTCCGGGGTCACGTCGACGTGGACCCCTGTGCCGGTTTTCCAGGTATAGGAGAAGGTTTCCGGACGATCGGATTGAAGACGTGTACGTAGCTTGCGCCGGTTCTTTCGAGGAAATGAGTCAGCGTGGTGTTGTATGTACCTATCCAGGCACCAAACTTACGCTTCTTTCAGTACCTGCTCTATTCAGGGAGGTACCCTTTCTTGATCATCTTTGCCTTTGCGAAATCCACCGCCTTGGTCTCATGATGAAAGAAGGAGAAGCCATGCTCATTGAGGGTGTACTTGTGTTCATCACCTGCAACGTCATGGACCATGACCGGCACCGCCTCCGCCCATCGACCGTAGTCATACTTCTCAGGTCTGAATGGGTAAGATGGTCGGTGGTTTCTGGCCATTTGGTAAAGGCTTGAAGTAGTTGAGTGTTGTATAAACGTGTCTCTTATGCGCCTTAGCTGGAGGGACGGGGAACGGAGTTGCCATCCTTGCGGTAGAGTGGAAAGCACGGCGGGACAAGATCTTGATTCTAGGCAGAACTTTTGCAGGGGATCTTGAGGCTCTGGAAAAGATTGTAGTGTAAATTGGCAAAGAAAGAATTTGTGATGAGAGGAAGTCCTCTCTTACGACTCGTGTTTATACGGGGAGTCGGGTCCCCACGGGCAACCGACAAGTCACACCGGAACCCGGTATTCGTAGCCTCAATGCTAATTCCTTTACTAATGGAACATCTCCATCATCCTCATCGGATATTTAAGAGCGGGCCGATCCTTAGGGGCAAATGGATTATGCCGGCATTGGCAGCGGCAGTGGTGATGGTTATCCACTTGATCAGGTGAAAGCGGACATTCCCTGCTAGCATCTTCAAATAGAGACCCATATCAGCTCTGAACGTAACTAGACAAATGCTAATCTCTCGTATCTTAGCCTAGTGCATTCAGACGTCCCTCCGCTGAGTGATCGGCTTCGGGATCCCACAGGACGCCGAAGAGCATGACGAATTAAGGGATTTAAGGATATAGTGATGTATGCCCACATATCCCGTTCTCTTAAGACTTGCCTTTCACCGCATACGTAGTTCTTTTATATCGGTTATTTTTGGTGCAGCAAACTTGCTGTGCGAACAAGAAGTATCGTAACTTCTGCATGAGAAAACAAGTTCGATCGTCAATACTCGATGAGCAAAAGCCATTTCAGAGCAGCACGTGAAAGACCGAGTGATGAGTTGTGAGCATGATCTTCCGGCTCAGTTATCATATAAGTGGCCGAGTTTGGCACGTCTCTTTTTTCTCGGTGGCTTGAAGCCTCGGGGTAGAGCTGAAGAAAGGGCTTCTCCTCCATTTCCATGCGGTTTAGAAAGTAAACAACTAACAAGCTGCACCCCAAGCTCAAGCTATCTAAAGCTCACCAGAGCCATTGTTGATACAGTCCTATTGCTCAATTACTGAACTATACTCTTGTCGGGATAACCGATGAAGAAGATCGTAGGGTTAAGATGGGGGCCACAGCGCTTGATGCTGAACGCTCCTAGACGCTTTGCGTTGGACACTGAGACATAACTCAAGTATAATGACATTTTATCAGGTTCGGTTGTCATACTAAAGCTGGTTAAGATGAAAATCACCTTTCTCGGAGCCATTTCCTTGTCGTTTTGCTACCGGAGTTCTCACTGCCGACGAGTAACGTCTCGCTCCTTCACGAGCAAGCTGCTTTGGCAGTGTGATATGCCCTTGACTGCAACTCACAAAGGGTTTCCAAGGATGAACTTCAGAGACCAACTGAGCAGTTTTTAGCGAGGTTCAACGTTATTCAGCGATCATACTTCCACACAAATAAATATAATGGTATTCTCTCCCTAGGTGCGAACTTTCCTCCTAAATACTCATCACTCGCGCAACCTCGCAATCCCCTCTCAAGAAGAATCCTCTCAAGATGTGCTATACTCTTTCCTATGTCCTAGAATGTACTGAATGTGGGTACCGCCAGATTCTTGGTACGCCTCTCAGTCAGGTATGCAGAGTTGCCGTTGAGGGGAATACCTGCCATCACCAATATTTGGAGCACCCAGACAGACATGTTTGCGGTTCATGTCTGCTACAGATGGCGGAGAAGTTGAGGGAAGAAGAGGAAAAGAAAGAAGAAGAGATGAAGGGAGAGGAGGAGAAGAACAAGGGCAATGAAAAGTGAAAAGCCAAGGACAACTCTTGGGGGTGGCGTGAACCCAGAGGCTTTAGTTGTTGATAGATCCAAGCCCACCATCCTGTTTCTTTTTATTTGAATTTTCACCGCATTCGCCATTATTTTGCCAACTGACTACTCCAGCCGTTTCGAGATGCAATGCTTCTGGATTTGTTTCTTTCACGGAATATTCACCAGATATGATTTTAGTTATTGGCGGTGACTCACCTAGATACTAGAATGTCTGTCTCCTATCCCCTATCCCTTGCAGTGGTCGTCAAAGGACCAAAGATTCGTGGTGCGGAGACCAATTTACAGATAAACCAGCATAGTGAGAACTCTGTTCATGTCGTTCTATGAATCAGGACTCTGTGTTTGAATCAGATGCATAAATCCTGCGGTTTTTATCGTATCTGAGTTGCGACATCTTGTTTCCACAGTGATGGCGGACATCTTTCTGACTCCATTTCACAACAGCTAGGAGTTTGACAGGTTGGTTAAGTATTCAGCAGCAAACATATCACTTGCTCAGTCACAACACAAATAAGTATAATAGCAAACTCTTACCTAGTTGCTCACTCCCAGCTTAAATACTCGAAACCCGCCAATACCAATACAAATATATTCACTCAAGAAGAAAACTACCAAGATGTGCTACACCATTCACTACGTGGTGGACTGTACCGACTGCGGTTACCGTCAGCGTCTCGGCGGGCCCATGCGTCAAATCTGCCTCGTTGCCGCTCAGGGCAAGCCCTGTCGCATGCACCAAAACTATGAAAGCCGCGATCAACACGTCTGTGGGTCGTGTCTGCAAGAGCAAAAAGAGAGGGAGGAGAAGGCAAGGAAAGAAGCGGAGAGGAAGAGAATAGAGGAGGAAGCGGCAGCGAAGAAGAAGGAGGAGGATGAGATTCAAGTACAGAACATTATGAGGCAGCTCGCTCGCTTGCGGCAGTGAAGCTATAGCTCATAAGATGATGTAGGGACGAGAGAGTCTTTGAGGACGTCATAAAACCTGTATATAGACGTTTCCAAACGCGCAGTAGTCCCTAGAATAGGGAATTTAAGATTAGATATAGTCAACAGTGACTCTTCCGGCCTCGAGCTTCTTGATAACCATGAGGCGATGGGCAGAAGCAAAGAAGTAAGCCGGTATTATTACCATGTCAAAGAAATATCAACTGGGAAACTCGAAATGGTCTTGGGGTTCCACGCCTCTTCGGGAGGGGTCTGGACGGATGTTGTCCGACCAATACTACACCTCTTTCAAGTAGAGACAGCATTCCAAAGGCGAGATCAGATTTTTAAGCCTCAAGGCAGGATGATTTCCCTATGTTAATGTACTCTAGACGCTCTAGTCTGCGTTACGCCTGTTAATATGCACTCTTGGGGGTTGTGAAGGGGTTTTTCAAGATGGGGGCCGACGTCAACGCTCAGGGCCTTGACAGCCATCCTCTCCAGATCGCCGTGTCCAAAGACGTCTGAGACCAAACTGCTCTAAAAAATGCATCAACTTCCTCAAGCTGAAAGATCTAAAGGATGTCCCTGGACTATTTTACAAAATGCCCACTCAAGCAATGTTCAATTTCCGCACAGAATCGCTTGTCCGGCTGAACAGGCACCAACAACGGCGCGAACTTGGCTTGGCTTTTGATCCATGTAAATACCAATCAAAGACTTCACTACTCTGTTGCGTAAAGAGTAAGCCTGAGGTCAGTCATATCTAACATCAATTCATAGTTGCCGTGATCTTTCTGAAGGCTTATCATAAAGTTTACAGCCAGTGCTGTGATTGAAACACACGCAACCCATCACCCGCATCCAACGAATGACAGAGACATACGTACAAACATCTTCCGTATCGGGGGCATCGGTTAATTAACTTTCGGCGGATGGGAATCACGCTATCTTGGCTGCCCTGTTTCCCTGAATCCGTGAAAGCTAGTTTCAGAGCAACCCGCCTTCTCCACCCTCTTTACGGTAAAAAGAACGGCCAAAGGTTTGGCTTTCTACCGCTGGGAACGGTAGTCAAGGTTGTCTTCCCCGAAAATGAGCTAACGGCCCGATTCCGCGCCATAGCAACACGGAAGCGGATCACGGATGATTGAATTCCTTCCCGTGCGGGCCCAGCTGAAAGTAAAACCTTGCTTCCTTGATTCGGTTATCTTCTAAGGATTCGGACCCTCCTTCATAGGAGTAAAGGCCGTCTCCCCGCGACCAAGAGATCAGTTATTTAGACGGCAAAGCTATCACCTCAACTGGGTACCCTTTCCGGTCTTAATAGTACCGCGGCTTGAAGTATTTATTGTCTGGTGCCTTTGATAACTCTACCTACTTCAAATAACTCGCTGCGTTGTTTTCTAAATAACAAATATCCAAGCTTGACTTGCCTTATTATACTGGCAAAATAGCCCAGCGCCATTTAACCCATAACCATGACTTCGGTACACTTGACCCCTCTTGGATTTCCAGCACCGGCGCAAAACTAATAAGAGTTGCAGTCGAAGCGATCCCGTGACGAATTCCGAGAACGAGCATATGTGGCAGCCTCCCGTCGCACCGACCGAAACATCAAAGCCCGCATGGAATCTGCCATAATGGCAAGCGAGATGCATAAGAAGCGCACCGGGAAACGTTTACGTATCACCGAGGATATTGTCACAGGCGATGCACCATACGAGGAGGAACAAGATAGTTTGCTGCACCAACAAACATGTTCAGTGGTTCCCAAATTGAGCATGGGTGTAGAAGGGATATCGAAGGAATCACTCACTTCTGCCATACTTGCCAAAACAGAACAGGAGTGGCGAGAGAACGAGATCAACAGGCTATTTGCACAGGCGTTTCCGAACTTTGGCCGACAATTCCAACTACCCGTTCGTACAATACCAGAGGAAGGCAAACCACGCAGGGAGCCCACGTCTCAGAACACAGAGGGGCTAGACCAGCAGCGCCCGCACGAACACCTGCAGAATGGCAGCCTGTTGTCCAAACCCGACGAACCAGCTGGCGACGCACTACCAAGACCCAGGGAAGACTCTCTCGAGTCTCTTCTCGGGGAAACCCCTTCACTATTAGGCAGCGACGCAACGACCTTGACCTCTTGCTCACCGTCTTTCATGCCTGATCTCTTAAATGAAGCTGGGATGCTTTCCGAATTCTTTGATCCAAACAGCACTGAAGGATTATACCCCAATGACTACACCGCCATTGGGGGGGGATTTAGCTTCAAGACGGATGATTTCGCCCAGGGAGACGATATCAATGACTGGTTGCAGCATGTTTGCGATAGTGGGGACATGATGGAAATGACAGGTTGGGATTCCCAACCCTTTGATGGAACGATGGATGATTGGTGGCCGATGATCATTGACGACAGCGCTCAGTTGGCGACATCTGCGTTTTAGAAGTTTGGGTTGATTTCAAGTACCTACATGATCAGTAAAGGCGTTGCCGGTGGTGGATATTAAAAAGCGAGCTTTCAGGCTTAGTACAGTTAATCATAATAATACTCTTTCACTTTTTTAAGTCTCCCAAATGCTATATCCATTGATCAACTATTTCAATAAGGTGGTAGACCAATTACGTCCATGATTAGGTAGTTGTCATGGAGAGTTGAGATTGAGACGACCTCGGACTATGGACCAATTGCAACTCAAAAACTAACCACACTAAAACTAACAAATCAACGATCCTGAACCACAATGTAACATCAACCTGTAAGTACAGGGGTCATCGTGGATCCCAGCGATCAATTGCCGGTTTCACAATATCCGTTCCCCGTGTCCGTGTCCGTGTCCGTCCCATACCCTCCAAGCCCATCATCCGAAAACACGACATTCTCGTTTTCTTCCACATTCATTCAAGCACATCTGTTTGCCTCGCTTAAAGATAACAGATCATGGGGACTCCTGCAGTTTACACGTCTCTCGAAAAAGAGGACCGGCCCGAGAATGCTCCCCCTCGCCAAGACGCCAACCATCCACCTACTACGGTCGATAACGACGCCACAAAGGGCTTGTACAAGCTTGACAACTATCTCAAGTCCTACATCATCATCTTGGGCTTGTACCTCTCCGCTGCTCTGTTTTCAGTGGCGTGGTCTTACACGGGTGCCCTACTCGATAATGACGCTTCCAAGAGACGCGTGTTCCGCACGAGCGAGAAGCTACCTGTTGACCAGTTATACTCTGGTTTAGCTCTCTCGGCGCTCTTGGCTCCCGCTGGTGTTGTTGTACAGTGGGTTGTGCACGATTTTCGTCGTCTTCATCTTTTTGCTTTGACCACGCAGATGCCTGTTAGGATCAGAGACTTGGACGAGATTGGTGACAACTTTAGTGTCTGGACTTTGAGAACCGTGGCGAGATACTCTTGGTGGTATGGCTTGATGCAGACCGTCTTGATCTTGACAAGAACTCTTCTTGTACCTGTCGGTACCCTCAGCCTTACGGTTGGGCCGTACACCCATTTCGAGGAGGGCACTGGTGTCATTGGTCTTCCCCTTGCACCAGCTGACGCGGCCACAAACAACATCACATCCCTTTCAACTGCCATGGGTACAAGCAACGGAACCGAGTTTCGACCTTCGCTTGCCAAGAATGACACCTTCCTTACTCAGGCAGTCTACACCTTTGTCGGTAACCTCGTCAGTCAAAGCGCTCTCGTTAATGTCGACTCGGGGATCCTCGGTCCAGTACCCACACACAACCTGACCTTCCAAGCGAACACTACATATGATGGACTTGTGTACTTTCATTGGGATGCTCATTGTGAGGCTGCTGATGAGGTGACGTATAAAACCTACCAGAACGGAAGCAACACCACCTACAACTTTACTCTTCCCGATGGAAGTGTCGAGAGCATCGAGCTTCTAGGAAGGTCTCATGGATCTCAGAGGCTGAGACTGTGGAACAACGCTTCGAGCGAGAGTACCAACAAGATCCCAACTGGCGGCTCGACATACTTCCTCTCGGCCACTCGAACGATCCCAACCATCAACGCCACCGCATTACGGGCCAAGGGTTCCGACAACAGTCTTGTTCAGACCGATGATGGAGACTGGATATCTCGAACCAAGTGTACGCCTTCTCTCAAGTGGGCGATTGGATCATGTCACTTCAACGGAACCATCATGACAGATTGCATGCCATCACCGAATTCCAACACCTCTGCACTCGACACTGAAGCACTGGATACCCTAGTGGTATACATGACTGCTATCCCATGGTTCATCTTCAAGAACCAAATCGCCATCGTCGACGATACTCTAGACGCCCTCTACTCGATCCCAACCTCTGAGGATCTGGGCCACTTCTTTGGCAACATGGCCCACGCAATCGTCTCCATCAGCACAGCCGGCTACTTTGGCACATCAGAAGTTCCCACCCTCTCCCGCGTCATCGAACAAGTCTACATCGTCCGCTGCAGCGTCCTCATAGCCGTGACGGTAATGCTAGGCCTCTGCGTCGCAGTCTCCGTCCTCGACATCATCCGAAACCAAACACGAGGTCTACCTTACCTACCCGCCGACTTCTTGGCCATCGCACATGCTGTACGTGGACCTTGGTGGGACTACGAGCTGGGAGGATACAAGCCATGGGGCATCAACAAGTCACGGGATCATAATTCCACTGTTATGTTTGGCATTGATAACTCAGATCCGAGGTACATAAGACTGGCACCATCCGTCGTGCCTATCCATCGATAAAAATCCCTGATCCATAGATCCACCATTTTAGTTCACTTCATCCCTCAAATTGTACCTCGATCAATGCCAAACCACCTTTCTTGTCCGCGGGTCGGACTGTGTGTGTGTCAGAACCAAATCGAATTTAGTCCTTGTGAGGGATCCACTGCTCGTTGCAGATGACCTTGTCGTTCTCATCCTTCATGTAAGGGAGATCCTTGCCGGCGTGCTTGATGACGCGGTACGTGTTGGGCTGCCAGATGGCGCGGCAGACGGGAGAGACCTTGACGACGACGGAAAGGAATCCCCACTCGTCGCGGACCATGTCGGAGGCAAAGTTCTGGTCGATCATGGTGTCGAAGCCGCGACCGCTGACTGCCTGGCGACCGATGTACTCGACCTTGTCGACTTCCTGGCGGGTGTAGTGCCATCCGACGACGCCGGCGAGGTTGAGGCGAATCATCCACTGGGTGCTGATGAAAATTGTCAGTTTGTGTCTGCAAATGAAGAGAGAAGAGCAAACTTACATGGCATCGCGGCAACCAAGGTAACGACCCTTGTGAAGGCGGAAGGTGAACTCAGTCAGAGTCTTGCGATGAATAGCAGGGAACTGGCCGAGAAGACCCTGAAGAACGTTGATGACATCAATGGTGGTGATGTGCTCAGAAACAGGCTTGTCGGCGTTGACAAGAGGAAACTGGAAACGAGCAAGGGGCTCAACAAAGTGACGACCCTCAATGACATAGCGAACATGAAGCTCTCCGTCGAAATCATCTCCAACATTCTTCATCCAGATGGCAAGACCCTTGATGTCAGCGACATGACCCTCCGCGTCACGGAAACGAATCTTCTCATCAAAGTCGACGAGCACGTGGGATCGGCTGCGTCGCTCACCGGGGAGAAGGTAAAACTCGAGAGCGAAACGGTTGATGGTTCCTCGGACGGCGATGTTCATGATGGGGTTGCGACCACGACGGATCTGCTCCATGCTGAAAGTCTCAGCCTTGGCGAGCTCCGAATCGACAGGGGGAGCAGGGGCAGGGGGAGATTCGACGGTGGCGGTAGGGGTGGTCTCGTCCTTGGTAGGGGTCTCCATCTTCTTGCTGGGTGTCGAGAAGAGACGACGCTTGGAGGGTTGTTTCTTCGGGGTGGAGGGGTGAGGTTTCTTCGGGGAAGAAGATCGGGAAGCCTTGCGGAGCATGGTGAAGGTTTCTCGACGGTCGGGGATGTTCTTGTAGTCGGCGTTGTCGTTTGCTTGGTTCGGTTTGTTTCGAAGGTGTCGAGGTGACAAACTGTTCGTTGATGGGATTTCATCTTGGCGTTTGAGTTCTTATATATGAGGATGATGTACGAAAAGGGAAAATAGAATCTTTGGAGGATTCTGTATTGTTGACAATTCTCTTTTGGCAGAGGGGGGATGAATGTGAGGTAGAATTGTAAACATCCCGTTCTGGCACTGCCCGCAACTGTCAAGTCGGGTTGGTCAATCTGGGTGAATTTGCGCTGATTCTATTGAAAGATATTACCAAATTTGATCTCTTCCATCTCTCTAGTAATCTCATCGTCATGTTTAGACGAAAACCTTGTGCTCTGTGAAGGAAGGGTGTCCATTGTTGAGATGAATGTGCCCGATGCAGCAGAATATGATTGTTCCACTTACAGGCACCCCTGGGAGTGCCTCTTTTCACGAATTACTAGCAGAGATTTTCACATCGCCGTTCTCCCCGTTGTGCTTCCGTGAGAGATTGTTGAACTCCCTTTCCAGACAGCCAAAGAGCGCACGCAAGTAAGACTCAAAGGGTAGGGCTGGTGTGAGCAAGCTCAGCCACGTCGCATTGACAACGACATGCCGAGAGCATCTCTAAATTTCATTCAATCCGGGACACGCCAAAATCCATGTCGGTTTCTAGAACCAAGGTCCTCATCCCGTTCTGGCACTGCCCACAACTGTCAACCCGGGTCGGTCAATTAGGATGAATTCGCGCAAATATGATTGACCGAATATTCCGAACTTGGCCTTTTTAATCTCTCCAATTGGTAAATGGACCAAACCACTCTTTTCCACCAGCAAAGAGAAGTGAGTGTTGAGATGAATTTGCCGGATGCGGCAGAGGGTAAATTCATCCATTCAACAGCACCCATTAGGAACTACTCTCTTCTCTCACGACGGTAATTTTTGTTCCCCTTCGGCCTATTTTTCTCGTTTGAAATGTGATTTCACGCCCCCTCGACATCACTAGAGAAATGCACTCGAGAGTTAAGGGGCACAATTGGCGTGAACAAGACCAGCACACCACATTTGAACGGTCCGAATATAGAGAGGCTCTCCAAGTCCCATTCAATTCGAGGCGCACCGAAATTCATTTTCCGTTTCTGGAACCAAGGTCCTGTCCCTCTACGATGTGTCCCACTTTTAGGCCAATGTGCCCGTGTGGACATGGTCAGTAATGAGCATCCCGTAAGCGGTTGCATCCAGAGTAGCACTCATCCTCTCCAATTCTCCAGTGTATCGTCCACTGTAGTCGCCAAGGCATTGAGGAGCATGAGTAGCCTAGTTGTCTCGGTACCTATTGGAAGGCATCTTTCACTTTTGCCTTTAGAATAGTGGTCTATTGCGTTCCACACAAGGGTTGCGAGTGTTCCGTTACGAGGCCAATCACCGTCTGAACCTCATCCAGGCCAAACATGCTCTGGATTTCTCTTCTAGTTGCGTTATCTCGTCAATTATCTATAGGCTTAAGTCCCATCACATCATCTACCGTAAAAACAAAACAGGGAGGTCATGAGGCTATGTCTCCTGCTTCTTGGCTTCGTTGTGTGTTGTCGTCTTTGTCTTGTGGCTTGACGGCCGTTAGCGCTCTCTGATGTAGGTTGGCAGCGCCACAGCAAAACGCCACATGGTGGCCCCAAAAGTACCCTCTAACAGGCCGTTTAGCGCATCAGTCCCCTAAAAGTCACACGGGCCACTGTAATTTGGTGAGAAAGTGCTAAATGCTAGTAGACTACCCCACTGCCATCTAGCGCCTCTTGGCTGAGAAAGGGGCATACTGTTAGTGCAGATATCGAGTCGCCTTCAATCGAAGACTTCACACCAAATCGCCCCTCCATTGAGTCAATATCAGGATCTCAGAATGGCCGTCCAGACAAGACGTCGGGAACAAGGAGGAGGGTTATCCGTGTCGTGCCCCTGCTAAGAACATGAGACGAATCAACTTAAGCGACCTTCAATCCTTTAAAAGTTGGCTGATCTGTGATACCGCCTTTTCTCGGTAACATGGATGTCATATCATTGAAGTGGGAACCACAAAACACCACAGGACTGTTACCGAACTGTAGAGATAAACCAACTCAGGCTTATCATCAACTGTAATGGACCTAATCAAGTCCAAGTCCAGATTAACTTTAGCGATCCAGCACGAAGCAAATAAAATCCCGAGATCCCCTCCCTCCTCTACCCGTCCGGCTCGTTCAACTGGACCGGCCCGTGTGGTTCGTCTCGTCAAATGAGCCCACCCAACCTAGTGGCGCCACGTTGGCTTGACATGAAGCTAAATTAGACCCCGCGGGGAGACATCCGGATCGCAACAGGAGCCGGGCTTCAAGGACATTTACGACTTAGCGGATCTTCATTCTGCAGGAAAAAAAAGTACGAATATTTTCGCGACCAACAGGTTATCAGATATTGTTTTCGCACACAAAGAAAAAAAGCAATGGGCTTCAAACTCTAAAGTGCTGACTGATGAATTGACACCCTTTCATCATGTCCTGCATGCAAAACACGTTCCCAGCCACCGCGTGGTGTTGAAGAAATGACCAATGATCTCCGTTACCAACCACTGCACGTCACATATCATAAACCACTACCACAATCAATCGAAATGAGGAACCCGAGGAAATGAGGGATTTTTGGCCTCCTCGCTTGTGCGAGACACCTGACTTATAGGCCCTGTCCCCTACCCTGTCACTATTCTGAGCTGGAGCTTCCTAAGGGCTCCAGTCGCCGCGCGTACCCCTCTTTCAATCTTCTGATTTCTGTATTTTCACTTTACCAACACCACCATATCAACAGTCGCAATTATTAGTTCAACATGGCTGGAAGCAGTCCCCCAAAGAGCAGCAGCCCAAAGAGCGCATCCCCTCGATCGCCTCGGTCGCCTCAATCCCCCGAGGCTGCTCAATCGCCCGAGCAAGCAGCCCAAGTGGGCGCGATTGAGGTGGACGAGGATGCTGCCGAGGAGGATCCCACTTTGGGTTCGGACGCTGAGAGTTCGACTGCTTCGCTTTCGTCTAGTATTCTCGATTACCGCACCATCAACGGGAGGACGTACCACAGTGAGAGAGGAAACGCGGCATACTGGTAACTTTTCGTCGCGTCTTGGGGTGGAGACTGTTCTGATTGTCCTTTTAGGGGCGCCAATGATGAACGTCAAAGTGAGAATATGGATATTGGGTAAGGACTTTTGCCTTCAAGTTGATTCGTACCCGGTGCTGACGATTTCTTAGACACCATATGTGGACGCTGTCCCAGGATGGAGCACTTCACTTGGCTCCTTTGAAGGATGATATCCAAGTACGTCGAGATGTCTTGAAAAGTCCAAGCCCTATTTCTGACCCTGTTGCTATCTTAGAAAGCTCTTGATATTGGAACCGGAACTGGTAAGTGCGGATCTCACCGTGTGATCATCATGTTCTGACCGCTTTGCAGGCATCTGGGCTATGTAAGTTGACAGCGACTTGAAGGTGTATTCCACCCTATTGACTTTCGATTAGTGATTTCGCCGACGAATACCCCCAGTGTGAAGTCATCGGTACCGACATCTCCCCTATCCAACCAGGCTGGGTCCCTCCCAACTGTAAATTGTAAGACACATGCCCATCAAAACCGCACATTTCTCACCTTGTCCAGCGAGATCGAAGATTGCAACCAAGAATGGACATTCGAAGCAGAAACATTCGACTACGTCCACTTCCGCTACCTAATCGGCTGCATCCCCGACTGGCCAGCCCTCTTCAAGCAAGCCTACCGAGTCCTCAAGCCAGGCGGTTGGATCGAAAGTTTCGAAGTCTCGCCAACCGTCACGAGCGACGATGGCACCGTTGCGCCTGGTTCTGCACTAGACCAATGGGACAAGATCTTTATCGAGGCTTCAAAGAAGATTGGAAACTGTTTTACTGTTGTTGCTGATGAGATTCAGAAGCCTGCTATTGAGGAGGCTGGCTTTGTTAATATCAAGGAGTGGAATGGAAAGGTAAGCAATATCGTCTGAATTTCCTGGAAACCTACTAATAGTATTAGTGTCCTTTGAGTCCTTGGCCCAAGGACCCCAAGCTTAAAGAAATAGGTCGATTCGGCCAAGTCTTTGGAACTCAAGACCCTGAAGGCCTGGTAAACTTTGTCGCCACCTTTTTGGGCTGGACGCCCGAGGAGGTTCACGTCTACCTTGCTCGTTTCAGGAGCGAGTTGAGAGACTTGAAGCATCACCCGTACGTCTTTCTCAAGACTGTCTGGGCGCAGAAGCCTTATGATTCTGAGCCCCAAACTACCGAGCAGGCTTAGAATGGGGGGGGGGGGGGGTGGGTGGAATG
>NHTE02000053.1:372233-394720 GCA_002168265.2 Fusarium euwallaceae
ACCGAGCAGGCTTAGAAGGGGGGGGGGGGGGTGATGGATGGAATGCATTGGCGAGTGGGTGTGTACTGAAATATGGTACCTCGGCTAGATGAATTTCGCATGTCTGTTTCGTTATTCTCTTAGAGATTGATCCCGTAGCGAGGAGGTTGATTGATATACTGCGATTTGACTGTCAAAGTGGATAGATTGCTGCTAGTCATTGTGTCATTTTACGGCCTTTCAGATCTTTTAGACTTCGCCATTTGCTTGGAAATGGATTGTCGCATATATCCTCAGCAATCAAAACTCCAGCTCTATACTGTTACAGTTCAGACAAGTCTGCATCTCCTTCTTAGTCCTTTGTCTCGGCTCTCGCAGGGAGCGAGTGGGCCTTGAGATGCCTACCTAACCTAAGCAGCGACGGGCGACGAATACAAAGGTCTTCCACGAAATAGGTTCATGCAAGTCAGATTCCCCGTGCAGGAAAGTCGAATCGGGGTCAAAGACAGGGGTTCAGTACCAGAAATAGTCCCGGCGGCATGCTCGGGTTCCTCGTCCCGCCTCAAGGGGGTCTTCGGGTCCCTCAGCCCGATGTTAGCACCAACCCAGCTAAGAATGGGAGGAGCTGAGGTCCTGAAACGGCAACAGGTCTGGGTGTACTTGAGTGGTGTACCTGAGTCTCGTTGCTGACTCCGAAGACCCCCGCCCCCTGGTCTTGCGCAGCCTTTTGACGAAATACTTGAGTTTCGTCTCTGAGCTGAGTGGTCATCAGACAGAGGAAGCCCTTTTAATTCTAAGCCTGCAAATACTATCTAAAAGTGGTGAGTAGTACCAACAAACAAATCTCTCCAAATCGCCACAATATCGACACCTCATTTCTCACAGTAGATAACCACCCCTGACTCCTATCCTCGCTTGCAGCATCAAGTCTTGGCCTCCCAACGCCTCGGACATCAACCGGCATGTTTAATCAAGACCCATTCATGATTACCCCAGATTCTTATCCTACACGAGCAATCACATTACACCGCAAAGCGATCCGATTCGACACACTCCGTTATCGGCCCACTATGTCCTCTTCACCTCGACGTCACGAACCAGTACCATGACAGACATCCCGGACACAAGCCGGTGCATTTGAACGTTGTGCAATCTATTGTTAATATCGGGTTAGTCTCAGGAAGCGCTACCCCGCATCCGATATCCGCGCCAGGTTCCCTAGACAAGGATGGGGTGATGGCTATCAGACGCTGATACGACTAAACCTAGATTGACAAGAGTACGCGCGGGTAAGTGATAAACATGGAGGGTGTGGTTGGTGTTGCATTTAAACCCTTTGTCTTCCACCGTCGATGCTCGCGACCACGGGTGTTTCTTCACCAGTTTCTCTCTCTCTCAGACTCTGCCTGTTCAAACCTGCATCATGGTCAATACATTGCATGGCGACGTGCTGCCTCCTGGCACGCAGCGCATCAATGATGCGCAAGCAACACACATTCTCCTCGCGCCTCAGCCGAGTTCTGACCCAAATCAGCCCCTGGTTCGTCTACTCCAATATTCGAAGATCACGAAGCTAACAAGTGCAGAATTGGAGTCCATGGCGCAAGACGCTTCATATGACACTTCTCTCCCTCTACGCCATGATGGTATTCGCCATGTAAGCATCCATTTCATCTTTCAAGCTACACACAATTAACCTTGTATCCAGCCTCTGCATCAGCGTCCCAATGTGGCAGGATTTCAACGAACAACTCGGCATGAGCTACGACGCCCTCAACAACGGTTACGCAACCAACATGGCAGGCTTGTCTGTCGGCTGCATCATTTTCATCCCCATCGCCCTCCGTGTTGGCCGTCGACCTGTTTACATCGTTACGGCTTTGGTCATGTTTGCGGCTGCTGTGTGGCAGGCTGAGATGCAGACTGTGGGGGATATGATTGGAGCTAACCTCGTCGCTGGAGTTGCTGGAGCTGTTAATGAGGCGCTTTTCCAGGTTACAGTAAGTCATCACTAGCAGACGACATATTAATGATCAGTTGGCTAACTGCGCTTACAGGTTTCGGATCTCTTCTTCGTCCATCAACGAGGCACCATGAACGGCATCTATCTCATCATGGTCATGATTGGAGTCAGTTCCTTCGAACTACAGCCACGTATATATCTAACTGACACATCTTTAGAACTACCTCGGACCTGTCGTAGGTGGTCACATCGCCGTCTCCATGGGCTGGCGCTGGGGCTTCTGGCTCTGCGCAATCTTCATGGGAGTCCTAGCTATCATCATGTTCTTCCTCCTCGAAGAGTCCAAATACACTCCTCCCCCGTTGACCGGTCACGACATTACACCAAACACACCCGAAGACCAACTCAACAAAGTCAGCAGCATCGCTAAACCTCCTGTCCCTGCCTCACTCGACAAAGACCAAGAGGCTATACTGAGTCAACGAAAGAGACTTGTCGAAATTGATACCAACATCCCTATGAAGACATACTGGGAGCGACATGCGCTTTGGTCTATTGATAAGGAGGCCTCTGCGAGTAAATCATTCTGGCAGCAGTTTTACGAACCTTTCCACATCCTCGTTGTCTTCCCTGCAGTCATGTTTGCCGCTCTGCAATACGGCTGGAGCATCGCCATGCTCGCTATTCTGGCCGTCACACAGAGTGCGCTGTATGCAGCTCCTCCTTACAGCCTCTCACCCGCTGGTATCGGAAACATGAACCTACCCCCTTTCATCGGGGCCATCTTGGGATCCTTATTTGGAGGACCGCTGGTAGACTACATGATTGTTCAGATTGCAAAGCGCAGGGGAGGCATCTACGAGCCCGAGACTCGGCTTTGGCTGTTCCTGGTGCCGGGCATGTCGATGGTCATTGGCTGTCTGATGTACGGCCTGACGATTGCAAAGGTGAGTTCTCTTCTTTTATAATTTTGGCAATATCTAACACGTTGTAGGGAATGCCATGGATCATCAATGCAGTCGGTGCAGCCTTTATCGGTTTCGCCATCGGAGGCTGTGGTGACATAGCTCTCACCTACATCCAAGACTCATACCAACTTGTACGCGAACAACCCCAGCCACACAACTCTCCATCTGTACTGACACATTTCTTTCTCAGATTCTCGGTCCTGCTCTGACGGCTGTCGTGTTCGTCCGCAACATCATCGCAACAGGTCTCGTCTTTGCCGTCTCACCTTGGATGGCTGGCATGGGCGTTTATGACATGTTTGTGCTTCTGGGCTGCATCGCGGCTGCAATCGCTCTAACATGCGTACCATTGATGATTTGGGGTCGCAAGTTCCGAGCTCAGCTGGCACCCAAGTATGACTATTTCATCGACCAGCAGTACTAGAGCCAGGATTCCTTGACAAAGGATAAGGATGAAACGCTTGCTTGAATCAGTAGCAATTTCACTTCACATTACCTTCAAACATTTCATTTCTGTGAATTGCTTTTTGTGAATAAAAGCCAGGTCAGGAGCTCGATACTATATCCTCGACAAACCAGCCATTGTAGAAGATGGAGAGCTGCCAGCTCCGGTCTGCTAGATGACCAAAATGCAGCTCCAGGAGGAATATTCCACTTCTCATATTAAACAGCATCTCTAGAAAGAAAGTTGTATAATAAACTAGACACTGGGTGCGCCATACACATCCCTCCCTCAAAGAATCCATCGCCAACGGACCCAGCCAAGTTCTTCTCTCTCGTAATCCTTCTTACGTTCACTTTGCATACTTCTCGAGAAAATTGGTATATCTCTCGTAAAAAGTAGCAACTTGAGGAATCTGGGTGAGGATAACAGGGAAGCAATGAGGTACGCCAGAGTAAACATGCAACTCAACCTCGACCCCATCAGCCTCCAAAGCTTCAGCATAAGCAAAAGCGTCATCGCGAAGAATGTCAACGCCCGCACATTGGATCACTAGAAACAGTCAGTCAAGATTCTGCGTGTCAAATTCAAGCCAATACTGACGTGTTGGGGGAAGTCCCGCATGCGACTTTGCCAGAAGAGGTGAATGTCTCCAGTCATGTTCCGCATTAGGAGTGTGAGCGTCGAGACTCAGCTCGTAGAGAACGGAACTGAGGACAGCGTTTTCGGAATTTTGAATATAACTTCCAAATTCGTACTTGTCTCTGGGGAAAAGCTTGGGATGGCAGGTTAGAGGAAAGTGTAGGACTTGGGCAATAATGCCAGTTAGTCCATCGTCTCTAGCCTGGACGGCAACAGTTGCGGCCTAGGATATCATGTTAATACATATTCCAGGGGGTATTTGAGGCATACTCACAAGACTGCCTCCGGCGCTGCTTCCACTCAGGATAATCTTTTCAGGGTTGACTCCAAGGGTCTTTGCATTCTCCTTGCACTAAGGGGCCATTAGTAACTTGCGTTAGCTTGGTTTTTGTATATGAACCACTTACCCAGAGAAGACCATCGTAGCTATCTTGGAACGGGATA
This sequence comes from Fusarium euwallaceae, assembly GCA_002168265.2. NCBI lineage: Eukaryota > Fungi > Ascomycota > Sordariomycetes > Hypocreales > Nectriaceae > Fusarium > Fusarium euwallaceae. The sequence goes on from NHTE02000053.1 coordinate 376,672, forward strand.
GGAAATGGGTGTTCCGGGGCCCTAGTATCGTAAGCGGATAGTCCCTTGTCCTGGACATGACAAACTCACAGTCGGTAATCAACACTAACAACAACAATATTTGGGTTGGTAGCAGCATAGACATTCTCGGCGCCGTCAACTTCATGGCTTCCAACAACCATGCCTAAGTTGCACAGATTAGCGATCATCTACCCATTCCCAGAATCAGAACATACCACCGCCATGCATGCGATACATCAAAGTAGCATCCTCAACAACATTCGGCGACTTGTAAACCTTGAGCCCGATCAAAGTCCCATCCCTCACAGGAAACTGAATCAACTCCGTCACAACCTCACGATAGCGATCGGGGCCTCCAGGCGGCATAGGAGCATCAGCATTGCCGGCAATCGCTCGCATGGAAGGAAAATCGGGGGCGCCCCAGATGGGCTTGTAACCAGCTCTGATCAGATCCTCAGCAGCTACATACTCTGGGATCTTTTCTGAGAGGTGGCCGTGTTTTGGGAGGGGTTTGAAGTCGGCCGTAACTTCGGCGTACTCGGGGGTGGATTTCGTCTTCATAGCGACTTGATCGTTTTCGTTGGCAATGGTGTTTTTAGTGTCACCTTAATTGGTATTGTTGAATTGGATACTAAACAAATCTCTTTCTCTCCAAGTGGTCGTCATTCTCTTATGTACTCTTTCCTCTCATCCACCAACTTCAAGTAACACTGATCCTAAACAGTGTGTTCATTATGATTCATTCTCTCCCATACCTTATGGAGTAATCTGCAGAAACCTTGTAACTCGTCAGACTATCGTGATTGGGGAGAGGTTTGTGACCGAGTGGGCCTTGTACTACTTTCGGTCAATGAATCATACCTTGTCTATTTACTATGCACGGCTTACATACTATCTTACTTGACATGGTACAAGAAATGCTAATCGATAGGCAAAAATGTGTCGATCATCTGCGGGCAGTCGATATAAGCCGTGGCGTATTGCTGGTTGTCTGAGTCGGCGAGTCCGAAGCCTCTTTGAAGTCCCTTGTACCTATGCTTCAATGAGCGGTGATAGCAATAAGGGTAATTGAACAACACAAGCGGCCAAGGAGTTCCATCAAGCACCAAGTTTTATATACTATCTGTCTAAATATGTACACACAAGAACTATCACTGCTACTTTCTTTTTCCCTCTCTAGCACCAGATCCAGCTAGATCCCATAGAAGTGACAACTTTAAGGTAACACACACAATCGTCAAGCAGTAGCAAATCTCTCCCCCATAGAGAAGCTTCCCCTGAAGTTGAGACTCATCGCCACCTAACAAACCCGGGCGAAGCCATCTAGCAGTTGGTGCGGAGGCTCTTGACGAGGCAAGACTTGCCGTTGTCGCCAGCATCGCCGAACTTGGGGGGCTCCTTACCCTGGTCGTTACCAGTGTAAGCCTGGCAGCTCTTGCCCTTGTTCTGGCAAGAGTCGGTGATGGTGCAGACGTCACCGTAGTTGTGGTTGACACCACAGAGCTCGCCACCGTTCTTGGCGACGACGCCCTTGATGTTGATGTTGCGGGGACCACCGTTGCCAGAGCAGTTGCCGCAGTTGCGGACAAGCTTGCCGTAGTCCTGGGCGTAGAAGTTGTTGACGTTCAGCGTGCCGCGGCCGTTGAACTGGAGGATCTTGTCCGAAGCCTTGAAGGCTCCGCCGCCGTTGACGGTTGAGGTACCGGACTTTTGCTTGAAGGTGGCGGCGTCCTCGCAGACGTCGGCCCACCAGACGTTGTTCAGGGTGCTGGTGACTGTTAGTCGTGGTGGAAGTGTTGATGAGATGAGGACTTACCAAGCACCCTTGCAGTGAACACCCTCACCGGAGGAGGCACCGATGATGACGTTGGAGAGAGTAGCACCGTCCTCAAGGATGAAAGAAGCAGCCTTCTCACCAGTCTCGTTCTGGCCCTCACAAGTGCTGGCTGAAGGACGGAAGATGTGTCAGTAAATGGTAGGCTGTCGGTTGTTGCTTGGATCAACTCACGGTTGCGCTCGAATCGCTTCATGCCACCATCGTACTTGCCACCCTTGGGAACGGGGATGGCAGTGGGAACGCTGCTGACACCGGCGGAAGCGGGCAGAGTGGTGGTGACGGCAGCAGAGGCGCCAGTGATGGCAGCGAGGATGACAGCGGAGGCCTTCATGGTGATTTGAGTTGAACTTGAGAGTTGAGCTGAGTGATGTCTGGTTGAGTGTGTGTGTGGTGGTGGTGATGGAGTGAAGGAGTTGTCTAGGAGAGGACTTAACTCCCCTTTTATACCTAACCTCCCTCAAGGTTAAGATCGTAGATGGACATGGCCTCTCGGTGGTTTCGCTCAGCAAACACCGAGGAGCCGGAGGTTTGACAGGGTCTTGGCGGTGTAGCTACTACCGGAGTGACATGGCAAACCCCGGAGAATCACTACTTCGCCGAACCGTGTGTGTGTGTGTGTGTATTCGGGGCGATTCAGACACCCCAGAATACCGTTACATGGTCCAATTCTAGAAGGCCACCTCCCCAATGGAGGAACTGTTCCGCCGTTGCAAGGATGTGCTGGAGCCAAACCGAGTCGGTCAAGCCCGTGAGGCATGTAAAACAACTGTCACTGATGCAGCAGGGTCATTCATGCCCTTGGGGGTCCATTGGTTGACACTCACTGACAAGGACAGGCGAGATGGAGCCGGGTGATGGGTTCAGCCTTATGAATTTTTGCCGAATTTTTAGAGCCAACAGCAGTATGGATTACGGAGACGGGGAGTAAAATCCGACTGGCATCTTGATCGACGTGTTACTCTATCTACCGGCGTTACTTGGCGCTGTTGTTCAACAAGTGTGTCCTCCAACATCTTCTACTCGCCTCCCCCTTTCCATTTTCATAGCTACTTCTAGGATAGTCCCAGAAGACTGTGGGGGTTTTAACAAACCTCGTATTACATGTCAACCTTAAGTCAGATGCTTCAAAATACGGTTAAACAAGTAAAGCACACCCATGAGAATGGCTCAAGACCCTTACTTTCGGTAGTTCGCCCAGTCTAGCGTAGCATCATCACGGAATAAACCCCTGGATTTCTTCCGAGCACCACACCTTGCCGTTCATGGATCATGTCCCGAGATCCACGCCTTATGTCCTCTTTGTTATGGGGTCAGCCCGTCCGAGATGGTCCCACGTCCGGCCGGCAACAACCCACCCCTGGTCTCCGGGTCATGGTTACCGTTATGGTTATTCCTAGACGAGGTGCTAGAGAGTAAGCTAACAAATCACGGTTGTTTTAGGTAAGCTGATCGTAGAACATGGCTGTCTCAAGTGTTAAAGGAGAGAAGCTAGTGTTACAGGTAGAGTACATGTAAATGACGAGCACCGCGGAATCTCGTAAAGAAGAATACGTGTGAGCAAGTTGTTATCTAATGTCTTTACGGGTCGCGAGTCTAGATGGGGTCCAAGACCTCCAGGGATCGCACCACGTGCCGGGGGTGATGTGCGAGCACGGATACGGACGGGTGAGGATCATTGGAGGAAAAATGATCAACGTGTTTGAGATATTTTGGCGTCAGAAAGCTTAATCACCCACGCCTACCGATCACAGCTCGGGGATTGGTATGATAGGTTAAGTAGACTTCTTGTCGACTCTGATTTGCGGACTCCGTAACCTCCGGCTTTTGTTGAGATGACAGTAGAAATGTACTAGGTAGTAGGATTGCGAATGAACCATATGGAATTATAGGAATGACTAGGCAGCTAAGCTATTCTATTAGGTATACGCAAGCACTCAACGTTTACACACATCGAGTTATTCCTATTATCTCATGCATTCATCTCCAAGTCGAGTTGTCATCTGTAAACTCGGCTCCGCATACACACACGTAATCATAAACCAAAAAGTCCACTTCTACCCTGTAACCTTCACCCACCGTAAACTCCCACCGTAAACATCTCGCGTGTCTGCAAGAACAACGTTTTACGAGGATCTGCCGCTAACACGGGAAGATCGTGTTCCCGAGGCTGGAAAGTGGATTCTCTTGAAAGTTCGCCGTGCTCACCGCTATCGCGAGCTATTTCCGAGTTAGCCCAAAGTCAAAAAAAATCACCCATTTGTCAACTACCTAACCTGGGTTACCCTTGGTTTGCGAAAGTTTGAACTGTGCCGCTGGGCTTCCCTTTGTGAACATAGAGGACTTTTGCTCGGTGTGGCCGAGACAGAGAATGGAAGGAGGATATGTAATCGTATCATACACGAGACTCTTCCCGATGTTCCGAAGTATTGATGATGACGACTACCGTTTTGTAATAGGGCGTGGTGTTAACATGACCCGAATCTAGAAGTGGCTGAGTATACTCCAAGAGTTCTTGGTAGAACTAGTAACAAGTTCCTGTCGTCCTATTTCTCGTCTATTCCAACTAAGTTCAGGTGGAATCGGTTGGACACTCGGTCCTCGGATATGACCGGCGTACATTTTGGCTTGTGAATTTCAAATCCACTGTCCGAAGCATCATCACTGTCATATCTCTGAAAAGTCAGACCGCCGTCATGAGAAACCAGGGAAGAGGCCTCAAGTCGGTGTAAAGACTCCGCTCCATGTTGTGCTCGTACATGAGAAGATGTTATTGGCTTGATAGTGGGACTCGGCGCTTAGAAACCACCCATCAAGGTTGACTTTTCAGATATTTAAATCTGGCGGGGTGCCTATCATGCTGTCTGGTCCCCAAGAAGACCCAGCCCACTTGTCCCCCTCCTGAACTACCTGTTGTCTTGCAGAAGCACTCAGCGGCTACTCAGTTAAGGAGGACGATGATTCATCTGTACAAGATCACTGTCTGCATAATTCAAGTTTAAGGTCCCTTAAGTCCGATAAGTCCTTTACCCGTGGCTCATAGGGCGTTGAGCCGACTTACGAGACTTAAGCTGCACCTACTGGCACGGCCACTTTGATAATGCTGACAAGCTAACTTGGGTACGGAAATCATGAGCTTTTGTAAGTATATGCTCGTTTTAATTGGATTTGATGAAATCTATTCCCTTTGAAAAACAGGAGAAATCTTTGGATGGCGTGCATCCGAGAAAGGCGGGAACTCACAAAGGCAGGTGTTCAAGACGACACCGGCAGACCAGACATCTATCCCAAGTCGATCCTTCGTGTTTTCCAAATTTTTGAGAGCATTCGATAATTCGGTTCATCAACACAAGTTTGACTCGAAGGGAAACATTACCCACAGGTCAGTATTCCGTAGGATGTAGTCAGCTCATGCGAGGTATCAGGCTCGCTGCTGACTTTAGTTGCAAAACCAAAATCGACCACCTTGACAAAAAGAGTCTCGGTATGGAACAGAAGAATATTCTAGAGTTTGATATCCCGATGTGCCCCATCCAAGGCCATGCTTTCTTACGCAAGCTTCACAGGTAAACTAACAGGTCAGCACAGCTCACCAAGAAACCAAGTGTGGAAGCCCGGCCCTTGATGGGGTAACTGAGCCTGAAGACCGAAAGCAAGTGCGTAAAACACTTGAGAGATGACTGGGAAACCCCCCTACGTCCGTTTTAGATGGTTCAGTCTCTGGTGCTCACTTGGCAGCAGCCTCTTCTTCAGCCGGCTCGGGAGACTCCTAAACTTCGGCCAGCTCACCCTCTATCTTAAGGGAAGGAGAACAAGCGGACCTCTTTGGAATTCTTGACTCCAATTGGAATTACGTATGCGGTGAAGGCCAAAGACCTGACTTGTCATCTGGACTGCCACAGCGTTGGAAATTAACTTGCCAAACAAGGGGATGGGTTCATGTCCCTTGATCTTGTTGATTTCAGGGTTGCGAATCTTCTCAGCGTAATCAAGGCAAGGATATTGCTGAGCCGCTAGGTCATGTCTTTGTTCGCTTTGCATATACCGCCAACGAAGTTTGGTAAAGTCGTATGTTTGACAGCGATCCTCCCAATACTTGTCATGCCTTAGAACAGTTGTTGACTGTGATATCTCTCAAGTAATTTCTGAACTACGTAGTGCCCCTGTGTAATAGAGTTTGGATCACCGTCGATGATGGTGAGGTCTCCATCAGCGCCAGTTAGGGCATCGTCGTCTGGAAGACCGTCATCTTCAAGTTTCACCTCCTCTGGTAGCTCATAGGGGGTTTATATCTCCTGCAACTCCTGAACTCCAAGGGGTAGCTTCGCGCGTAGCACACAAAACGGAACAATCTCGACTAGTTCTACCCCTTCAAGGGGCTTGACTAGGTATATGTTCGTTCGAGCGCATCCGAGTACGTAGCACTTAGGGTAGTACCCAATGCACACACCATCGTGATGAACTGGAAGACCTGCTCCTCGGCCTCGGCCCATTCATCTAAAGCATCAGCTACTATATGGAATGTCACCAGCTTTGTCGCTAGTCCTGCAAGCATCTCCGTGACCTGAGCCCGTGAGGGGCGAGTGTCGTATTGCCTGTGCTGACTGTAGAGGACTGTTAGTTCGTGGCAATATCGGATCTGTCCAATTTGACACAAGACTCTTCTTGTCAGCTCTAGCTGAGCCATCACAATATAGAACAACCCAAAGGCACGTGTTACGGGGGACGCACGCATATCCAGGCACCATATGTTGTCGATGTCTCCATTTACCCGGCTTCAGAACGTCTCTTGCTCCGCCAGCCAAGTGCCGGTCCTGGAATAGACACCTTCTAAGACGTCACCAAACTTGACATGAACAGATTTTGAGCGTATCCAAAGAGCGATATTCGAGATAATGTATAACCGCGGTAGCAAGTTAAATACTGTCACCATGCTCGTTACAATACTCAGTGTGTCGCTCATACTAGCGGCTCTTGTGCTCAGAGCGGTGAACCGTGGAAACAGCCACTTAAAAACCCAGACATCCATAAATAGATAAATGAATAGCTGTTTTCCGGCGCTCGAGAGCGGGGTAGAGATACAACTGCTTGGCTTCTACTTAGGCAAAACTGAAGTCAAGTCTCGGGTTTACGAAGACATAAATGCGGTGGTTTGTGAAGCTTTGCTATTTTATCCCGGATTACTATTTGCTCGTCTATCACCTGCCTTTATTATGAAAAGTTTAGAGCTTAACTCAATCGGCATTATATAACTTAGATTTTCTTTCTTCCACCCACGCGGTCGTAAAAAAAAACTTGAGACATTGAAGTCAACTATCTCTTATTTAACTCAAAGTTAGGCTATAAACTGAGTATTCTTTATTGAGCGCAATCATCCTAGTATCTCAAGTTTTTTTTACGACCGCGTGCCACTGCCACCTAAACAAAGTTCAATGCATTCCTCCGCATTCAGATCGCATTGACGCATGGCGTAACTCTCTGTCCATGGCTGGCCCTAGAGCCTATCACGGAATGACGCAGGGGGTGATGCAACCTGGAAGCCACTGCGGCACGTGGACCCACCCCCATGACCACCCACAGAAGCTCGCTCATGGGAGCTGCTGCTATGCGAACTTCCGACCTTCAACACCACTTCACCGCGATAGCTACTCTACAGCTTCTTTAGCAATTCACGGGAATCGACGGCAAAATGGCAGGCGTCAGGCTCCGCGATATCAGCAGTTATCTGATCCTGCTCATCGCAATCACGACGTTGGGATCATTACAGTTCGGCTTCCATCTGGTACCTCCCCCTCCAATATCAGCATGCACTGACAATGACCTCTTGCTGACAATCACTCACAGGCCGAGCTCAACGCGCCCCAAGATGTCATCACCTGCCGTAAAAAGTCCATCTCGACCTTTGAGCGTCTCAAGGGATTCGTCACCTCTTCGAAACCGAACGAGCCCACCGGCGGCCTCTTCTCCAATTGTATCCCGATGAACGAAGCTGCTTTCGCAACCATATCTTCGATATTCACAGTGGGAGGCTTGTTGGGAGCTCTAGTGTCTGGTCCCTTCTCGTCTCGACGCGGTCGTCTTCCTGCGATGCGCTTCACTGCCCTGCTCTACCTATTTGGAGCTGCCATCGAGACAATCGCCGGAAGTGTCTTCGTTATGGCGCTCGGCCGCCTCATTTCCGGAATTGGTGCTGGTGCATCTACTGTTGTGGTACCTCTCTACATCAGCGAGATTGCGCCACCCAAGGAGCGTGGTCTCTTTGGCTTCATGACTCAGATCTCCATCAACTTGGGCATTCTGGCCGTCCAGACCCTTGGATACTTCCTGAGCTACGGAAACGCATGGAGATGGATCCTTGGCTCCGGTTTCTTTATTGCTTCGGCGCAGACTCTGGGTCTCGTGGTTGTGCCAGAGAGTCCATCATGGCTAGCTGCGCAGGGTGATTCGACAGCGGCCAAGAGGACTCTCCAGAGGATCCGCGGCATGGGCTACGATATCCATGAGGAAACAGAGTCATGGAGCTCCGATGAACATGTAGCGTCTGAGGAGGAGGGACTTCTTCAAGCTGATGGGGCAGCTGAAACAGCCCCTGCCGCTGGAAAAGGCCCTGTTGAGCACCTCGGCTTCCTTCAGGTGCTCAAGGACCCCCTCTACAGGCCCGCCATTGTTGCTGTTGTCGGTATCATGTTTGTTCAACAACTTTGCGGCATCAACTCGATCATCATGTACTCCGTCTCACTCCTTGCGGATCTCCTTCCCATTTCCTCGGCCCTCCTTACCATCCTCATCTCTGTGGTCAACCTGATCACAACGGTTGCCTGCGCTCCTCTACCTGACCGTCTCGGTCGCAAGACTTGTTTGCTTGCGTCGATTATCGGGCAAGGATCAAGTGCATTTGTTCTTGCTATTTCGATTGTCTTTGGCATCAAGATTCTGTCGGCCTTTGCTGTCGTCATCTTTGTCGGCTTCTACGCTGTTGGACTTGGCCCTGTGCCCTTCATCCTGGCCTCCGAGCTGGTCGGGCAGGAAGCTGTTGGTGCTACACAGAGTTGGTGCCTTGCGGCCAACTACGTGGCTACATTCATCGTGGCTCAATTCTTCCCCATCGTCAACACAGCTCTGAACAACCTTCTTGGCGGCCATGGATGGGTCTACTTCATCTTTGCTGGCCTGGCCAGTGGATCAGCCATCTTTGTCTCTTGGAACGTGCCAGAGACAAAGGGTAAGAAGGATGCTGACGAGGTCTGGGGCAGAACGCGACGGGTTGATTAGGGGCAACACGGCGTAAAGGCCAACGCACCACGCATACTTGGTTCAGACCTGGGTCATTGACAATTGCATCCACAAAGCGAGTTGCAACTATAGTCATTCTATGAGTGCTTCGTGATTTTGACAGATCCCTCAAGGGTCTGAGCGAGTGTTATTAGCCAGTTTCTCTTCACAATGCTTGATGGATATGAGCGGTTTAGGCGTTTGCAGGTATGACTTGACAGAAATAATGAGATATCACTGACATGACTTTTCATCGAAAGGCCCTCTTGCTGTGGACCATCTGCTCCAACTGCATGACACCAGCCTTGGCACCGTCGATGATGTAGACGAGATTGCCATCGGCCTTGCCGTACATCTCAACAGCTGTTGAGCGAATTATTTCTTCCAGACCCGCCATTCCCGCACAGCCCATCACGACAACTGACACCATTCCAGAAGAGAGTAACTCTCGAGTTGCTTCCTTAAGCTTCTCCTTGACTATCTCTGGTGAGACTGTATGAAGGTCACCCGCGGTGAGGCCAGACGAGAAGACACCGGCGAACTTGTCGTTGATGCCATCTCCTTTTTGGCCGACGAGTTTCTTGACGCCGTTTGACAAGTGCTCTTCCCACCACTTTCCCGTCGTGACAATACCCCAACGGCTGGCATTGTCTGGCGCAGAGATGAGAGAAAGAGCTGTGAGAACGCCAGCTTCGAAGATGCCAGTGACGGCAAGGTTGCGGTATCTCGTCAACTTGGAGACGAGACAGTGTACACTGAAGCAGGCCACAAGCACGGCGTCGTACTTGTCCGAGTCAAGCTCCTCTTGGAGGTTCGGGTCATTGAGGACGGCCTTTGCGCTGGCGTCGATACCCTCCTGATCGTTGATGCTACCAGGAGCAGTACCTGGATCGGCCGTGTAGGTATAAATCTCCACCGACTTTGACAAGATCAGCGAGTGTAGAAATTTAATCTCTTTTGTGCCTGTGATATCATACTTCTGGAAGAGACATTTGTCGAATGGCATTGACCATCCCTGCCGTCATGGTGGTGGATGAGTTGGGATTGAGAACAAGGATGCGGAGACTCCGCCGAAGGAAGCGAATTTCGGACATGATGGGGAATAAATCTATAAAGATCCGATGCTGTCTTGAATATTCGATTGTGACGCGGCGTGAACCTGAAAAGCTATCTTGTTGTGAACAACCAGCAATCATCTATGTCAAGTTTTTCTCTCCCTTGAGCGGGGCCCCCCCAGAATTTTATATATGACGGCACCGACCATTGTTGAAGCCCGTCAAGTTTATCGCGGGGCGCCACGTGATCCCGCCTCAGCCACCTCTGACGACAACCCCACCACTGACGAACACCTCAACCTCCCCCCAAGCTCCTGGCGACAGCAACACCGCACCTTTCAACCTCGACCTCACCACGTTCAAATAATTATATCCCGCCTCGGGCTGTCGCGAAAATGGCCAACCCCCCACCCATTGGTAAGCTTGAATCACATTTCCAGAGCTCCCGAGCTCCCGTCTCTACATCCCATCCCCCTGAGCTGGGGAAAGCTGACCTCATGCCTACCGCCTAGTCCTCGACGGTGGTACCGGTTTCCTCAAGGTCGGATATGCCGCGCAGAACTTTCCCGAGCATCAGTACCCGTCCATCGTCGGTCGGCCGATCCTCCGGTCCGAGGAGCAGACGGACAGCGACCTGGTGATCAAGGACATCATGTGCGGTGACGAGGCCGCCGCGGCCCGAACGATGCTTCAGATCAGCTACCCCATGGAGAATGGTATCGTCAAGAAGTGGGATGACATGGAGCACCTCTGGGATTATACCTTCTTTGAGAAGCTCAAGGTGGATCCTCAGGGACAAAAGATCCTCTTGACAGAGCCCCCGATGAACCCTCTCAAGAACCGAGAGAAGATGTGCGAGGTCATGTTTGATCGATATGGATTCGGAGGTGTTTACGTTGCCATCCAGGCTGTCCTGGCCCTGTACGCGCAAGGTGAGTTGCGCCCGAAGCTTGACTGAAGCTGTGAACGCGACTGAAGCTAATGCGGTGTAGGTCTTAGCTCTGGTGTTGTCGTCGACTCGGGTGACGGTGTCACACACATTGTCCCCGTTTACGAATCCGTGGTCCTCAACCACCTTACAAAGCGATTAGATGTTGCCGGCCGAGACGTGACGCGCAACCTGATCAAGCTGCTCCTGCGCCGCGGCTACGCCCTTAACCGAACCGCCGATTTCGAGACTGTCCGCCAGATCAAGGAGAAGCTATGCTACGTGTCATATGACCTGGAGCTGGACAAGCGCCTGAGCGAGGATACCACGGTGCTTGTGGAGGATTACACCCTGCCGGACGGACGTGTGATCCGCGTGGGTAGCGAGAGATTCGAGGCACCCGAGTGTCTGTTCCAGCCTCACCTCGTCGATAGCGAGTCACCCGGCCTAGGCGAGTTCCTGTTCAACACGATCCAGTCTGCCGACGTGGACATACGATCTTCCCTGTTCAAGGCGATCGTCCTGTCTGGCGGCAGCAGCATGTACCCAGGACTTCCCTCGCGACTGGAGAAGGAGCTGAAGCAGCTGTGGCTCACGCGGGCGCTGCAGGGCAACCCGGAGCGACTGAGCAAGTTCAAGGTGCGGATAGAGGATCCCCCGCGACGGCGACACATGGTGTTCCTGGGCGGTGCGGTGCTGGCCAACATCATGGCGGACAAGGAGAGCATGTGGGTTACCAAGGCGGAGTGGGAGGAGCAGGGACCGCGAGTGTTGGAGAAGCTAGGACCGCGATAGATGTTCTGGTGTAGCGTATGTTGATTAGAGGAGAGAGTGAATGGATTGGTATTTGTGATGTGAAGTTAGCTAGACAGCAAAGAAAACATGTTATAAGAATGAAGCCTAGGGAAGGGGGACTGGTGGATTGGGGGTGTTTGAATATCATTTGAGTGTGGATGAACTGTGAACTGCTCTGTCTGCGATGTACAAGTAGCCAGATCATGCTCTTAGTAACACTGAAGCACTGTGAACCTTGAAGGCATCACCAACTGGAATTCCATGAAAAGAACAATGGCTTAGTCATCACCCGTCCTTCACGAGTCGTCGCAGAACTTGACACAACCTCGATAGCCATGGTCAGGAATGATTCTACATCACGCATTCTTTGGAACCATTTTCATCGTTTTCCCTTCCCTTCCCATCCATCTCTACAGACAGCAGCAGACTAGCATCAACTCACAAAGCTCGGATAGGATTTATCCCCCCCAGCAAATAAGAAACTCCACCGACTCCGCACGCCCCATATCGCTCATTTTGCACACTCTCTCTCACCTCACCTTGTCTTGGTCTCGTCTCGGCAGAGGTAAGAGATCCGCGCGCCCACGCGGCTGATTACAGCTCTACACGTACGTACAGAAAGGGTGTTGCTGCTTCAAAAGCCAATTTACGGCGTCTACAGCGGCTCTCCTCCCTCTATTTCCTGTTACGTTACAGTACCGGAGGCGCGTGAGAGACAACCACGTTTTGCCGCGATTTTTCGGTTCGCCGGGCCCGTTGATCCTGAAGCTGGGCTGCCCGCTCTTTGGTTCGCTATCTACGTCCTTGCATTAGATCGTTCGGTTTTACCTACTACGCTTTACGTGCGGGGAAACAGAAGTGAGAGAAACCCAAAGGAGAAAAAGAAACGCACGGCACGGCACACACCACACACATTCATCACGGTCCCCCTTCCCACACCGCGTTTCGCCGTCGCCGGGGGCGGGAGAGAGAGACGACTGACTGTGGAGAGAGAGCCACACTTGCCACGTACAAGAGTTCACAGCTGACAATCCGCGGAGGGGCCGGGTTTCTTTTTTTTGTTCGCTAAAATGAGCAGAACGAATCCGCCCTCGGGGGCGTCGGGCCCGGGATCCGTTGGCTTGGGCGGCGCCAGGGGGACGTTGAAGCGGAGTGTCCAGGCGACATTTGAAGGTGCGTTTTGATTGACTGGTGTTTTTCTTGTCTTTGTCTTTGTTCCTTCTTCTCCGCCCGCTGTTTCCGTTACAATTCCAATATTATCCTATCAGTGGCTGGCTGTGCTGTGCAGTCTGCATCTGACTTGTCTCGCGTATCTTGCTTTTCTCCTCCTCTCTCCTATTCCGGTTCAAGGATCAGGCTATATCTGCTTTTTTTTCCCCAGACCGCGTTTTTTTTCCCACTCTCTACTTTTTTTTTAATCCTTCTTCCCATTCGACCTGCTCTCTCCCGTGCCTACTACTCCATACTGTTTTTTTCCTTTATCCGGCTGAGAGAGAGAGGGGGGGATCTGCTTATTCGCCTCCTTACTCCTCTCGGGCGTCGCCTCGCCTACTTTCCTTTCTCGGAAAAAGAGCAACCTGAGGTGTCGAGATCCCGCTAGTGTGGCGTGGCCGCCCTTGGCTCTCTGGCGTGGTCCTTTAACGACTTGCCTGACTCGGCCTTCTATCGATGGGAATTCAAATATTCATCCTTTTTTTATTTTGTTGAGCAATCTTGTCATCATCATCATTTGCTCATCGTTTTTTTGCTATTTCTTGTCTTTATCCCCGCGAGCTTTGACATTGCAAAATATCTCTGCTATTTATTCTCTTGTCCTTTTTTTTCGCATCTGTCCTCTACTCTCCATCGTCATCTGTGCCAAATGCCAAGTGGTTAAAAAAGCACGCTCATCCAACCTCAAGCAAGATACCGAGGCAGAAGAGAGAGAGAGAGAGAGACAATATGCCTCTCCGCCCTCACCTCGGCGTCGGTTTCCCAGCACACGCTTACCAAAAACGCCGTGTAGAACCTCACGACCGCTCCACAGGATACCAACCCAAAGTCCGCATCACAGACCGGTACCGCATCGTCGGCTTCATCAGCTCCGGTACCTATGGACGCGTCTACAAGGCTGTCGGCCGCAACGGCAAGCCCGTTGGAGAATTCGCCATCAAAAAGTTCAAGCCCGACAAGGAGGGCGAGCAGATCAGCTACACGGGGATATCACAGAGTGCTATTCGTGAGATGAGTCTTTGCAGTGAACTCAATCATGGGAATGTCATTCGTCTTTGTGAGATTATGCTTGAGGACAAGTGTATCTTTATGGTCTTTGAGTATGCCGAGCATGATCTACTACAGATTATCCACCATCACACTCAGCAACCCCGACATCCGATACCTCCGGCTACAGTCAAGAGCATCATGTTCCAGCTCCTCAACGGTTGTCAGTACCTTCACACCAACTGGGTACTCCACCGAGATCTCAAACCCGCAAACATCATGGTCACCTCATCCGGAGAGGTAAAGATTGGTGATCTCGGACTCGCCCGTCGCTTCGACAAACCTCTGCACTCCCTCTTCAGTGGTGACAAGGTGGTGGTGACAATATGGTATCGCGCCCCCGAACTCATCCTCGGTTCATACCATTACACCCCGGCCATCGACATGTGGGCTGTTGGTTGTATCTTTGCCGAGTTGTTATCCCTACGTCCCATCTTCAAGGGTGAGGAAGCAAAGATGGATAGTAAAAAGACTGTTCCCTTTCAACGAAATCAGATGCAGAAAATTATCGAGATCATGGGCGTGCCGACAAAAGATCGCTGGCCACTTCTCCCAACCATGCCAGAGTACAACCAACTCAACACACTCGCCAACTCTATGACGTCGTCTCACCATGGTCATCACGGTCATCATCATCACCCTCACCACCACGGTCACTACGGCTCTCGTAATCCTCCTCCACCTCCCCCTGGCGGCTCAAACCTCGAGAAGTGGTACTACAGCACCATCTCCCACGCAGGCGCTCCCGGATCTAACGGCAACCCCCCGCTTGCTTCCCTAGGTGCTGAGGGCTACAAGTTGCTCGCCGGTCTTCTCGAGTACGACCCTGCCAAGCGTCTCACAGCCGCTCAGGCCTTGCAGTCGCCATTCTTCAGCACAGGCGATCGTGTCAGCGCCAACTGCTTCGAGGGACTCAAAAACGAGTATCCTCATCGACGTGTCAGCCAAGACGACAACGACATACGAACAAGCAGTCTGCCAGGCACAAAACGAAGCGGATTACCAGATGACTCCCTCGTCCGACCGGCCAAGAGGTTAAAGGAGTGATGACATTAATCGGATAGATGGGATATTGGTATAAGGGGTTGAGCATGGCGTTTGGGAATTGCTTTTTGAGGGGGATATATATTACGATGGGCTTGTAAACATTCACGGTTCGGTCCTTTTGGGTTGGGATTACACGTGAGTAAAGGAGACGAGATACCCGACATCTAGGCAGAAAAAAACCATCCGATGTCAAAAACTAAACTTTCCACCACCTGCCCGCCAGTGCCATCTCCCCTAAACCCTTATATACCAGTAACTCTCTACCCCCATCGTCGAAAGACATACGCCCATACGGTCAAACGGTTAAAGCGAATCATCACAGCATTGCGACGAAACGTTGAACGCCATTTTCTCCAGACGACGGTGACGACCTGTTCGAATTCCGCCGCGGCGAGGCCCGAGTGCTTAAGTATCTAAATTCCTCCGTCAAGGAGGGGATGTTTCGTAGGAGAGGATCCAATAATTATAGTGATATTATCACAAGACATTAAATGTCACCCGCTTTTTTTGGTGTTTTGTTCTATCTTTTTTTTTTTTTTTGTGATTATCGTGATGTGCATCTCCCACCACATCACCACTTGAGATGGTGTTTATCAGAACTCCACCAACACCCCTTTTTCACCATCACATTAAAGCACCAATTCCACCAACGTCTAATTGAAAATAGAAGAGAGATTCATCAAGAGAAATAAATAAAAAAGAGTACGACGTTAATTAAAGACAAGTACATAGAAAAAGGGGGAGGGCATCATAAAATGACAAAAAATTATCTTTTTTACCAACAGCAATTGCAATATGCGCAAAACACAGTAACAACGAAGATTGACAACAAAAAAGTAAATAAAAAGAGAGGGACACTATTTTCCTCTCATTCGCTGCCTGCTTTCTGTCTTTGTTCCCCTCATTGTCCAGCTTCAATTCATCTCATCACCATCCCACCCCTGACCAGCCGACCTCCCATCTCCAATCCTGACCTCCACTCAGATCTCTAGCGGGCAAAAAAAAAAAAACAGGCAGTTAGAAAAAAAAAAAGAAGAGACAAAAAAACAAGATAAAACGTCGGGTATTTCGGCAAATTTCGGCGGCGAGCGGCGGGTTTGAGTTTAAGGTTCGGTTGAGGCGCGTTGGGGGGAGGGGATGTGTTGTTCTCTCTCTCGAGGCGGGAAGTTGCGGATGTCCATCGAGCGTAGGGGATGAGGATAACCATAGCAATCATCTTCTTTTTCCAAATGTCCATGTTCCAAACGCGCCGAGTAAATCGGGTACAGCTCGCATCGGGGTAGACGAATCGGTTCCCCATACGCTCGAGGGGAGAAGATGGAGAGAATCGTGTCGCGGATATGTAGAAAAAGCCTCCAAGTTTCGCGCCGTGAAAAGGAGGAAAAGTCGTCGAGATATAGAGTTACCGCCAAAGGAAACACAAGGAGATTCATCGGTCCGTCTACTTCTTGGCAGGGGCAGGAGGAGCCTTGACATTGTTGGAAAGCCAAGCAAGACCCTCAAGAAGACCCTCACCCGTAGTAGCGCAACTGGGCACCACGTACCAGACCTTGTCCTTGAGCTTGGTGAGCTGGAGTGCGTCGGTGACTTCTTGAGGTTTCATGGCTGACAGAAGTTAGCATATTTGTTGGGGATATAGGGGAAGAGAGAGTGTGTGTGTATACCTTCTGCCAAATCTTGCTTGTTGGCAAAGACGAGTAGTAGACTATCCTTCATCTCGCGATCATTGATGATGCGATGCAATTCTTGTCTAGCCTCATCCATACGGTTTCGATCAGAAGAGTCGATAACAAAGATCAAACCCTGAGTGCCTAAAACAACAACAACATCAGCATCTCCCATCACTCCCCATCATCATCCTCCTCGCAAATGCTTACCACTAAAGTAGTGCCTCCAAAGAGGTCGAATCTTGTCCTGACCACCAACATCCCAGACGTTAAACTTGACATTCTTGTACGTAACAGTCTCGACGTTGAAGCCGACCGTAGGAATAGTCGTGACATCCTGTCCTAGCTTGAGCTTGTACAGGATGGTGGTCTTTCCGGCTGCGTCGAGGCCTAGCATCAGGAGTCGCATCTCCTTGGATCCGAAGATCTTGCCCATCATCTTGGAGAGTTGGCCGCCCATGATTGCGGCTGTGTCGTTGTATTCGTTCGGTCGGTCGAATCGGTAGGTATGTCAGAAGGAAGTTGCGCCCTTTTCGGTTACTCGTCGCGGGTCTAGCTTGTGGTGTGATGATCCGATACAGGTCTCGGTAGGAGAGAAAAAAAAGGGTGGGCTCTTTTTGGTGTTTCGTTTCAAAGTCCTGACTTTGCGGCGCAACCAACGTTAGTAAACAAAGTGGTCATACAATGCGCCGCCATGTAGAAAGGATAAGAAAAAAAACGGCACAACTCACCCAGTTTGAATAGTCAGATGCGAAATAGAGTAAACAGCGTTCCAGGGGTCTAGGAAAACGTGGCTGTTGACTTTCTTTGGTGTTTTTTTCTTCTTTCCCCCTCCTTGTTTGAATGTCCACTTCTGTTGCTGCGCTGTTCTTCTCTCTCCACTCGATCGCTGATAATAAAAAGAGAAGGAATCCTTCGAGAAAAAGACGTTTGTTTCGCTTTCGTTCGGTTCGCAAAAAAAAGGGCGATTCAACTGTTGTTCGTCCCCCGTCAGGGGAAAAGAAAGAAGAAAAAAAAAGGGAAAACCCATCCAAACGTCCACATGAGCCCAAGCGACAGCAGCATCTCTCTCTCTCTCTCTTCCCCCTGGTCTGAGCCTCTCTCGGACTAGCGCCGCACGGGGCAACGGCCGCCTGCAGGAGGACCACTGACGGGGGCACATCTTCTCAGTGTCTTTTGGGGGACTGGACCC
>NHTE02000053.1:394820-482369 GCA_002168265.2 Fusarium euwallaceae
GTCCCCGCCCCTGAGGCCCCTAAGGCCCTCCCCCGGTCGTGGTCCCTGAAATGAGTTGCCCCGTGTTGCCTGTAAGGTACCCGCGCATCCGCGCCGTCTACTCTCAATGAAAAAAACCCCCCTGGCTGAAATTCAAGTCTAGAGCGGCGGCTGTCCCACTGGTACCTATCACTTCACCGTTTCTAAGCGCCACGAGCATGTCACTTCACGACGGACACTCATCATAACCGACCCCCCCGGGGGGACCACTTCTCCTCCTGGTCTTTTCGTCGTCATAGTATAAGAGAAGAAGCCCCGACCGACATTTGATAACGGACATTGCATTGCACTTCAATGGGTATACCATTCATGCGACTAACTTATTATATCAGATCTGCTATGGATGCCATATCGCTTCTGCTGGCTATCCTTATTATCGCCTACTTTCCTGCCATCCGAGATTCGTCATCGGACGATTTAAGCGAATCCAATCCAATTCTTTCCCATGATTCTCAATGGCACACACACTTCCATGACTCGACGCTATAACCAAGTCCACCTCAAGCTCTATACTCAATCACAAATCTCCTCTCAACCTGCTGCAGCGTCGTCGAATCATTCTCCCCCTCAAATTTGAGATTCACCTTGCCGCCGTTGTCCATGCTGTGCACCTCTGCCTTGTAAAACGTAGTAGTGTTGGGGTACAGCGCCAGAACCACCTTGCCTGACTCCCAGTCCTTCAGCGAGCTTGCTTGGCTCTCGGGCGTGATCGAGATCATGCTGCTGGCGCTCGACCGGTACTCCTTCTGCTTACTTTGGTCGTCCGGTTCGATATCGAGTACCTTGTACCGCCGGCTTTTACCTTCACCCGACACTTGAGCCACTTCGCCCAGGATCCAGTCCGACGTCTGGTCGCCGTTGACCTTGGGCTTAAAGGCAACCGCATCGCCCTTGGAAAAGACAACCTTGGACTTGTTGTTGGCTCCCGATCCGACCCCGCTCCCAACTGACCCCTGAGGCTCGACACTATCGGCCTTGGGCGGCATGCTGTCGCGGTCCCGGTCCCGATCTCGGTCTCTTGCCCGGTCACCATACTTTCGCGAAGACCCTCCGATGGGACTCGGCACGGGTGAGTCGCCGGCGCCGTCAAAGTCGTAGAGTGAAGCAGTATTGTCCCTGGCCTGTCTCTTGCCGGGACCCGCAGCCGCGGCTTCGGACTGCTCCTTGGCTTGCACTACGGCGCGGAGTACTTTAAGCTGCTCAATGGTGTTCTTGATGTTGGCCATGTTCGCCTCGGAATGCTTCACCCCTGTCCGGCAATGCTGCTCCATCTGTTGCAGGAGGTCACCCGGAACCTTGTCAGTTTCCATCGTGCCCGCCTGCTTATCCAGGTTGACAAGCTCTCCGAGGCTATCATTCTCCGCATTTATCCCCGACACAATGTCTCCAATCTGACTCTTGCAAAGCTCCCATATCTGCACCTCTTCACCATGGTTATTACCATTGTTCCTGTTGGTCGCCCGCCCACTGCGGTTTCGTTGCGACATTTCGCGATTGTGACGCTCCGGCTTGGCGGAGTCTGCCCTCGGTATGCTATGCGCGGGGGGTTCGCTCCTCGGCGACCTCTTTGGTGTAGATGCGTCCGAGGTAATATCCCGACTATGGTTCTTGGTCCTCGACTTTGTCGGTCGGCTCGGCGTCGAATCTCTGCTAGACGGGTCCTGCCGCTTCGTGCCAGATCGTCTGGGCTCCGGGGTGCCCGAGGACTGTCGCAGCGACTCCTGGAAGCTGTTCTCCCGCGAGTGGGTTCCGCTGCGTCTCGGTTTGAGCGGGATCTGGTAGTAGGGACCCAGATCCTCCTGGAGGTTCTTCAATTCGTCCCGCGCAGGCTTCTTCCCGTTAGCCATCCTGCCCCGATACCAACCCGCCTAGAACAAAATGTCGCAAATAAGAATCAGGCCAAGAAAGGAGGGGCAGCAGCGGTAAGACGGTATTGGTATAGATGCCGGATAGAGAGAAGAGTATCCATGTTTGTTGACATACGAGAACCGCAAAGGAAAGGAAAATGCTTCAAGTTTGACTAACCTTGTGAGAGTAGGCCCAGTTATTGAGAGGCCGAGGCGGGAAGGTATGGGGAAGGAAAGGCGGCTAAGACAGAAAGCGCGTCGCAGACAAGAAAGAAGTGATCGGCAGAGAAGGAAGGAAGTAAGGAAAACGAAGATTGAACAAGCTTTAATAAACAATGTGACCAGGTGGGGGTATCAACTCATTTTATGCGCCGAAGCAAACCTCGAAAGTTTTTTTCCCCAGAGTTTGCTCAGTGAGGGGGTATCATATCGTCGTCGTCGTCGTCGTCGTATGTCTTGGCTGTCGTGATATTGCTCTCCGCCCGTGAAGTGAGGCCGATGATGCGGTGGGTAAAGTAAAAGCCGGCAGAAATCAAGGCGGTGAGGGGTCGAAGCTTGCCTGATTTGGCAAGTGCGGCGGTTTATCGGAGAGTCGATAAGCCACGTGCGAATTGAGATTGTGGAGGCATCCGCACTGTCTGAACATTGTCGTATTCCGTATACCGATTGGCCTGTGCTCAAGCAGTCGAAGAAGCAATAGACAGGTCAAGTCTTTTGGATGGCAAGCTTACTCGGGAACAGGGAGTATATATAAATGATGTCCTCTGCTCGTCTGCCTTGCTTCATCATGAGACATTCATTCCCTGACCTATTCTTAGCGTTCGCCAACGACCTCAAGTCAGCATTTACTGCGTGAGACTGTGATACCTTCACTTACATATCAACAATCGTCACTTCTTGATACCCAGTTCAAGGCACCCTCTTATTACCAATTAACTCTTCTTGAAATGTTTTCTCCTAAAACAATTGCCATAATCGGCTCAGCAATAGCCGGTCCAACCCTCGCCCTCCAAATCCTCACCCACCCAATCCTCCGCCGAACCTTCACCCCAATCCTCTTCGACTCATCCCCCTCCCCCACAGACACTGGTTCCCGCGCCGGCGCAACAGTCGGTCTATTCGCCAACGGTCTCTACCCATTACACCGTCTTGGTCTCGAGTCTTCAATCAAGACGCAAGGGTTTGAGTGTGGTGCAATGTCTACGTGGAGTTGTGGGTATGATGGAAGTGTTGAGAGGTTGAATTCGCAGGGTGATGCTATGTGGAGTGGGGATCTTCAGACTGGTGTCGTTTACTTTGAGAGGTGGGCTTTGCAGAAATTGTTGGTTGAAAAGGTAAAGGAACTTGGGGGAGAAGTGAACTGGAAGAAAAAGGCTGTTGAGTTTACATCACTTGACGATGGAACCATGAAGATCGCCTTTGAAGACGGCACAAACATCACGACAGACCTTCTCATCGGTGCTGATGGGGGATATTCTGGTGTCAGAAGGTTTATCCTCAACCAGAGAAACAGAGCAACCGGGGAGGACAGATGGCTCCCCGACTTTATGGGCCTAACTGGTATCTACGGTGTATCTACCAGTGAGCAAGCATCATCTTCGACGGCCAAGTTCAGCGAGTCCCATCTCATGCTGCTGAACAACGGCTTTCTTGCCACTGGCCCTTGTCCCCAGGGCAGAACACGTTGGGATCTCGTTCTCCCCGAGGCTTCACCCCCTTCATCATCCTCACCCATTGAATCCAACCTCGAACCCAACGCAGAGCCATGGCAATCTTTAATACTCCCAAGTCAATATCCTCTATCCTCTACAGTCGACATCCTCCGTCAGCACCGCAACGTCTTCCACCCCTACGCTGGTACACTCGAAGCCCTCTTCTCATCCGCAGACCGCATAATCCGCACGCCCCTCCGTCAACGCGTATGGAAACAGGATGAAATCCAATGGGGAAATGTAGCTCTCATCGGAGACGCAGCACGACTAATGTTGCCGACGAGTGGTCAAGGAACAGGCTTTGCTATCGAAGATGCCACGGTATTAGCTAGGTCCCTACTCAACCACGCAACTTCAGACACCAAGACTGGTATCAGAGTTGCATTGGAAGAGTACTCGCGGGTTAGGGAGCCGAGATCCAAGAATATGAGCAGTCTTGCGGCGATTGCGGCAACGTGGAGTACCAGCCAGTCGTGGTTCTGGAAGGGGTTGAGGTATTACGGGTCAAAGTGGCAGCCCGATAGACTAGAGCAAAGGTGGGCAAATTCAGCTATCGAAAAGAAATGATGCTAACTGTTCACCAGAAGGGGAACGGGCAAAGACCCATGGCCGTTCAATGAGAGGATTGATGTCGACGACTCATCTAAATGATGATATCTACGACGAAACGAGTCCAACCCTTCAAGAACCTATCAACGTGGGTTGAGATATCACAGCTTGTCAGGGTCTTGGTACATGAAGGGGGTAGGCTGGAGCATAATCCCAGTTGGCACAAGACCTTCCAGTCAAGGTTGGCTTATCAGAGGGAAGACAGGGGATGAATGACCAATCTCCCTTCACATGTATACCCTCTCAACTTCCAAGTTCTTTAACGAAACAACACCGATAGCATGTAGACAAACATGGTATTAAAAGTATATGTAGCCATATCATCAATGGCCTAAGCTAAAAGCATTTTGTTCACGCTCCTATCCACACGCCAAACCCCCAACAAAACCTCACAGCTTCTCCTTAGAATCATCAATCTCGCAAAACGCCTTATAAGTCGTAAACTCATCATCCTCCCCACCCTCAGACTCAAGCACACACTCAGCCGTAGCACCGACAAAGTAAACCCACCCCTCGCGGATCTCGGCGCTCGTGGGGCCAACAGAGATCTTTCCCTTGCCAGAGGTGCAGATGACGATGCTGGGACCGTCGAGGGACTCAAAGGTGGCCTTTGCGCCATCGCCTCGGAGGAGCGTGCGCACGACGCTGAACTCGTCGATTGGCGGGTCGTAGAGGACTACGGCTGAGCCTGAGCTGTAGCCGGCGCGGTTGAGCGTTGCGTAGGGGTACTCTGTTGGTGACATCTTTTGCTCCTCGATGGGTGCGTAGTTGTAGGTCAACATGTCGACAAGGGTAGAAACATCCTTAAACTTAGGAGTGAAACCAGCGCGGACAACGTTGTCCGAGGCAGCCATACACTCCATGATATCTCCAGAGATGTAGGCGTGAATGTCATCAGCAACAAGGAACAAAGCCTCGCCAGGTTCGAGGGTGACAAAGTTGAGGAAGAAGAGCACAAACAAGCCAATGTCGTCGCCAAACTCGCCATGACATCGCTGGACAAGCTCAGAAAGCTTCTCACCAGACGTAGCAGCCACGCCACCAGCAGCGAAACCAGCACCCTCGCTCTTCGCTTGCTCAACCAGCTTAGCAGTCTGCTCAGCAATCGCCTCAGCAGACGAGTTCATGAGCGCACCAAAAACCTTCTTCAGCAACACCTTCTTATCCTCACTAACACCCTCCTCCTCATCCTTGGCAACCTGCGCAAACTCTCCAGCAGCCTCATCACCCACCAGAGCCCTCAGCGCAGGGACAGACTCGAGAAAGTGGGCAATCTCAGCCAAGGGACGAAACCCGCAGAGACCCTCAAAGGGGGTGATGGCGATGGCCATCTCGGGCTTGTGGTTGTCATCGGGGTAGTTCTTGGGGTCGCGGGCGTGGAGCTGCTCGGCGAGCTTCTTGTTGGGGTGGGCCTGGATCGAGAGGGCCTTGTTTATCGAGAGAACCTTGAAAAGGAAGGGGAGCTTCTCGCCGTAGCGGGAGATGATGGTGGACGAGAGGAGGGCTTGGTTATCCTGGACGAGCTCGAGGAGGGATCGACCGGTCTTGACGTCTCGGGAGGGATTTGAAGGATGTGTTCCCATCCAGAGCTGCAAATCATGTTTTAGCTAGGAAAGAGACATCATGAAGTTTTGGAGAGTATACCTCAGCGTAAGGAGTGTCAGACTCGATCTTGAGATCATCGGATGGCGTAGCAGCAGCGAAACGAGCAGCGGCAGACTCGTTACCCTTCTTGCCCCAGGCGTACGAGTTGACGCCGCATTGCAATCTTAGTAGAGGAACCTGCATCTTGGAGGGTTTGTCGGTAGTGGTGGTGCGACTGTGAATGCGATTGCGACGCTGGAAGAGTTGGCTATAGCTTCAGATGGCGTGGAGGTGGTCGTTGGAGGAACAGCACGCAAAAAGAGCAAACGAGCAACTTCGCAAGAGCTGTAGAAAATCAGAGAGAAACAGGTGACGTCCAAAGACTTTTATCCACCCCAGAATGAAATATTCTGGTTCAAACGCAGATGACGAAGTGGAGGTGGGAAGCTCGAAATAGATCAGCAAGATGCAGATTGGTGAAGATGGATGCCAAACCCGGAAGCCTTGGCCGCCTCCGCCTTCCATGGATGACTGCAAACCACCTATGGACTGGACTGTAGCTGTAGCTATAGCGCCTGCATGGGCCGGCCTGTACGGGCAGGTGCCCGGTCATTGTCCCGCAGCGGAGCTTCCCCCTGAAGCCATACCGGAGTAGCGCCGCTGACCTACCCCGCTGTGGGCCTGGGGTTTGCCTCTTTAGGGCCTTGTCTTGATGCCATGTGATGACGGGCTTTCATTAAATTCATCTCGTTCTGTGTGATTGTCCAGGGGTGATGGATCTCGACTTGATTGTGGTTTTTATTGAAACGTGGCTTAGCTGGGGTGGATCATTGGATAAACTATTAAACAATGGCTTCAACAGATATTAGAACAGCTTCATATTAATCACCATAGTGCAAACTCGTAAATACACAATAACACACCTCCAGCTCATCAAGACTCCTCCTGTCAGACTATCAACTCGAGATGAATCATCAGCTATCTACTCGCGTAGTTCATTTCATGTACAGCTGTCTCCCATCAGGAGCACAGAATCTCATCTCGTCAAGATCCCATCAAAAAGACGACCATGCCAAACCAAACCAAACCAAACCCATTACATGCCCAAGTCCCTCTGCCATGCCAATATCATTTTCTCTTTCCCAATTCACTCCAATTTTCGCCTTATCAAAAATGTACAGACCCAACACTCCAATATTCCATTTTCGCCTTCTCATATCCCCCCCGTATGCGTTTGGCTGTGTCTGACAAAAGCTCGTGCAAGCCCAACATGCAACGAGTCAAAGTAACTCAACCCAGTCTCGATAGAGAACATTGGGGAGTAGAACAAATTCAAGATGCAATGCACCATGACGATGACCAACCATGTGATTAAACAAGAGTAAGAACAAAAGAGATAACAAAAGTAAAGAAAAAGGACCAAGCAAAACGACCCGACTCGGTGTCGTTCAAAGATGAGAAGAGTGTTCGACGACAACAAATGCCAAGGGTGGTACAACACCAACGTCTCTCGTCTTGCCTCCCCGTCAGACGCTGTGTTTCCACAACCTCAACACATCAAAACCCCTCACTCATGCGAGAAAAAAGGGTCCCCCCAGCAGTCTATGAGCAGTTCATCCGCCTTGCTCCGCGCGGGGAAGTGGATAGAGAGGTTCTCACCCCTGCATTCGCGAGCTTCTCGATGATGACCTCCATCATCGTCAGACACTGGGAACAAAGAACCATGGTATTTGGCTCATTCACATCTCGATGCTCAGGTCCAAAAAACATGAACATACTGCAACTCCTCTGCTGAAAGCAGGCCGAAAAAAAAACACACTTTCAAACACCGAGAGCCAGCAGGGAGTCCATGTCCCCAACAAGAGAAACAACATCAACCGACAACTTAGGTGTCGTATCCCCTCACCCTCGAAGCGTCCCCGCAGTCTTGCGGTAGCTATCCGCCGCGGCTTCTGCTCCCGTGCCTCCGACGTCGCCAGGAGGGAGCATGTACGACGCGGGCGGCGCCATGTACGTCGTGGCGCTGTGGTGCCCCATCGAGAACGACGACCCAACGCTGCCACTGCCGGCCATCATAGGCATCTCACGGCGTGCCGACGTCGTAGCGGCAGCCGTAGTCGCCGCTGTAGTGGTGTCCGTGTAGCGGTACGTGAGGTCGGGACCTGGACCTCCTCCTCCGACGCGCATCGAGTCGCCGGGAGTGTAGAGAGAAGCCTCGGAGGAGCTCGCATGTGTGTATAGGTCATTACTTGTACGGGTGAGCTGCGACGCTAGCGTCATGGGAGGATACGAGGACAGGCCCGACGCCGAAGCCATACTCGAGGATTCGTAATTCGTGTAACTTGGTGGAGTTTCAGAATCTGGACTCGCAGGCGACGTGCCCGTCGTAGTCGACGTATGTGAAGAACCCCTGTTGTTGTTACTGCTGCTGCCGCCGAAAAGGGAGCTGCAGGCCGAATCGTTCCGGTACGACGAGGACGAGGACCCTATCGAGCTGGGCACTGATGAACGTCCCACAGGCATGGGCAGCACCCTGTCTCCCATGTTGACGCCCGTCGCCATGTTCTGGAATGTCATGGCCGACGAGTCGGCCGCCACCGGAGCCGGTCGGTGTACCAGGCTGGTGGTCGGGGCTCCGCTGCTATAGGCGTAGTTGGGCTCCGTATCAACACAGATACCCCCAGACTTGCCCGTCGTGCCGGAGCCGATGCGGTAGTTGATGCCATAGTCCGAGTCATGCATCGAAGGATACGCTGGCGGATACATGGAATAGTTAATGCCTTGATCCTCAGCGTATCCGTGACCCCAGTTGGAGAGTGGGTAGTAGGACTTTGCACTATAGGCATATGTCGTAGGAGCTCGATAAATGAATGGATCGCTGGTATGCATTGGAAGGCCGTCGGGGTAGTGAGAAGTTGTTGATGGGAGAGGCGGGACAACGGAGCTTCCTCGCGCCTGATACTGTCGAGAAGCCTCCAAACTATAGTTAAAGGACTCCTGCTTCATGGGCGTCTCTTGGGACGCAACCTAGACGGCAGTGTAAGTCCTGGAGCATTACAAAACACCTCATCCCCTGAAATACATACTCTGAGAAACTGGCAGGGCTCGTAGCCTGCGTTCTTGCAGTTTGTGCATGGTCCCCCGTTGCCAGAATCGCCACTGCACCGGATCTTCCTCTTTCGACACCGCCCACACTGGATCTGTTGTTAGCCCGCTACACAACTATGTAAGTCTCGCGCACACCACACACACCAGGGGGGAGAGGACGGGGTTAGAGGGGTAGGAGAGGCAGGGGTATATACTTACAGCGACTGCGATACGCTTCCTCTGAGGCGTAACATCATCAATCATGTCTCTCTCAGTCATGATGGTTGTTCGCGTGTCCGGGTGGATGGGGTAGGCTAGACTCCGACGCTCCGGGTATGAGGAGTAGGCGTTCATCCTGCTATACCGTCGGACGTCTGCCGGCGAATAGCAAGTTGGGGTCACCATGGTATAACTATACCAAGTCTGTCGAGGATCAAAGGGTAAAGAGTGAGTGGAGGAGAGGATCAATGGGTGACTGGCAGAGGTTGCAGCTCGGGCTTCCTCATCAGTGCCAACAACCGTCTTGTCGAGTCAACCTGGTTCGATTCAATGACAAACTCTGATGAGTCTTGATCCGAGGGACAAAGTGTGTGATGAAGAAGAGGTTGCCTGTTTGCCAGCACTCGTCCGTCGGGCTCTCGGGAAGTGTGAGTGGTTTGTCCAGGCAAGGATGGAGAGTGTCTATCGCCAGCTGTATCAAGCAGTTGAGTCGAGTGTTGGAATAACCGACGAGTTCTCGTCACTTCTCAACTAGACAGCTCAGACAAGGCAAGTTTCGACAAGATCAAAAGATTGAAAGGAGGAGAGAATCAAGAGGCAGCAAGATCTGCAGCCGTGGCATGCTGTTATACTCTGCCCGTACCACTCTCCTCCTAGTCCTGGTACAGGGCGTTATATCTTTGTTTGCCTCACCCAAGCCTGCTCCTACCATGTCGTCGTCCAATGAACGGTCCTCTTGCTCCGTGCCCACTCAGAGAGGCGACCAAGGGGAAATGATCGAGGCATCCTCCGGTAGCTTTGCAAGCACACACACCTACCACAGCAGACGTCAACGTCTCTCACTCACCTTGCAAGGGTGTGGAGAAAGCCGCGGACGCTGTGTGGCTGCCGGGACCCTCAGTTACGCGAGAGGGCCGGCTTTCGGATGCCCACAGATAGACTGCAGAATGATGGGGATGCCATGCGGCACCAGCTTCCATGGCTATCTGAGTGAGGCGGCTGCAAACAAGCCAGGGATGGATCCCGGTAGAAGAGGAGGGGCGCCCAGATCTGGAGGCCCGATCAGATGGAGGCCTTCCCCAGATCGCACGACGGGCCCTGTTGGTCTGAGACTTTTGACAGAACCAAGATGAGCCCTCAAGACGCCGCTGGGACCAAGACACACCTCTGAGACATGTTCATCTCTGTCTCCAACTCAGCCGCATGTCTAGAGTCTGTAGATTTGGCGTAATTCATGACTCTGGCACAGCATCTGAGGCGAGACTGACGCTCTTCTTCCCCACGTTGCGCCGCCTACTCAACCCTTTATCGGATCTCCGTGCAGCAGCAATCTCGAAGCAGCCCACCGTCATGTCCAGGGACTTGTTTGCCAAACGGCCTCCATTCCTTTCTCGGTCCCGTGGCTATATGGAGAAGGGGGTCATAAAGAAAACGGGCAGCAACGAGATGCCTGCGGGGGCAAACAGACATGTCTTTGGCCAAAACCTTGCCCATGTCTTGGCCCCGGCTGAGTGAGCAAACTCGCAGCCAGTAAGACAATGTCACAAGACATGATGGTTCCAAGATAATGAGAATGTCGTCGTCCCCAAAGCTTGGGGGGTGGGCAGAGTCCCCTCTCGGCTGTGACGCAGCGCATGGTCACTCGTCAACAGATGCTGTAAACACTCACTTTCTTGTCGTCGTGTAACACCAGTGCGCTGCGACCAGAGAAGCCAACACAGTGAGGACAGGACAGGGCCAGAACCTGGGGGTCCAAGTTTGCCTTGGCCTCTCCTGATTCAACGAAGCCCCCGAAGACCCATGTCGACAGCTCCATGCGGCTCAGATCAAGCGGCGGCATTCTTCGGGGCAGAGTTCCTCAAACCCGGTACTTGGGATGAGACCCTAGGCCCCCTAGCTGATCCTTGCCGGGGTAAACGGCACGTATGAAGCGAAAGCGACGATGATCTTGATACACGAGGTCCGTGATTCGACGTCAGAACAAACGCAGCGTAATTCGATCGAGCAAACATACTGTGGTCGTCTGCAACACGGCCAGGAAGCCTTGACACCCCAAGCCTCCGTCAAGCAAGGCAAGACAAGGAGATGAGACGACAAGAGCAAGCCATGGATGGCCGAGAAGCTGGTCCATCCGTTGCCCCCTTCGGGCCTTTTCCATCTTCTTTCTCGTCTCTCTCGAGTTTCTATTCTCAGTTCTTGGCCAAACCTGCAAATGTGCAATGTTTCCCCGCGACGTCCCACTTCAATGTGCAGACTGTGGGCCCCTCCGTTGGTTGTTTGCTTAGACGAACAAGGTCCGTTATAGATTGATCCGAGCATTTCATCAGCACGGCACAAACCAATAGGGATAAACGTAGACTGAAGAGGGATACCGCCGTGTCGGCCGTTGCACAAAAGGTACAGTGTTGGGTTGAGAGCTTCATCCTCCTTGATCCCGTTGCTGGGTCGAACGAAGTCGTGCCCTCATCCTTGGGCGCCAATGCTCAAAGGCGAGACACAGGACACGAGTTTCTCCACGCCATGGATACAGACAGCCAAACGGTCGCGTTGGTGTGGGTGTAAATATAGAATCAAGGTCAGAGCCCGTATTGGAAACGGCCGCGCAGAGGCAGAACAAGAAACATGTCGCCGGGGGCCCAAATTGATAGGAGCAAGGCTCCGATGGAAGCTGCAGATTGACGGAGAAACATTAGACCCCTGGTCGTTCGAGTAAAACGAGCTGGGAGGGACGCCACATGCCATGCTCAAGGGGTTATGCAAGAGATCGCCAAACCATGCTGACGAGCTGTCTGATTTGCTTTGCTCCCCGTGTGGCGCTTCCGTCCAGATTCTTGGCCCACTAGCGACACCAGAGACAATGGGGGCCTGTCTCTCTTAGGGCTGGTATCTCCAACTCAACTTCAGCGCCACTTCGGTTGCGCAGTGTGTCCCTCGAGTGAAAACGGCTGCCCACAACATCTCGACAGTAGGGACAGATGCTGCAAACAACACGACAGAGACCAAAAGAGAGGTTGGGGGTATCTCTCAGCCCCCAATTCGTAAAGTGTAGGGGCATGGGGTATCGGTTGTCAGACCCTACAGCCAAGGACCGACACCATCTCGAGCTCAACTTGTCTGTCTGTCTCAACATCTGAGAGGACTGAACACGGTGAACAAACGAACAGCATCATAGGAGCGCCGTCCCTTTGAGCCCGGCTTGTTTCAATTGGTTCCAGAGTGGAACCCGCTCGCATCGATGAGCAACCAGATTCCTCGTATCGAGCATCCGTCTCTCCCCTGGCATGTCGACAACATACACATCGTCAACGGAATTTCCTAGTCAAGCATAGACTCGCTTCTGCCCTTCTTCTTTTCTCTTTCCATACCCTGTTGTTGTCTCCGCCCCGCAGGTCCTCTGGACGAAACTTCAACCTCCGCCGCCGCGTCAAGGACAGCAAAACGTCCGCAACTGCACATGACACAGGCGAGCGCGAGACCCAGGGCGGAAAATTTTGGCCCAGCAGCGTCCCGAGGGGAGATGCTGCCTACCGCGCTGTCATTAAAGGGTGTGACACGTGAGGATGCGGCTTTCCGTCCTGCGCCTCCTGTGGCACTGGCGATTGGCCCATCGTGTCCAGGGGTTGACTCTGAACCTCTCTGTGACGCCCATCAAGCACGGTGAGGGGGGAGGACTGAACGGTGGCTGACGGCGAGATCATCCACGCCATGGTTGCGCTGAGAAGCATCTGTAGCGATCCGAAAAGCACGCGGGGGGATCTCCATCTCTCGAATCCAGACCCAAGGATGCGTGCAGAGAAGAATCTGAAACTCACCCTTCTCAAAAGATAATATCACAAGGCCTCGTGGAATTCTCTTGGCGCCTGTTGCTTCCCGTCAGGGACTGAAATCGCAGTCCAGGCCGCCCCCAGCCCTCGAGCACCCTGCGACAGGCTCTTTGACCTCCCCAAGGTTGCACATCTCGACAAAGTCTCGCCTGGAAGGTCTCATGCCCGAGATACCTATGTGTCGGTGTTACAGTATGCACCAAGTTGCCCACGCTGACCGAGCATGTTCCCAAGGTCTTGCTTGGTCGTAGACACGGTGGATATGGGGCTCCAGAGCCGGTATCACCACCAGGTATGATGATGCAATTCTTCAGAAACAGACTCTATTCCCAGGCTCGGACGTCGGTCCTCGAATCCCGGAGCTCGTGTTGAGAAGGTCGGGATGCGGCACCGCCAATCGTCACCATCCATCAATGTCAATGCCGACCGAACCCAATGGTCGATCTGAAACGTGTCTTTGATCTCTCTTCTGCGCATACAGCCAGCCACTCTTGCCTCAGCCCAAGACTCAGCTTGGTATCCATGATCCCTGCCAGGCGAGATGGCTTGGGAGCTCGGTGGCAGATGCTTCCAGAGTGACTCAAAGGCTGGATGCCATGCACTTGGCCGTACAGTAGCCTCTCAACGTGGTGAGAAGATGACCGTCTCACCCCCGGGTGTCTTGTATAGCTTTGATCGAACGCCGTACCCAGTCTTGTCGACGGCGAAGCAGGCACAGCAAGCATAGCCGAGAGAGGCGGCTTATTGATCCATCCAGAGGGTTCACCTACAGACCGTGGTTCATTCAGTTTCTTGTCTACATGTCCGCTCGCACAGAATACAGTACCCGTAGGTGAAGCCAAACATGCCGTGGCGTGCTGTTCTGCCATGCCTGGTCGCCCGTTGGCGAGACTGGGTTAATAATGCTGGCGCTGTGATCTGCTGAACGTCCACAAAGAGACTTGTCATGTGGCACAGGCCTCTAGATGGTGAGAAATGCGTGGGGAATGCTGCTGGCAAGCGACGCTTTGGCAGAAAGGAGATGGAGTGGCCCGGGGATCTTGTCCAGAATGACAGCTGGGGTTGCTCAACAGCGGGAGGGAGATCCCCGGTTCACCCACGGCCGCCAGTATGTGCTCACGTTGATGACCAACGTTGCTCGTGTGTAGACGGTATGAATTCGATCCATTTGGCTTATTCAGACGTTGCTCGATGCTCGTGGGAATGTCCGAAGGACCGCATGTATGCCGGGGGGCTCACTCGTACATGATGAACGGAGGCAGCAGAATCGGGCAAACACCCGTTCACAACAAGATAAACAGACTGCCAAACTCGTAGGCCAGGACGAATTGGTGCCCCATGCTCGTGTAATGCCACATGTATGCACATGTCGGTTGGTGTTAGTTGAGGGATCCACATCAAGGAGTCGAAACGCTTGCTTTCGATTGAATTAGAGACCATCAACGGTTGCAGGGTTTTGCGCCGTTTGTATTCCGTGTCGCCGATTCGCCACACTCTTTACCTCCTTGATCTGCGGTCATAATCGTCCCGCCCATATCGATCCCTATCTCTATCTCGGTTTCTGCGATCGCGGTCTCGGTCTCGGGGTCTATCTCGATCTCGCCGGTCCCAGTCTCGTCTATCCCCTCGGCGATCATCCCTGGGTTTGCGATACCGGTCTCGACTTCGGTCTCGCGGTCGAGGGCTCCGGCTTCGACTCCGTCTTGGCCCTGAACCTTCAGCATCGCGAGGTTTCGGTGGAGGGGCATCATCCTTCTGTCGACCAGGTCCATTCCGTTCCAGTTTTCCCTTCATCTCCTCCTCTCCATAGACCATTCCGTAGTCGCCTTCAGTGCTCCTCTCCCTCTCTTCACGGTACTGTCGGCGCTTCTCCAGCTCCCTGACACCTCCCCAACCACCGCGACCAGCATTGGCTCGACGCTTCTTGTTGGTGTCGTTTCTCCATACATCGCTGAGCTTGCTGACGCTCTGGGAAAAGTCGACGTGAATTCGTCGGTCGTCAATCAAAACATCCTGCATCTTGAAGTATGCTGCCTCGCAAGATGCCTTGTCCTCGTATTCGATGAATGCATACTGCAGACTGTCGCCTGTCTTTTGATCCCTGATGACTTCACAACTCAAGATCTTGCCGAATCGGCCAAAAATGAGTTCCAGGTCCTCGTCTCCAGTGACTGGGTTCAGCTTGCAGACGAACAAGATGTTCTCGGGAGGTTTCACTTCGGCAAACGGCAGATCGCCCATCATCTCCAGAGTCAATGCCTGCGCCTGAGCCTCCCGGTTGCGTCGCCTTTTCTCCAGCTCCTCCTCGTCAACATTATCATCCGCGTGAAGTGCCGCCTCATCAGCAA
Organism: Fusarium euwallaceae; assembly: GCA_002168265.2. Taxonomy (NCBI): domain Eukaryota; kingdom Fungi; phylum Ascomycota; class Sordariomycetes; order Hypocreales; family Nectriaceae; genus Fusarium; species Fusarium euwallaceae. Next base: position 410,090 of record NHTE02000053.1, read on the forward strand.
TCCGAACGGTTTTGAGTTGTTGGTCGGTGGGAGGAGGGCTTGAGCTCGGTTCTCGCAGTCCAGGGGGATCAGGGTAGGGGTCATCCAGAATGACTGTGTGCTTTATCCGGATATCAATGAGCGGGTAGCCCTTGTCGTCGACAATCGCCTCGTTGACCTTTTCCAAAGCATCGAATCCTTCCACAACCTTGCCAAAGATGGCAGCTTTTCCATCCAAGAAATCCGTATCCTCGCCCAATGTGATGATGAACTGGGAAGCGGCCACGCGCGTGTCTGGGTCGGATTGTAGTGGTGCTGTCGCCATGCTAACCGTCCCTCGCTCAAGGTGTTTCAGCTTCGGGTGGAAGAATGCAGGGAACGTTCGTTTGGAAGTGTCGCCAGATAGATGACCCCATATTGATGAGCCGCCATCGGAGTCTTTGGAGAGAGGGCCGAGAGGGTCACCGGTCTGAAAGGAGAAGTTCTTTTGGACGGAGTGGACAGGTGAGAAGTTGTAGTACTTGACTTTGCAAAGCTTGAGGAAACTAGACGGCTGTTAGCTTGATTCATCATGCAGAGAAGTCAAATGCCATATACTTACTTTTCGCAGAGCTTCGGCGCATGGTCGACCAAGAGGTCGATGACGATGTCGCCCACGCTGGTCTCAAGGAGGACAGACATGGCGTGTCGTCAGAAATCTCTGTAGAGAGCAGTCTTCTTGATAATGCGACAACAAAGAATGAACAAAAGAGCAACAGGGGATTGTTGGTGGCCAAAGTCGCGTCGTCCCAAGTTTTGGAAGGTTGTTTGAGTTCACCTGCACCAGCCACTGTCGCGAAGCTCAACCTAGAAAGAATCTCCATGCAGGTGGCGCTAGCAGGCCGCGCCACAATTAGTGTGGCTGGCACGAGAAGCTCGCCGCGTCACATGATACCCCTCTCGTCCCTCCAACGTTCTTGATGCCCATGGTCTAGAAGCAAGGGGATCTTGACAACAGGGGTCTTCCAAGTCTTGGCTACTGTTTCCACTCATCATAACTAATGACATGGGACGATATGAAACTGCTAGTGTCCAGATAGACTCTGAAAGCTTGCCAGAAGACGCTCTCCTAACTAGAGAGTATACCACGCCGCATCCAACGACAAACCTCAAGGACAAGTCTCTGAGGGTACCTTGAAAGGTCTCTTTCGCGGCAAAGTCGCCGATTCTTCAGGCGTAGGGTAAGATCAAAGATAAGGACTTCAGGTCCGATCTTGGCAAACACCACTTGGTCACATTTATCGTTTGCTAATGAGCTACAGCAGACCCAAAGGTTCAGAACCTCAGACTTAACTCCATACTGTATCCATCCGAGTGGATGCAATAGACCAGGATCCATCTTGGCAACTCAAACAAGGAAGCCCTTGTCTCCCTGCAATTCTCCCACCTCATCTCTATACCAAGACCAAAAAGCTGTTAAAGTCATGGCAATTGTGACGTTACCAAGCCCCCTACAACAAAGAAAGCTCCCCATCGCAACAACAAGCAGCTATCATACCCTGGCTTCACAAACCCATCTCGAGGAGGAGAAAAACATCCGGGCTTTGCCACTCAACCAACATGTGCGAAACAAGTCAAGTGTACAAACAAGCCCAATCCGAACAAGCTCATTACCCAAATGGGGGAAAAAACGACTGAAGCCATCGACGAAACGAGTCGAGAGATCTCGATCAGAGTTACCTACGTCATATCAGATCAAAGACACCAAGATGTCATCATGATGTCCCTTGCCGAGTCAAGCTCCAGTGTTTTTCTCCAGGCGAGATCGACGACCGTTGAAGTCATACCGGAGAAAAAAAAAGATGGTTGCGCATGACCCCGGTGTGTGTGTGTGTGCCTCTGAGCTGTTCATCTCGGTGAGACGAAGTCATGAGCTCATCTCGCGGGAACGCTAGGGTAGTAGACTTCCCGTTGCCGTGGAATCTTTGCGGCTCAACTAGGTGGCATTCAAGTCCAAGTTGGATATTGAAACAAGGCCCTGATGTAATTAGAGAGCATGCTACTTTGTCTTGTGAAAAGTCGGTTTGTCAATGATGTAACTGTTACTCACGATGTATCCAATTTCCACACATTTTACCCCAAACATGACAGTAGCCCCCTTGTAATCCCAAAGAAACCAGATTCTCACCTCTCTCAACGTCACAAATCCTAAATGTTCAGCCTCGTCACAAGGTGAATGAATCCCTCCCGTTGCTCGGTGTGCATCCTAGACTATTGTATGCGCCGCCGATCCCCGGGCCGGAGCACCATTATGGGTTTTTTCAGCGGTGTGTGCTTGGGCCTCTACGGTGGCAATCAAAACGATCACGATCGATAGGGACCAATACATTGACTAGCACCCATCAAAGCCCATGCCTCGCTATCAAATAAAATCCAACCCGTCCAAAACCCTTCCCTGTTCACATCCCCCGTCGTCGTCGGTTGTTGGTGGAGAACTCCGTCCGGCGCCAGGGGACGATAGACCTGCTGCGAAATGATCTTCATTTCCCCCCAACCTCCGAGGAGGGGACCGGGGGGCCGATCAAACTGCAAGATTGTGGATTTCGACGCGTGTTGTCTCGCTATCTTTGTCAAACGTGGGGCACTGCGCGGGCTTTTACAACCTCGGGTCTGATAGTCAGTCTTTGCTATGTTTCACATCATATCATTTTCCCATTCTTCAGCGGGTTAGGTAGTCCGGGTGATGAATTCCGAGGTCTTTTTTTTTTTTTTCTCTCACGATGGCTTCAACAAAGGGATGAACAAGTAAAGTAGTTTGTGCGCCGCATTTGCAGGTGCATTGATAGTGAATTCATTCATCGCTATCACTAAAAAAAAGGATGTCGAAAAAGAGTCTCCTCTCGGGAGATCTTCATGATAAACATAGACTCTGTCCATCTCCCGCGTGATTTTCCATCGACCAGCGCAGCTCAAGAATGTAAACGAAAAGGTAAAAAAAAAAAGAGCCAGCCACGGCGCGATGCCACCACAGAGTCCAGAACGTCTTCTTTTTTAGGCAAGAAACAGAGAATATTTGCCCCCCCAATGCTGCCCCCCAAGTTTGTCGCCGCACGCTATGCAGGCTTATGTGTGTGTTTCCCATCCCATCCTTTCCACTCCGGCTGAACCCAAAAAGTTAACAAAGATAGAGGATCAAGGTTTGTAGCGTTATGGGGTATTTCTCTTCCCAGAACCAACGCTTTCCCCCCTTTGATCAAGAGTAAAAAGACCCTGGCTTTCATCCCAAAGAAAAGCCCAATTTCCAGAATGTAGTAGTTTGTTTCCTTTCCAGAGGCCAAATGCCGTTCGAGGCCTTGTCGATCCAACCAGAAACGCCAGCCAATGCAAAGACAAATAAAAAATGCAAGTAGACAAAGAAGAATTAGAGATTATTCCAAGTTGGTTGGTTTTTTTGTTGGTGTCGTCGTAAACACATTTGTGTGTGGAGGCAAAAATATGGCGGTTGTTTTGCCACCACCCATAACGGTAAATATCGTTCTGTTGGTGATATGATGATGGCGGAGGCGGCGGCGGGTGAGTTGCCGGCTTACGCCTACTCGTTGCCCGAGCTTCGTCGCCTTCGTCCAATCCGGAGTTCCTTTTCCGTCTCCATGAGTCTTGTCTGAACCCAGGTTCTGAATGCCCGGTCGGCACGCACGCTGCTGCAGTTGAGAAGCTCTGTCAGTGTGCGCTTGATGCTTTCGTTGACCTCGGATAGGCGATGCTCCTCGGCCGAGATCTCAAAGAGAGTCTCCTCGTCGACAATGGTGGTGAGTTCATTGCGGTCCTCCCAACCACTGCATCGGGCGTGGGTACGCGAATGATGTCGTCCGCTGCTTCGGGAATGGCGCTTCGGTGACGAGGGGACCGAGAGTGATGATGATGAAGATCGTGTAGGTGATGTAGATGGCGACGAGTTGAGTGAACGGGTGGTAATGGTGAGCTCAGGGCGGATCTGGTCTAGACGGTCGCAGAGCTCTTGGTGCTGCTCCTGAAGGAGCATGTACTTTTGCAGCGCAAGGCTGTAGTTGTGTGCCCCGGAAGCCATCTTTGGTAGCGAGAATGTGACGGAATTGATTGGTGTGGAAATTGAGTTGAGGGAGCTACTCGTGCTTGATACTGATGTCGATGATACTGGTCGGCTCTGCCCGGCGAAGAAATGGGGTCTCACGTCTAATGACGATACCATCGAGGCGACTGATGTGGTATTTGGGGAAGAGCGAGGAAGGTGTGAAAAGCTAGATCCTCAATCAAGAGGATATCGCGAGCGTGTTGTCGTTGAAGAAAGTCGGGTTTGTCCGCAATGCTCTTGTAACGTGGGAATTGACGGTGTAGCCCAATGGTGTGTGTCGCAATATGTGAGATGCAGGCACTGGGAGCGCCGATCGCCGGATAATATGTGCGTGGGTTGATTTGATGTTACGGTTGTTCAAAAGTCGAGGATGCCGGTATAGCTGGGTATCGCAGGAAAGAGGACCGGTTATGTACGGCAGTTGTCTTGTTAAGCTCGAGGGGGGAGGGCCAATCTGCGACCGTGTACGGAGAACGTGTGTGGGTAGGAAGCTGTAAGATGCGAGTCCGCGATAAGAGGCGGGCGGTTAAGTGAACAATTAGGTGACGGTGAGAATGGATTAGAGAGAAGAATAACTCGACAAAGAGTTTCAACCGTGTAAATAATTCAAGACACACAAAGGAGGTGAAGGTCGACACAGGAGTGAGGTAGTATGATGATTCGTATTCTGGGGGGGGATGGGAGCGAGCAGGGTGGTGGTTCATTAATAAAGATATCCATCTCAGGATTGAGCCAGACGGGAGGGAGTGAAAAGAAAGAGGGGAGGGGTCAGCAATTGATTAAAACTACCTCGTAAGGGTAATGTACCAAGTACGAGATCCAGGTACGAAGATTCGGGAGCCAGGAATTGGGAAATGAAGGGGAAGGTCGAGGTCTCAAGCAGCGAGTCAGAACCAAGGAGAGCACCATGTCTTGCCGTAACCAGAAGTACACGGGTACATTTTCTCAGTCAGTCAATCAATCCCATCATCGCTCACCCCCTTATCCTGGACACGCCCGCGCGCCTTGGCTTCTCAAGAAGAAGCTGGTCTTGGAGCTAGCTTCCAAAAGCCCAACCCATGGGGGAGGGGGGATCCCACCTCTTCGATTGGGGCGTCGCAGGGCGCACCATGACCACTTCCGACGGCATGGGATGGCCAAGGACAAGGGCGCCTGGGCTCTGTCGCCATGGCACAAGCTTTTGGTGGATCATTCGTTGTGGGTGTGGATGTGTACGTGCGTGCGTGTGTGTGTGTGTCCCGCCGCCCTTTTTTTAGGCCAGAGAAAGGTCGTCAGCTAAGCTCGATACGTACGGGCCCGGGCTGGCTTCATTGCACAGTGTTGCAGTCGAAGTTCGCAAAGGTTCTCACAGGGTCGTTTGGGTTGGGTTACTTTGCTTGCTGCGCGGGCTGCTTGGTTTGTTGTCGATGGTAACAAAAATGGCGCCGTGTGGCTCGTTCCGCACGCCATCCTCCACAACGATGAGCATGATTTTTTGTTTCTTCTCTGAGACAAGATGTGACTCTGAGAACAGTGTCTGGCCAAGAACGAGTTTCTCTGCTTAGGTATACCAACCAGGATACGAGGTCTCGTTCCTCTTGTGATATTCCAACGTTCGAGAACATTTTGTTGTCAAACACGAACATATGATGAGTCTGACAAAGCCCGACGTTGCAACACAGAAATAACTTTTCAACAAACGCATCTCTCGTCAAGATTCGATCTGGGAATGGACTCGATCTCAAGCCCTTCCTTCTTCCTTGGTGGCGGGCGGTTCCATAGTGGATTAATAGCGGGCATTCTGGAGAACCGAACCCATCCGTGCCTTGGCTTGGCTTTTTTCCTCATATTTTTCACGATGCCTTCCCGGAGTAGTCCGGTCGGTGTTGAGCGATAAAGAAGAGGCCTGTCAAAGCTCCATTTTCTTCCTTGGCATAAAAGAGACCTTTCCTCTCTCTTCAGCAAACAGTGGGGATAATAGAATCTAATCTGTCAGTTTTTTCCTCTACCAACACAAACAACCATTCAGTAGTTCGAGTCCTCGTGGCGCCGCCCGCCCCAGGGGAGGAGGGGAGCTCGTGCTGTGGCGATTGGGTGTTGAAACTGGCATTTGGATGGGTCCCCTCTCTGCAATGGTTTACGCGAGCGAAATGCACCTACTACCTGCAAGAGATCTCACGCATAATAAATTGGATCAAAAGAAGTGTTAATGCCTGGGGACGCCTGACCACGTGCAGATATGCAGCTGGTTCAAAAAAGAATTGCCTGATGGCAGTTGGGGAAGAAGAACGTTGCAGTTACCTTAGATATGCAAGTGGTCACGAAGACCACACAATATCCGTACGCCGCTTCTTCTTCCTCAAATTGGCACAGCCCTGACCAATGCACTGTGCCTCCTTTGACCTGGGGGGGTGATAAGGTAATGGCAGCCCGCAATCACGAACCAAAAATCTTCCATTTTAGCTCTGAGCGGTTGGTGACCTACCACCCTTGGCCGGCTACAGGCGGAAGCCTTTTAATTAGTTGCACTTATTCTGACCGGTTGTTGGGTACTGTACACCTACTGATAAGACAACACACACACATGAGATTCGTGGGGTGATTGGGATGGCTAGCCATCAGCGAGCTGACGATAACAGGTTTTTATGAGAGATTCAAGCAAAATCCCCCCCTGAGAAATGATGATAGCCCATCATCCACTCTCAAACAACCCCGGGCCAAATTGGAAGATGCCGGGATATCCCCCTGTCATTCTCACCAACGTTCCCGAAATAAAGAATGGAGCCTCTATTCCCAGAAGCCCGGGGCAGAACCAAGACAAAATATGGTAAACTCGCCGAGATATCCCATTCCCAAGGAACCCAGTTTTGGAAGCTGGAAAGAATGCTTGCTTGGCTGGTTCCTTGTCTTTTTGTTGCCAGGGGTTTCCCAATCGTGAGGCCCTCCATCGTTCACACTCAAAACTTGCATAGCCGATTGCCGAAAGCGCATGACGTTGTCTGAGGCATCATCACCTCATACCGCCTATAGAGAAAAGAAACCCCTCCGCGGAGGAGAGACACACAAGCTTCTTTCTAGCACCAAACTGTCTTCTTCCCCTCTTTCTCAAACATTACCCCAAATTCTCACCATGAACCCCCTAAAGATTTGTCCAAAAGCCCTCTAGCACAGACCGGTCTTCCGGGTAGCAAGGGTCAAGCTCCGAGTCAAGGATGACGGAAAGGCGCTTTTAGATGGCTAATCTCCCCAGGCTTTGATAGACGTTCGGGATTCGCTTTTTGATCTGCCTTGCATGCATTGGATGCAAAGGTTGTTCGATTGCCTCCTCTTCACTGATTCGTCCATATGATGTAAGGACAAAACTGGGAAAAGATACTCCAGATACTGTATCTCTAGGGTAGTCGTCAGAGCGAGGTCATCTGGGGAAAGCTCCCCTCGTGGCAGGTTCATTACGCAAGGGGCTCGACACTTTCAAGTAGATCAAGCAGACCATGACGTTTCATACTGTCAAGGCCTCAAGGCAAGAGTTTCGACCTTGTGTAATGACATACGTCAAATGGGTCGTTTACTTGCCTGTCAATTGCTCGAGACAACTCACACCCACTGACCCCCCATCTATACCACTTTACTTGTTATCATCCTGAGACTGACACAGGCACAGTGCGAAGCTTCACAACGTCCCAAACTTCTTCTTCACCTGTAACTAGACCGTCCACGTACATGCCCTCCTCCTTGGCACCATCATGGCGTCGATCCGGAGGTGATGTTGCCCGTACCTGACAGGCCCAAGCTCACACATTCCATTCCCCCAACATTCACAGAAAGCCTTTCCCCGGTCTGCCATGGGCCCGGATCGCCGCCTCCTCTTTCTCGTCTTCGGCCACTGATCCCGTGGCTCACCTTGCTTCTGCAAGCCCAGCCCATCACCTCTTGGCGGACAGACCATGGGTGCCACGTTCCTGGCTTTTCGACGGATGGATGACTTCATGTCTCGTAGCACACATCCCCCTCAACCCCACCTGACCGAACTGATGGATCCGGATGGGAATGTTTCAATGTGCCAAAACGACTACGCACCTTGACACCACCCGCCCGCCATCAAAAGGTGGGGTGGGAACCAATCGCGGTGCTCAGATCGACCCAAGCTCTCGAGCCTCTTGGATCGAAAAGCCTCGAACTGCCAAAACCCGTCTTCGCTTCTTCCCCGACGCAAACCCAATCGCCCTCAGGGGTCTTGTCTTAGTGAGGCTTGATTCTGGCCGTCGTGTTGAGCCCTGATGACGAGTTCTGGCCCAAGCTCTTTTTGGAGCTGGCACGTAAGGTCTAGATGTCGATGCTCGGGAGTAGTCTCGATATTTTGGTACACGAACAAGGGACCAGCTGAATTGGCATAGCCAATTGACCCCTCAAAACCCCATCAAATGGTTCCCCGTACGGGATACAAAGTCAGCCAATGATGGGCCCATGTCAGGAGCCAAATCCCGAGACGTGATCGTGTGAACCGGCAGAGAGTGGTGTGACCATGTCCGTATATCCACAGGCACATCTACATATCGTGACGACCACGCAATTGCCCTATCAGCTGCACCCCCCGAAAACCTCGGGGTTCTTGATCCATATGGGGGACCTGAAGGAAAAAATCTCCTAGCGGGATGCAAGAGTGTTGAGAGGGATAGCCGTGAACTGCGGGTCCACGACGCCCGTCGTGGTCTGATTGATGATCTAGTGGCATGACCCTTTTGACGGCCAAGTCCCGGGTAACCGAGTTTGTTGCGAAGAGCTCTGCTGAAGCTCTCCAACATGCTCTCTCTTCCGGGTATCCCGACGATAATCTGCGCCGCATTCTGTTCAATCGGTGGTTGGCGCCAAGGCCGAGACCCCTCCGTTGTGTCGACGGCCAACGCCTCGGGTTGACGACTGGAATGTATGGGGAGTATCGTAGTATCGCGATTGGTCCTCGTCCGATTTCTCTGGATGGAATCGGGTATGGCGTCGAGTTTCAAAGGCTCCAGGTTTTCGGTTACTCTTTCGAGACTTTGCAGATCCGGATAGCGACCTTGTCATTGTAGAAAGGACCCTCTTGACTCTCGCGCGTTGGAACCTCAAACTCTAGATCCTCCACGGCGAGCCCGTTGGCTTGGCACTTGTCCAAAAACACCTGAAAAGTCTTTTCGTTGCGCTGAGTTGCCGAGATGAAGACCTCCACCCGTGGGTATAGGTCAAAAACCTCCTGAATAGTCCCAACCAGAGCCGGTATCACGCTCTTGTCGTAGGTAATGTCTGCTCCGAGCACTACGTCGACGGCACGTCCACCATTCCACTTCTCCTCCTCTGTGCCCATGAGTGCGTGTCCCCACTTGACCTCCATTGGCACCACGCGGGTCGAATCCTGAAGGTTGTTGAGGAAGAAGTTCTCGGGGAGGTTATTGATCACATCATCCGAGCCATCGGATGCGAGCACATGCGTCGAGCCGAGAAAGTTTGCACAGAGGATGGACAGATAGCCTGTACCTGAGCCAAGCTCCAAGATGCGCTTGTCCTGAACAAGACCTTTGTTCTGGCAGAGGTATGTTCCTAGGTGGAGAGCAGCCTCCCATGTGCGAAGGCCAGTAGTCCCCGATGCCGAGATGAGAGAACGACTCTCAAGAATTGTGATGTGAGGTGCCTCAGAGGCCGACTCAAGTGAAGTATCTCGACATAGGTCGGAAAGATGGTATGTGACATAGCACTTTTTCTGAACAGATGAAACCTCAGCAGGGAGTGGTGATGCAAGTAGCACCGACAACGCAGACATCAAGTCATCAGATACGCCCTGCAACCTGTTAGAAAGAAATGAACTACATATAATGACACATCAGAAGCGATTTCGAATACGACTTACATACTCATCCCAGTCATCGATGCTGGCCTCAACTCGAGACATGAGCTCCTTGAGGACTCGAAGCTGGTAACGTGGTGGAGGCCCATATCGAACGGCATCATCTGCGAATAGTCTCGTATAGAGGGCATCCTGGACTTGAGAAGTCTTGAGGAGAACCGGCTCGGGAAAGTCCAACTCGGGCTCAAGTTGGAGATATTGGTGACAGAACCGGTTAACTTGGCGTGTGGTTGAAGCCATATTAGCGAATGCGCTGATGTCTGTGACAGTTCCCCTCAACATGAGTTTGAAGTGTCTTGACAACAGACCATCATGAAGCCATTCGAGAAGTCTCGAGAAGCGACTCCATTGGATATTCCTTGAGGAGTATCTCCACTCAAACTGGAGTTGCAGCTCATCACAGAGGCTCTCACTAACAATTTCGATAACAATTCATCCGAAGCTCTTCCGGGGACCCTTCACATCCACGTGACATCCCTGAAAAAAAGCCCTTGTGTGTGATAACAGCCTTAAAACCAAGGCACAAAAACCACCGCACAAGCAATTTTCCCTGCACCGTTAGGGTTGGACCCAATTAAGCGACACGGGAAATCGGAATTTTCGCTCCCTAGACTGTGTCCCGCGCCCGTGACAACTTCAAACCCACGACAACACCGCCGTTCGCCCCCCCAGTCTCTCCCACCGTCAACTCTCACCCCCCCAGAGACCATCACGACAATCGGCAAAAATGGCGGACAACGACTCCCCCGTCACCCTCCGAACTCGCAAGTTCATCCGCAACCCTCTGCTGGGCCGCAAGCAGATGGTCGTGTGAGTGACCACCCTTGAAATATGATACCCTTCGCGGTCCTTCGTCCATCAAGATCATCGCTTTTCTCTGCGCTGCCCGTTCTCCCATTTGCGGACGGTCTGGTTTGTGCCCGGTGTGCATCAGACATTACGATACACGAAATATATCTGTCCAGAAAATGGGAAGAAAAAAGGCGGGCAGATTTCGATGAACGAGATGGACTGAGGACCAACCAAGGCATGGCAGCAGGCTTGAAGGACTCATGGGCTGACTCGACGCGATTTTCCAGTGACATCCTCCACCCCAACCGCGCCAACATCTCCAAGGATGAGCTCCGCGAGAAGCTCGGCGGCCTCTACAAGGCCCAGAAGGACCAGATCTCCGTCTTCGGTCTCCGAACCCAGTACGGTGGCGGCAAGACCACCGGCTTCGCCCTCGTCTACGACTCCCCCGAGGCCATGAAGAAGTTCGAGCCCCAGTACCGATTGGTGCGGGTTGGCCTCGCCACCAAGGCCGAGCGTGCCTCTCGACAGCAGCGTGCGTCTACACCATCACATTCGTCACAAACCTATCGGCAGAAGCTAACACATACCAGGCAAGCAGCGCAAGAACCGACAAAAGACCCTCCGCGGAACGGCAAAGACCAAGGGTGCCAAGGCGAAGAAGGAGAAATAAGCGGCCAATTATGTATATCCTCGGGCTGGTCATTGTTGGGGAGCTGTGGTATTGTGCATTCGGGTCCGTCGTTTCCCATCCGTCGTCGGCATGAGGTACAGGGACCTCTTGTCGCCGTCGGATGTTGGGGAGCTGCGCTTGCTCTGGACTCGGCTAGGGGTGTGAGGGCCTGGTTTTTCATGGTCTCTCCTCAATACACTAGCATGAAATCAACATGGTGTTTCGGGTTTCGGACCAAAAAAAAAATATTACATCTCTGGTTATCTTACGGGGTCTTTTGTTTCTGTGATGTTGTTGATGACTCACTTTGATGAATAGGAGATCGGATATCACGGAACAAAAGATATGAATGTTGGGTCAATTCAATTCCCAGCAGTTTGGGTATCAAAATCAGAATCTATAAAAAACTCCTCAACTCCCGCAACGCAATGCATCGAACAAGATCAAACAAACCCTTTTACATGACAACACCAATCGCAACAACAGCACCAGCAACCAACAACCCAAGATTACTCCCCCGTTCAACAGCACCAGCCTTGTAAACAGGAATATGCCATCCACAGCGCTCCTGTCCACCCCTCGTCCGACACTCATAGTAGGTAGACTGCTTCCACCCGAGACTAGCAAGCGCATCCTCTTGAGTGGGTGCCGCAGTCACGGGCGGGTTGAAAGGCGGGGGGTTTTGTTCGTTGTAGTTTGTATTCTGCCTCGCCGTTACAGCGCAAGCCCGAGCATGTTCTGTTCGTGTTGGAGAAGTAACCGTCTGCGCGGGCTGTTCTGCCGTCGGGATGGCAAAAGTTGTGGTTGTGAGGCACAGGACTGCCAAGAGGGTAAAGATGATGCGTGTGTATCGTGACGCCATAGTTGCGACTCTTTTTCACCAAAAAAAAGGCAATTTTTTTTCGTAGGGTGTATTCTTCGTAATAGGGTGTCCAATGTATTGCGTCAAGACTTGATACTGAATTTTTCTTCTTCTTCAAATTCACTTGTCCCGCGTCGTAGTTATATACTCGTCAAGTTTCGTCGGAACACCAGCCAGCGAACTTGTGTAATTGAATGCAGAACACTGAACAAAGCGCAACAAGGCGTATAGAGAAAAGAAGAAGAAGAAGAAGAAAAAAAGAGGTAACAAGAAAAAGTTTTAACAAGGGAAAAGAAACAAGAGAACAAGAGAACATTTGTTTCTGGAGGTTCCCGACAAGAGACTACACACAATATAACCTTTGAACCCTCCTTTAACCCCCCTTTGAGTCTCCCCCCTCCCATGACGCAAATGAACAACGAATAGCCAACAGCTTGAATCCCCCATGAGCTCATGAGACAAGGACAAGAAAAATCTCCATTGAGAAACTACGAAGTGTGTGGTAACGTGAACTTGCAAAGTTACAAAGTTGGTGGGTTGTCTCGCTGCATCATCCGCCAAGTCTGACAACTCGATTGGCTGACAAGCACTGGCTCGTGATGCAGCTCTTGGTTCCAAAACCCCTCTGAACCCGCACTGAGACAGCACTAGAGCTAACAAATCGGTTCGTGATGTGCCTCACATGAGACGCCTAGTCTTGGGATGGATGAAATTGAATGGGGTTTCTTGGTCTTGCTGCCTTATGCCCTTCTTGTTCATAATGCCCTGCAGCATGTTAACCCTGTCCCTGTCCAAGGACTTGTTCTACACGTCAGGCTTTGCTGACGCCAGGTCCCGTTCTGTCTCGTCATCGTACAGATATTTTTGATATACAGGTTATCTACACTTCCTTGTCCTTTCCATTATCCCTGGCCTTTGTCTTCCTTGCATAACCGAACCCAAGGCTGTTCCCAAAACCCTTGACCCATTCCCCAGAACTTCCATACTTCCTTGTTAGAATTTGCGGGTCGTCCTTCTCCGTCCTTTGATCTGGCTGTAGGCACTCGCCGTCACATCCCGAGCCGGTGGCAACGATGTCCGTCCCCGAGCAGGCCGAGTTTGCGAACTTGTGCTGCTGCTTGCGGATGCAGCTGCTGCTGGGATACTCTTCCCTCGACTTCGCGTCATAAAGTTCTTTTGAACCCAGCCTGAGCCTTGAGGCATTGAGTTATCTTGATAAGTCCCATCCACGCTATCATCGGCATAATGTTCGACAAACTGCACTGAAGGCGGGCTGGAGCTCAACTCGATAACCTGACTGCCTTCAGGAATCACAGATGGCGACTCTCGCTTGACCTTCTGTGACGTTGGTGGTGTTGTAGGACGCTCAGTTTTGACAGGCGCCTCAGCTTTGACCGGCTGAAGCGACGAAGAACCCTTTGAGGGTTCTGGTTGTGTTGCGTTCGGGAACAAGCTGCGAAGGGACTTGTTGCGATCTGGCGACCGATCAGAGTCGTCCTCGCCCTCGTCCAGCTTCCGCATCGCCTCTTCATACTCCAGGTCCCCCTTGCCAGGCTTCAACGACTGTAGCACTGACTGTTGTGTCCATCTCGCTGGGCTTTGTGTCTGTCTTGACGTGGCAGCTGTGTGGAAGATCTCTTCCAATGAAGGAAACGGGCTGCTACTCCTCAGAGATGGGCGTGGACTGGGTGACTTTCTGTTAGGCCGCTGTACCGTTTCTGCAACCACAGAGTCTTCAACACACTCCTCTGGGAGATCTTCGAGACCGTTAATCGAAGGTGGCTGTCGTCCACTGCGGATGCTACCAACGGACGAGGGTACCGCCAAAGTTTGGTGATCGATGGGTCCCATGTTCTTTGAAGGAAGTGGTGGAAGTTCTGGAAATGCTATGCTATCCGGAATGATAGCATCCAACTCGGTCCCATCAACTCCAGCGCTCGACTCCATCATGTCGACATCTTCTGCATCCCCTATCTCATCCGCCCCCTTCTCCACTTCCCCTGCTGTAACACCCTCTGAATCGTGGGACAGAGGGTTCCCCTCGCGTGCTATGGCCGCGTGTAACGTTTCCTGCAACTGCCGTGAAGGGCTGTTAACCATGTCGCTCGGCGTGTCTGCATTTCGGACCAAGCTGCTGATTGGTGTGTCGTCTCCGGACGTCGTTAGCTCGAGCCGCGGAAGCGCCTGGCCAGAAGGGATCGAGGTTGAATTGGTGCTCTCAACAGCTTTGGCTGCTGCTGCCCGTTCCCTTAGATCGGCCTCCATCTCGGCTCTTACTTCCTGTGTACCTAACTCCTCAGTTTTAGTTCCATCGTGATCTTGTCTCTCGCTAACCTTGTTGTCCTCCGCCGAATCCCCGTTTTTTGCAGGCTGCTTCTTTTCGGTTGCGAGTTCTGGGCCGTCGGTCGATGTCTCCAGCATGCTGGGTGATGGTGCCTGTTGGACCATTCTTGGGTCACTCATTTCTGCCCAGGAAATCTCCCTCCGTCCATCATCCTCCTCGTCTTCGTCTTCATCCAAGTCCGGTGCTTCAAACTTGGCATACACCCGCTTGCCTGTGTGTTGGTCATATTCTTTGTCATTCTGTTCACGGTCCCTTTTCGCTAGCAGGACGTGAAGGGTGTTGTCCGCATCGACCGAAAGAACCATTCCCGTCACGGGCAAGATTTCGGGTTGCCAGTTGGTTGCCTTGGATAGAAGCAACTGCTTCCATGTAATGACCATACCAGGCTTGACTTCCGAAAAGTCGACACTGGGAAGAGCAGTAATATCTGATGGCAATGAAGGGAGATCATCCATGTCCGTAAACTGGCTGCTTTCCAGGTTGCCTTTAGCTGGTACATCATCATAGTTCAGCACCACGTCCACATCGGTGCTCTCCTGTCTAGCATCGAAGTGGCTGTCGAGAGATCCATCCTCGTCATAGCTATCTCCTTTCGACTTTCCCTTCTTGGACTTCTTCTTCTTTTTCTTCTGCTGGCTGTCATCGTTCCACTCTGCTTCATCCCCATACGCCTGGTCGTTCTCGTCGTAGTAGCTCTCATCGTAGAAGTTCTGTGAGGTTCTCTTCCGCTTCCTCATAGACCCATACTGCTGTTGAGGATCCCATCGCTGCACGAACGGGAACGGCGGTTCGCTCAACACCATGCCCTCGTGACAGCATTCAACAGCGCGATACGAGATCTTCTCTCGCCATGCGTTAGGGTCTTCATCTGGCCGCTCCGGTTCAGCCATGGTGTCGTTCTTTGTTGTCTCCTTGCTCTGAACTCGAGGGTTTTCCAAAGGCTTCACATCCTTCATGAGGTTCTTTCGAAGCTTGTCTTCCTCAGCCTTGGACTTAGGGTTCTTCAGTCCAAGGGCACCAAGCAGAAGTCTCCGTCCAGCTCCCATGTCAACCTTAAGACGACGCGATGAGGCCTTGGGTTCTGTACTTGAGACTGCCTCTTCAGCAGCCGGTGCTGGTGTCTCATCCACTAGCGCTGCGGCTTCTGTTCCGTTGGCCTGGTCGACGACCATTCCTGTTGAAGATGCTGGTGCTTGGTCTTCATGATCATCACTGACAACGCTGAGAAGCGCTCGCTTTCGTGCTAGGAGCTCGGCCTCTTCATTGACGTCCCCATTGATAGAAGGTTGAGATGGCGTGTCACCTAGGGCCTGAAGTGCCTTGAGACGCTTGGTCTCGCGCCTTCTCGCATTCCTCTTCTTTGTCCTTGACAGGCCAGCGCCCGGGGCAGGTCCTTCGGTAGATTGGGAGAGATTGTCTGCAGCCTTGATCTCGACCACCAGTGGAGGTGCAGAAGGCTGGGGCGGCTTGGGTAGTGATTTCTGGGCCTTTGCTTTTGAGGATATCTCTTCAGGTTCGGAATCTGAATCCGAGTCTTCGCTCGAACTAGAATCGCTGCTGCTGGAGCTATCACTGCTGGCGTCGGAGCTGTCTGAGTCTGACTTGTCCACTGCAGCGACCCTGCCACCACCAACGTCGGAGTCAGAGTCGGAGTCGCTATCACTCGAGTCGCTATCGTCTGAACTCGATGTGTCCATTGCATTGTCATAACGCAAGGAGAACAAGGATTTGCGCTCTTCCAAACGCGGGAACCTTGGAGAGTCATCGGAATCATCGGAGTCACTTTCGGAATCGCTGTCAGAGTCAGAGCTCGAGTCTGCCTTTGAGCTATTGTGGGAGTCATCAGAGTCCGAGTCCTCTTTGGAATCATCATCCGAGCCTGATTCCGAATCTGAGTCCGAGCTCGAGCTGCTGGTATCGCTCGAGGCTTCCTCTTCCATGACGCTAATCAGCGGCGCTGTTCGTGGCTCACTCTCTACCTGACTGATCAGGTTCGGAACAGGGTCCTCTGCAAATTCCACCTCCTCGATCAATGGGCGTGATGGGTTCACGGGCTCCGGACGTCCAGGAAATTGGAGTGCCGAGGGGCCAAAGTCTCCCAATCTTGGGCTTTCCTGTCTCAAAACCCCTGACTGATCATCGCTGTCATTGATACCGAGCAGCGCACGGTCCATAACTTCATCGAAACTGAGTGTTGGTTCATTTGATTTGGCGAGGGCTTGGAATGTTGTCCGTAGATCCTTCTCGTGTCGAAGCAGTTCAGACTGTATCGTAGATATCGATGTCAAGGGGAAAGCTGCTCGCAATGCCGTAATCTTGTCGAGAAGTGAGAGATCAAAGGTATAAGCTGGAAGGAGGGCTTGCGGATCTTGACTGTTGTTGTTGCTGGACAGTAGAGTGTGCTGTTCTACCGGCGGTGTCTGCTCAACTAGAGCATTGTCTTCTTGTAGCAACCTAAGCTCTTCGGTCAAATCCACATCTGGCTCCTCTTCGTCGCTCATCTCGTCAACTTCGTCGTCCATGGCAGGTTCCGCCTCAACATCCCGAGTCGGAATGAAGTCTCCATCGTCATTATCGATCTCGTCCTCTTCAAAGTCCACAGTCGGGTCAATGTCTATGAACCTCGCGCGGACAGTGACGCTGCCTGGTTCATCCACAGCATGCGACTGGAAATCCTCGAGTAAAAGCTGTTCTGACTGGTCTTCTTCTTCCGCGTATGAATCGTCTTGTTCGTCGATTTCTTCTTCGTGTGTGATTCGAGCCCGTTTTCGTGGGGGTAGGTCGAGGGATGGTCGGTCTCGTGGTTGCCTCAGCCACGGCCTACCAAAAGCAAGGCCGTCAATAAGGTGCTTGCCATCTTCAGAAATCTGGTGTCGTCCGCTAAGTCTCCGTCGTCGCAAGTCGTCGGTAAGTAGTGATCGAATCCTATTAAACGTAAGCCTTGAATATTGCGCGAGGATTAGAGAAAAAGCCCTTACAAAACTTGGTCGTCTGCCTTCAAGACCTTGCCAACCTGTTGGAAATGCAACAGCTCGAAGCTATCTCCTTTGTCGTCGGCAAGCTCTACAGCGTAGTCCTCGAGTCCCCAATCTCCGCTCTCAAGCGGAATCACCTCGTTGACCTGCGCGAGGAGCTTCGAAACAGTGAGGTCATCAGATGCGACGCAGGGCCATACGAGCTTGACCTCAGGGACGGCGTGTCGACGAACGACGAGGCGCAAGCGAATCGCCTGGGAGGGCATTGTAGCAACTTTTGATGGCCAGTGCTACGATCGCATTATTATTGAAAAGAATGAACAGAAGCGCTATTAAAAACGATGGAGAGTTGGAAATGTGGGAGCCGGGTTGCGATTTTGCGAGCTTGAAGTTGACGCGCCTGCCTCAGAGTTGCCGTGAAATCTAGAAGGTACGTACCTTCTGCATCGCGCCCCACAGGTGAGGTGCCCTCGAGTGCCGCGAAGAAGGCAATTGTTACAGCATCCTTGACAGTTAAAATGAGAAGTGTATTTTGACTAACAACCATATCCCTTGATGTCAGCAACTTGCGACGACAAAGAGGCATAGCTCAAGTTATGCAGAGATCCAACCAAAGGTTAAGCCAAGACCATGCTCAACGCCACCGTCAAAGCAAGTCAATTATGGTATTACATTTGGCATGCCATCATCAGCGTGCTAAATTACCAACTCGAGTCGGCTTCATATTGTCCTTTCACCTTTGGGTTGAATTATCGAGGCAGATACTGCCAGCTCCAGGCCCAGTTGAAGAAGACCCAGATATCACTCCCAAAGCAGAGACTCAAGGGACAGTAATATCACTTACACGCCAAGCCACAGGAACAGCCTCTGCCATCCCACGAGAAGATAAAGATGAGGAATAATGCAGGTCGCCGAGGCGGCGTGTTGTCTACAGATACATCACCAAAAGTTACCACCCAGAAACGCCAGCAAGAGAAACCCCAACCAGCGACAGCAAACTCCAATATCATAATCAGCAAGCCTCCCACAGGTCCATCTTGTTCTTTCCAGTTTTGACTTGTCGCGTTTACAAACAAACAAACAACAACTGATATATCTTTTTACTGTGGAAGTCCTCCCATATCTAGCATGTGACCCATCTTCTCGATCTACAATGTTGTTAGTTGATAATTCTTAACCCATCACAGGCAATTGTAGTCGACTTACCTTCGTCTTGAGATAACCCTCCACCTCCTGGCTCCGGAAACCTCCCCTTCCCCTCCATGACAGCGGCACCATAGCCACACGCTCCTTGACCACAACCTCCCGATTAGGACCCTCGACGGCGCGGATCTTGTCGGGGTTGTTGGTCAGGAGTCTGATTTCCTGCTGGCCAAGATCTAGCAGCATGGCTGTGGCCAAACCATAGCTTCGAGCATCTGCGGGATGTCGCAGAAGCAAATTCGCCTCAACGGTATCCGAGCCAAGATCCTGGAGGTTGTACGCCTTGAGCTTCTCGC
Source organism: Fusarium euwallaceae (assembly GCA_002168265.2). Classification (NCBI taxonomy): domain Eukaryota; kingdom Fungi; phylum Ascomycota; class Sordariomycetes; order Hypocreales; family Nectriaceae; genus Fusarium; species Fusarium euwallaceae. The sequence goes on from NHTE02000053.1 coordinate 429,161, forward strand.
CAAGACCAATTCCGCGACCCTCTTGTCGCAGGTAGATAATAATACCGCCGGCCTTGTTCTGGCTCATGAGGCGCGCTGCTTCGTCGAGTTGTTCGCCACAGTCGCATCGCGCTGACCATGCCGTCTCGCCTGTGTAACACTCGGAATGGATTCTGACAAGAGGGACCTGTCGCGATGGCGCTTCTCCCGTTGGCGTATTTCCTCCACTCATGCCACTAGTTTCCCGACCGGGAAACAGTTTACCTGTGTATGCGCCGCGCACCATGCGGTCCATCTCGGTCTCACCCTCTTGGGGAGCATCCAGACTCCTACTTCTGATGTCATTTCCAAACACAATGGCAAGGTGCTCCTTGTTATCGACATTGTTGGTGTAGAGATGCAAAAACATCTCGGTACCATTGACTGTGGGAATGCGGGCGCGGACGACGCACTCGACATGTGGAAGAGTCTCCAGCAACTTGGGTCGCTTGGAACCGCATCCTCCCGAGGCAATTGAACTATCAACGGGAACACCACGAGGTCCAGGAGTCGCAGGTGTAGAAGTTCCGGGTGTGCTTGGCGGCGTAAAGGCGGGCGACAGCAGGGACGGCGGGGGCGGTTGGCCGCAGGGACGGCGGGGGCGGTTGGCCGATGGGGGTCTCGGGGCCCTCGGCGTGAGCGGAGACGGAGGCGGAGGCGGAAGTGGAGGGAGCGGGGGAGAGGGACAAGTCTTCTATAGACTGCTCAAGGGTTTGACCACCGACTTCATTGTACGACGGAGGCTTTTCGTCGGCATTCTTTGTCTTGGGAGAATAGAAGGATGGAAGGGCAGTGCTAGAGCCCGCCGGTGAGCCTGACATGGCATCAGACGGCATGTTTTGGCTTGAGGCGGGCAGGTGGGCGCCGCGATCGGATTTTGGAGGGGTTCGAAGGTCGTCGAGTCGCAAATATCGTAGGGTCAAGGGCGGCGGTCGCTAGATGGGCATTGGCCGACGTGAGGTGTCGCAAGGCTGCCGAGGGTTAGGACTCGGTAGACAGAGGTACAGAGAAGTTGTGTGTCGTAGGTTGTAAGGAAACAATGGTCAATTGAGCGGCCCAAGTTCAGCGATGGCGATAGTTTGCGGAACCATGACTTGATGGCCGGGTGAGTGGGGTTCAAGGGTGTAAGAGCGGTGGTATCATATTAGTCATCCACGATATCCATCCCGCGCGGTTACTTCCAGGATTCGTATGCTCGCGTGCCGGACTCCGTAGAGAACCTTGAAATAAGCCGTTGAATCCGTTGTCTTCATCAATTATCCGTCTGCCTCCTACGTAATTATTCGACACAGTCAGATTTTCTCTCGGCTGACGGCAGTCACCGCTACAAGAAGCCACCGGGTAACAGTCATGATACAGTATCTCCGGCGTGGAGAACGAACCCCGAGCTAGAGAGAACCTCGGCGAAGGCGGCGGATGGGGACCGAAGCCGGCACGTGGGGCGCCGTTGAGTCTCTGTAAGCATTTCCAATCGTCCAATCGTCTGGCTCGATGAGAGGCGGATTTTCTTCGGGGATGGATGATGATTATCAATTATGGGAATGTCTAGGGTAATTTGAGATGGTTCACGCATTTTTTGGAGTTCTATTACACCACGCAACAAGATGAAGCCTTTTTCTTTGTCATAGTAGCACGGCGATGGAATACTACCGTTGAGACCCCCGTGTGTTAACATACGACTAGAGTTGTCCCTATCAAGTTTGACGGCCCGTGTCGCGTGGGAGGCTCAATACACACGATATATTCGACTTGCCCTTTTGGGTAATTTCGCGGATACAATTCGAGGCTTACACCGCAAGCTGATCACAAAAGATAAAACGCCACATCTTACACTGGTCCAAATGACTTGTGATAGCCTGCCGAGGTAACGAAAGTGAACCGACAGCAATGATGTCGTGACCGAACGTTAGACATGATGGTGCAAGCAAGATACCGTCCTGAATGTCCAGATAGAAAGCATCGTAATAGGCACAGAGTCACTGCGTCGCCCCTTGCTGAGACGAGAGTTTTCCTTTACAAGGACAGAAAGAGTCTCGAGCATGGTCGTAAGGAACACAGTTCTCAACACAGCTTTGATATGAAACCCCTCACTGCACAGCATCGCACCACATCGCCCTCATCCGTTTAAAAGCCCATCTCCGTTTCACGAACCATCAAGACGGTCCTGACCACCGTTTAAACCTTCTCCTTCATCACCTCACCTCGAAACCGACACCGAACCACCTGACCGCTACGTTACACCTCCCAACCCCAGCGACATCCCGTCCCAAGAGAAGGGATGAGACACCCCCCAGCCAGCCCTGTTTGACGCAGGTACAGCACATCTAACCCCTGGACGCCATTTAGACGCCGTGTCGAAGCGCCTGCGGCGTTTTCCCCTCTCCCCCGTCTCATCTTAATTCTCCCGTCATCCTTTCCGCCAGATCGCACGGGAAGAATAAAAAAACACATGGGTTCAGGTTCCTCCCGGGATGTTACCCCAACCTTGCCGAACCGAACAAGTCTGTTTCACATCTTGGTTGGACAAACTTTGAGCGAAAAACCCTAGATCTCGACAACAGCGTGGTCTGTTCTCGTTGGTTAGACATGCGATCTTTGTCTGTCAGGCTTTGTGTGTTAGAAGTTGGACCCAGCCCAGCCAGCACATCTCATCACAAGATCAAGATTTCCACAAGGCCAAGCGCCGATCATGCATGGACAACAAAGCAAACTCACATGAGAAAAAGGTTCAGCTAAGGCAGAAAAACAAACATCTTTTTAAATTAAACGTTTCGTTTCAAATTCCCTCGTGGCCGATTCTCAACTGCACATGAATCCTTGGTCCTGCACGTCCTCATTGGTCAACCTACCCCCTAAGCGCAAACGTTTGACCAATGTGCAAGCCTGTCCCTAAAAAGAGAGTTTGGCAAGGACCAAGCTCTTGGAAGAACGACAGGAGGTGAAACTCCTGGGCTGAACCGCTCTCGTGTGATTCGTGAAAAAAGTCGAAAGGGCCTCAAGAGGGGGAAGCGTTAAAAAGAAAGCAAGGGCTGAGGAGAATTAGCAGGGGTGTAAGGGGGGAAAAGGGCTGAGAACAGGGGTAAACTTGAGAGCCTGCTTACAACCAAGCCGCTAAGAAAAAAAAAAAGACGACAGACGACTTATCACGCATGAGTGACGTTTCAAGCAGAGAGTGAAAGAGTGCATGTGAAGTAATGTTGAATGGTATTGACCTTGTTTCCATCAAAGTATGTACATGAAGCGAATGAAATGACAAAAACAAAGTCTTCTTTTTTTCCTGTATCCTGTGTATCATATCCCAAAGTTTTCATATCGGTCGTAGCGAGTGGCACACACCCCAGCTCTCACCAGGGCGGCGGGTTTCTTCTATTGTGATCATCATTCAATGAGACCAAAATGTGTACAACAATCCTGTGTTGATCCCTTTACAGAGCAGCGACCTTCTTGCCAGAGCCGTAGAGAATGTTCTCGACCTTGAGGTTGGTCTCCTTGACGGAACCGAGACCGCTGGGGCACTGGGGCTGGTTGCTGACGGCCAGGTTGAGGTGGCACTTCTCATCGACACCGTGCTTGCAAACGGGGTCGTTGATGTTGTAGAGGGCGTAGTTCTGAGCGACCCAGCTCTTGGGCTCGCTGAGGCAGGCGGCGACGTAGTTCATGGAGTTGGCGGCGGCGAGGGGCAGCTTTCCGTCGTCCATGAGGTCCTTGCACTTGGAAGCGTCGACATACTCGTAGTTCATGGCAATGCCACCGCCCTGGTGAGGGTCCTTGGTGGCAGAGGTGCCGAAGCCGAGGTAGTTCCAGGCATCGTAGGAGATGTCGTGGGCACCACCGGAGGAGTCGATCTTGAGGAGGTAGACAGAGCGTCCCTCGTTGGAGACCTTGACGCAGATGTTGTTGCAGTCGACGCTACCGGGCCAATAGGCAACGCGGTTGGTGTTGATCTTGCATCCCAGGACACCAATGCTGCTGGAGTACTGGTCGTGGGGAGTGACGCTGGCAGAGCCAGAAGAGCCACGAGGAGCAATGGGGCTGGCAGAGACCAGAGTAGCCGAGGCGGCGGCGAGGACGGCGGTGAACTTGGCAAACATTTTGGCTGTTTGGTTGGTTTTTTGGTGGGTTTGTAAAAAAGTCTTGTGAAAAAAGCTTTTGTACTGAATGGTATAGTTGGAGACTGGCTCGACTTGCTTTCTCAACGCACGGCGGAGAGAAATAAAGGAATGGACAAGTAGAGTTGTTGTGCAAAAAGGACTGATCTCAGATCAAGGTCTTGTTTTTTGGCGACGGCCAGCCGAGGGAGTGACGAAGAAGATTTGAAAAGGAAGGAATCTCACGAGAGAATGAGTGTCTTGTGGTGATGATCTAGAAAAGAAGGAATGCATCTGGGGTGGAGGTGATGGACTTTATATACATGAGATCGACTCTGGGGGTGTGGGTGAGCCAGCCCACGGTCCACGGAGGTGGTTTGCGAGGGCGGACACAAAGAACCTAAGCACAGCTGCATACACATTGAGGCGAAACAGATCCCAATGCCGACCTGGACGACGCCGAGAGAGTGACCGCTGCTACTCCTCGGACAAGGGTGGAGCTGCCAGGGCAGATTCTCGGACCCCAGAGTCAGGCTCCAGAGTCAAGGAGGGCGGCTCCATGATTCGAGATGCCCGACCCCCGGTAGCCATGTCACTAGTCAAAGGGGGGCAAGTGACGGTTTGCTGGAAGCCATGGAAACATGAGGGCAGAGAGACTCGTGGGAAGAGGAGGCGACGTGGACCCGCTCGGCACGTTGCCGATAGGGATGGGACGGTACAGCTGCTTCGGATGAAAATCCTCATAGCCTGATGGAGTCATTCAAGAGCCCTGAGGGTGTGAAAGGCCCAAGGGCAGCCAGTGGCAGACCACCCTGCCTGTCTCTGGCATCCTCCGTCTTTTGCTGGCTGCCGGGAGGGCTTCCCACCCACGCGCCGCCCGGAGGAAAATGGCTCAACTCGCTAGGCCTGGATCTGACTAGACGCAGTCCGGGCTGCCATCCCTCTTTTGCCTTTGCCAGGCACGGTGCGTTAGTCAGGGCCCAGCACGGCGGCAGACGCACGCACTCAAGAGCCCTGGAGCGCCACGGGACAGGGGTTGGGGTGATGGGGAGGTGCTGTGAGCAGGGCTCTTACTGGGCGGTTGGGCCATCTTGTGCCTGGCGATGCCACGCTGTACCTGATTCCCGTCAACCTCCCTGGCCCTGTGCCTGGCAATCCCGGCCCCTTCTGTGTGCGCCTCCATGTTTCTGAAGCACCTGGGGAGCCGCCCAGGGGGGAAGGAAACAAACATGATTGTTGGGACCCTTGCAAAGAAGCCGCTTTACTTAATCGCACGGCGGTTGAATCGATCGGTCGATTCGAGTTGCAGAGTGTGGTGGGTTGACGTTGTATTCGTGGACTCCGTTTTCCCAAGGGCAAACGCCAGTAGTAAGAGAACGGACGAGAAAAACGGACGAGAAAAAAACTCTTCTCTTCTGCGGACCCGCGATAATCGGCGCGACCAACAAGCGCGTCCTTGGATCGTGGAGTCGTTTCTTTTCTTACTTGCCTGGCATTGGCATGGATGGTTGCCTGACAAGCCTGCTGGAGGAATCTGACACTGTATGCGAGCAACAGCGTCAGCACCGTCTAGAATCGGAGGGCGCACTAGATGGCTGGTGATGGGACGATGATGCCTCAGGCATGAGAGATGGAAGAGAATGCAGTGGAACGGTGGATCGGTGGGAAAACGGCCTAATACGGAGGTGGGCGAAAAACAGCGAGGAATCAGAGACGGTCGGCTGCGCAACAAGAAAAGCTTGGCTTGTTTGTCAACAGGGCACACGGAACAGAAGAGACGGCTGGCGCTTTTGCCAAGCACACCGGACACCGAACGAGGCGGGCTTTGTTGAGCTCACGATGTCCCCATGCCCAGCCACGAAGTCGCGGGCGTGGAAGCGGGAAGCCGAATAAGCTTGTTTTCGATTTTGCGGAGGGGCTAAACATCTCCTTCTGTCTCATCTGACGGTCAAGCCATGGCAAAAGGACTGGGCAATCTATTGACGGGAACCTACTGAAAGTGCATTTCAATAGATGGTGGGATTCACACAAACGCGCCTCTCGCAACCATCTAGCAAGAGCCACGTAGCCCAGCAAAAGCAGGCTTGTCTCATCTTCCCGCCCAGCTGACGTTTCTACCTGTATGTAAGTCTCGGCATCCTCACCTTACCTCGCAAAAAAGAAGACAGAAAAAGGCGGCTGGCTGGGCTTTCATCAAACCCGCCGTCTCTGGTCATGTTAGTTGCTGCAACCCTGCCTTGCCCAATTGGTCCACACAGTAAGCCAAGGCGTTTATCCCGTCTTCCGCGCTGCTGAGTCGGTGAGGTCTTTTTCTTTTCTCTTTTCCCCTCCTCCGTCTCATACTGTGCGCAATTTTTTGTGCATATTGCTTCTTGGCCTTCTTTTTGAGGCAGTGCCCTGTGGGTTTTGGTTGAAGCCTCAGGATCAAGGTTTGCAAAACAATTTAGTGGATTTTGGACGTCCCCGGGACCTTGTTCGCTGCTGCTACCCTACAATATCCACTCAGAGCTTTTGTTCCAGCTCTTCTCAACCAAAACCCACTCACACTTCTTTTTCAACTTGACGTGCCCACCTACACAGTAAAGTTCCCAGCCTCCAGGTCCATGATCCCCCCTCCACCTCCGTCCGTGCCTTGTCAGAACGGCGGAAAGAAGGGAAGAAAACTCTTCCCGCCGATCCTCATTGGATCTCGGGGTCGGTGTCGGGGGGTTTTTAGTAGGTGGCTGAACCTTGGCGAGCGGATCCCCCATTCAAGCCTTTCAAGGCGGAAGAGGCACCGCCATTGACAACCGATGGCGTTCACCACATGGCGGCGTTCTGGCAGTTTCTTTTCTTTGAAAGCTTCTTTCGTGGATCGGGGAAGAAAGCCTCTGATTCAAAGCTCTGTGAATGTCGGGCTTTGTTGACCAGAATAGAAGTGAAACCGCCCAAAACTGACAAATAACCACATGGCAACCCTCCATCAGACGTTGACAATGACACCCAGTTCAAGAAAACAAACGGTTTTGCCTCCCTTCCAGAAGAACTCTGAGTCTCTGTCGATGGAATAGAGTTTTTCAAACGCTCTCCATTCTCCCACTTTCCAGGACTTTTTGCCGGGCGCCTGTTCACGTTCATTCCGTTGCGCTGCATCTCAACCGACCGTCACACGCGCCGTCTAATACGCCATTCTTTGGTTTTCGTTACGGTCTGCAGGACTGGACTCCGATTATGCAGGCTCGATAGTTTGGTCTCCACATTGCCTTGCCTTCGTTCGGTCTTGATGGCTTCGAGTCAGTTGCCTTTCTCGCCTGCGATATTCGCGCGGAACTGACTACTACACTCGGTTGATAATGTCCTCGCCATGTGGATTGCGTGTCCCACAGCCCCCCGATGGGCGGAGTTTTGTGCAAGTTCATTCACCTTCCGTGTTTGGCTTCTGGCAGTAGTGTTGATGGTCTTTGGAACTCTGTCTTGGATCCACGAACATTCCTCCTTCATGCAAGTGAGACGATTCATGTTAGTATGGCTTCTCTGAAGGCTCAGCTCGGTTGTTTTCTGTTCCGTTCAGGCGACGGAATTTCCTCGCAGTTCTCCGGAGTTTCGTTGATGTCTGCCACCCCTCATCGTTCACTCGATGTTGAGTCCCCCAACACAATGTCATCTGTCAAACTCGGCCGCCAGTATTCCCTACAGACCATCACCAAGATCTACACTCGCCCTAGGTCTTCATTTCTGGGGTAATGAAGCATCCGGTTCACGATCGCCTCGATTGATCAGTGATCCGGTGTTTGAAGGGACGGTCCGAAGCTCCAAGGGAACTCATGGATATCGACTCCACTGGCAACAATCTGGGGAAGCTGTGCTTGATGGATGAAGAGATCGTCTCTATTTCGATGTGGGCCTCGTGTTTTGGATCGTAGATTAGGACAAGACTCTGGTTGACATTGTCAGTCTCTGTAGTCTGGGGGCTAGAACGAGGAGACTCCGTGATCGGCTTGAGTGTGTTGACCGCGGTTCTAAGCCCATTCTCGAAGACGCTCCCTATGTCTTTAGATGATTGTCATTCGTACAACCTTCTACCCCAACTTCATCGTTGAGTCAGGTCATTGGAGAGAAGACCTCCAACACTGAGCTGTTGCTCCGTGATCATGTCATTGTGTCACTGACTCCATCGTGTGGTTTTACCCTTGTGGGCAGGTATGAAGTCTTGTGGTGTCCTGTCAAGTTTGTTTTTTATGTTTGATGCAAAGAGGTTCGGAAATCCCGTCAGTGTTGTGTGGGTGTGAAGACTTGTGAGAGAGTTTGGTGAGAGACAATGAGGAAGTTGGCAGCGGATCGCTATAATGACACAGAATGAGCTCATAGAGGGAAGTAAGAGGCCTCAATGAACCGAATACAGACTGTGAGGTGTATTCATTCGTGGATGAGCTTTAAACCCATTGTCCATTGGTGTCATTCGCTCTGCATACTCTCATGCACTCGATTTACAAGCCGCAGGTATAGGGTAGGCTATTTCAACTTCACCTCGGTGAGGCCCCACCACCGGACTCGGTGATCTCGGTGAACCCTTGCCCGGCGATAATCGATAAGGAAACGGGACTAAAAAATTTCCCACTCGAACCGTCTGCAACACCTTACGACTCCCCAGCACCAAGACAACCACCGACGCAATGGCGCCAATCGACCATGCAGCCGCCAAGGCTGACAAGAAGTCCAAGAAGGAAAAGAAGAAGCGCGCGCGAGAGGAAGACGCACCCGTCGACACTGAACGAAAGCACAAAAAGTCCAAGAGCGTCGTCGCCCCGGCAGATCTTCCTGCGCCAGAGGTTGTCAATGGTGACCTGAAGGCCGAGAAGAAGAAGAAGAAGAGCAAGAAGGATAAGCACGTCGAGGAGGCTGCTGTGCCGGCCGAGGACGAGTCTGCTGCTGTGGAAGAGCCCAAGTCGGAAAAGAAGCACAAGAAGAAGAAGCATCATGACGAAGATGTCGCGGCCCCTGTCGAGGAGGCAGATTCCTCTGTCGTAGCTGACGGGGAGAAGAAGAAGAAGCATAAGAAGAAGAACAAGGATGCCGAGGGAGACGAGACAACCGACAAGTCTGAGAAGAAGCAAAAGAAGCACAAGAAGGATCACCAGCCCGAACCCGAACCCGAGGCTGAAGCCGAAGAGGATGCCTCGCCCGATCCTGATGCTATGGACGTCGACTTTGCGATCCCTGCCAGGCCCAAGTCCAAGTCCAGCTCCAACATCCACCAGCCGCCCGATATCCCCGCGAACCCTCAATTCCCCTTCTTCACCCAGACCGTGTCCCTCTACGAGCCTCTCTACCCCATTGGCTGGGCGCAGCCCGTGACGAACTGCCAGTACCAGCACCTACGGCACCTCCAGAACAAGTACGTGCCCTCGCTGCGCGGTGTGCTCTTGGATTACAAGAATGTCGCCTTTGGCGAGCAGCCTGGCAGGAATGGAGCGGCTATGGACGATGAGACCCCGACGACCGTCATGTCCAAGGATGAGGCCGCTGTTGGTTTCGGTTGGATCACTGCCGATGTCGATCTCTTTGTGCCTAGCCGTGGTGCTTGGATGGAGGGTAGCGTCAACCTGCAGACTGAGGGACACATTGGCGTCGTTTGCTTCGGCAAGTTCAACGCGTCGATTGAGGCTCGCCGCCTCCCGCCCGACTGGAAGTGGGTTCCTAACGAGTCCCCCGAGGCTCAGGGTTTCGAGGAGACGGCCTCAGTCATCACCGCCGATGACCACGGTGTTGTCCGCCAGATCCACAGCACCGGCTTCTGGGCCGACGGCAGCGGCGAGAAGATCAAGGGCAAGATCCGCTTCCGGATACGCAACTTTGACGTCGGCACCAGCGGTGAGACCAGCTACCTCAGTCTGGAAGGCACCATGCTGGACAAGCAGGGTGAAAAGGCTGTTGTGGCCGAGGAGGCCGAGACGGCCAAGATGCGCAAGGGCAAGAGGGGCGGTCAGAGGCGACAGAGGAAACGCGCTCCCGAATTCAGCATGACGCGCTTCGATGTGGACGAGGAGGAGCAGACGCAGGACAATGAGGAGGAGAAGAGAGAGGTGCTGGCGGTGAGCGAGGATTAAAAAAGCATGGGATTGGACTAAGAAGGGAGCCAGGAGTTGTGATACCTTGCTTTAATGATGAAACTCTGTTACCACCAGCCTACTTATGAGGCGTTTCCTATCGCTGAAAGATTTGTTACAAACATGCTGCTCCAAGGACAAAGAAAACTATCGTATAGACAAGACAAATATTCCCAAAACGCCCCCAAAAAAATGGTTCCCTCAATGGGTATATATCAAGCCGCAGCCTTAACCATAGGCTCCCACGGCCGTGCCAGATTCCAAAGGTATACCTCCCCAACGGGCTCCTCGCCCAACGCCTTGACAAAGATGTGTTGAAACAGCGGCACCGACGAAAACAGTGGCGCAACCGGTGTAACTGATCCCCTATCCCAACCTGTCGAGAGTCCATCGGTCCATGCGGGCTGCTGAAGGAACTCGTCTACTTTCTCGTGGTACGCGTCCCAGTCGTCTGAGTGGTCGTTTACGACGATCTGGAACCTCACGCCTTGGATGTCTACCGTGATCCGCTGTACTGTGCTTGGGAATCCGTGTTGGGAGCCTGAGCTTAGGATCCATGTGTAGTCTGTTTGATCGCCATTGCTCTCCCAGTCATACCAGACCTGTGTTCCTCTCTCTGAAAAGTCATTGAGCACAAGTCTTCCCTCCGCGTCAAAGCTCAACTCGCAGTGTCGCGCGTCAATACCCTCCATTGGTGGAAGCACAACATCACAGGATGCTGGGTCTGTACCGAGGACGAAGGACCCAGGACGCTTAGGTGCCGCGTCGAATGTGAGTTGGATGGCGCGTGGAGGACGACTGCCGAGGAGGTTTGGAAGACGCGATGTGAGTGTTGTGGATGAAGTTGTGAGGACGGTGCGGGAGATGTTGGAGGGGAGATGGGTTGCCTTGTCGGCGGTAGAGTTGCGCGCCGTCGGGACCAGCCAGGCGATGATGTTGGACATGATGGATGAGTTGAGTAAAAGAGTGTAGTAGTGTTGGTGTTGTTGATGAGAGAGTGTGGTATGAGTGAGAGGCGCAAGTTGACGATTTGTTCAAACGAAAGAACCAAGTTGAATGCAAGCTGATGATATCTTAAAATGAATAGTTGAAAAACACACGCTGAAGAAGATGTTCTGATTCTAGGTAGTGATGTTTGCTGTGTCTTTATATCTTGGATCAACAACCTCAACAACCTCCGTTGCGCCGACAACCACTGGCCATCAACCCTCCGCGTCGAGCGCGTCGCGAAAGCACATGACGGACCAACGAGGAACCCTACACTAGAAAAATGCACGAAAAAAACACCCGTTTCACCGCATCAATCCCAATTGCGGCTATGTAGTCACGGTTCCTGGCGCGTGGTGGTGTTTGACCTTGGGAGCACGAGAGCCAATCATTTCAGGTCGTATTCGAAACGACAGGGGAAGCGACCAACGAGAGGAAACCAAGAGATCTAAGACTATACAAAACAGGAAGGGAATGGATTTCATGTTGCACTTTTTGTGTGGGAGGATTTGATGTGGCTTGTCGGGAGAGGGTTCATGCTGTGTGGCGAAGACGTTTTGGACCCTGGATTTGAACTGAACTGAGTCATAACCTTGTTTTAGAGGTGGGATATGCTTATCCTGTAGAGTTGCAGTGATGCTTATTCTGATTGTTTGTATTGGTACCTGTGGGTGATTGACATAGGGAGGATGTTTCAATGGTGGTTCATCTTTTGTTCATTGACAACCACCTATACACAACAATAATAGCGATATCGTTTCAAGAAGTAGGATGAAACGTGTTGGATGGGGAATAGTGATTGTATTGATCACGAGGAGTGTTGAATACAGACAGATCTACTACTTCTATAGGCGTCCGAATACCCTTGAGACTGGGACCAGCGGCTATCACCTCTGTCCGGAAGGTGATCGGATCTCCAGATAGAATCACTTTGAGCTCTCAGTTCAGTTTTAGGCTCCTATTATGGTGAACCAATGGAATCCTGACGTGCCTGACGGACACATTGGTTCCTGCGTTAGGCTCCGGGACTTGACTTCTGATTGATCTACCCTGGTAGGATAGTCATTGCTGTGAAGGATGCAGACACCATACTCCCCGGAGAGAAGCTACCAGTCTTTGGGGATTAACTATAGCATGCATGAGATAATCTAAAATCGGACATCTTCCTCTCTTGCCAATGTTGGGCGCGGTTAAGTTCGAGTCGGGGAGGCAATTCACCACCGTCTCGGAGCCCAGTGCAGTGTTTGGTTCTAAATCACTATGCCCTCAGCTTCAAGGCAGAGGCTAAACTACCTGACTGTTTATTGGAGACTCACACTTATCCGTCCGGATACTTTCCTTTCTTATTGACTTTAAACTGCCCAGACGACTGTGATCAAGCCAAGCACATCATCATGGCACGCAAGCACCTACCTCGCTCACCGAAGCATTCACAGCATCGGAAACAGAGTAACGCGGAATATGTGTCATGTTAGCACAGCATACCCATACAGTGACACAATCCCCTCGATAATATCATCTGAAAACGAAACTATGCATCTCCCGCCTTTCGGGATTGTGGGGGTGTTTGCGAGACCCATGCAAATACGCTGTTAGTGGTTTAGTGGCACACCCCGCAGAGATGCTAACATTGACGCAATCTGTAGCCCTGGATTGCGCGACATCAAAAGCCTCACGGGAATTTTGCGATGAGCCGAGACCGTCTTTAAAATCAACTGTTGAGTATTTTAAGTAGAAGGGAACTCTTTCTTGTTGGAGAGAATACTCGAGGGCTTGAAAAAGTAAAGAACGGCTGAGGTGATTGAGTTGCTGGAGAGAAGCAATTTCGCTGTGCATACCAATCCAACAATAACAAAAGCAACAACACCAATAGCATCAGAAACAAACAACAGCAACACCGCTCAAAATGCGGTACTCAACCTGGCTAAACCCAATCTACCTAGCCACTTCACTCCTCCTGTCAGAAACAGCACTCGCCCAACAAGACCAAATAGTCCTCGACAACGCACCCAAAAAGAACATTGTCTTTATCCTCACCGACGACCAAGATGCGGTCCTCGACTCGGTGGCATACATGCCGCGTCTGAACAAGCACGTCATAGAAAAGGGAACGGCGTTTGTTAATCATTTCACGACTACGGCTATTTGTTGTCCCTCGCGTGTTTCGCTTTGGACTGGGAAGCAGCCGCACAATACTAATGTTACAGACGTGAGCCCACCCTATGGTAAGTCAAACTCGTGTGAATTATTGGAAGTATAGGGTTTGTTGACTTTATAGGCGGGTTCCCCAAGTTTGTTTCTCAAGGCCTCAATGAAAACTACCTCCCCATCTGGCTCCAAGAAGCCGGATACAACACTTACTACACAGGAAAGCTATTTAACGCACACACGATCAACAACTATAATTCACCCTTCCCCGCTGGATGGACGGGGACAAACTTTCTGCTCGACCCGGGAACGTACTCGTACCTGAATCCAATCTACCAGCGTAACAGTGAGCCGCCAGTACAGCATCATGGAACTCACACTTTGGACTTGATTTCCAAGTATGCACACGATCTTCTCGAAGAGGCGATTAGCTCAGATAAACCATTCTTTGTCGCCATTGCCCCTGTTGCACCGCATTCGAATATCGATGTCAACAGGGGCAGTGGTCCTCCTACCATGACCATCCCGATCCCGGCTGAGAGACACTCTCACCTCTTTGAAGGAGTTCAGATCCCTCGAACGGCAAACTTTAACCCCGACTCGGTATTTGACCTCTCACCTTTAGTGTAAGAAAACCTGCTCACATTCTTTCAAGCCAAGCGGTGTGAGTTGGATCCGCCAACTGTCCCAACTCAACGAGACGGCCGTCTCGTACCTAGATGACTACTACCGCGCTCGCCTCCAGGCACTGCAGGGAGTTGATGAGATCGTGGAGCAGGTAATCCACCAGCTGGAAGAGGCCGGGCTCCTCGACAACACGTACGTCGCCTACAGCTCCGACAACGGGTTCCACCTTGGCCAGCACAGGCTGCCTCCCGGCAAGGAGTGCGGTTTCGACGAGGACATTCGCGTGCCCCTTTTCGTCCGGGGCCCAGGCGTTACCGCTGGAGCCGTGGAGACGGCCGTGACGACTCACATTGACCTCGCACCTACGCTGCTCAAGCTCGCTGGCGTGCGTCTCCGCAGTGACTTTGACGGCACGCCCATCCCGGTGCTGCCCGGCCCGGGAACCAGGCGGCATGAGCATGTCGCTGTTGAGTATTGGGGTATAGCTCTCGCCGAGGGAGAGATCGGCGGTTTTGGTATGCTTGGCTTTCTCCCCCCCCTTTTCCCCGTCGTTTCCGGTCGCTGACGAAGATCATCACAGATGGAAAGGGACAGATTCTTATGCCCAACAATACGTACAAGGGGGTTAGGATAGCGCATGAGGACTATGATCTATACTACTCGGCTTGGTGCAGTAATGAGCACGAGCTCTACGATCTAAAGGTACGTCTGGAGGAGGAGAAGCTCGTCAAGGTTTAGAATTGAGGCTGATAAACTCCACAGGCGGATCCAGGAGAGCTGCACAACCTCTTCCCTGAGGGCGATGACGTGACTGCAGGCGTGTCACTTCTGGGAAAGAGTACCCGTCAGGTCATAGACCGTCTCGACGCTCTGATGTTGGTTCTCAAGTCGTGCAAAGGACAGTCGTGCATCGAGCCCTGGAAGATCCTCCATCCAGAAGGCGACGTAACAAGCTTGAAGGACGCCCTAGATGTCAAGTTTGACGAGTTTTACGAGCAGCAGGTCAAGGTCAGCTTCGATCGTTGCGAGGACGGGTATCTCATCGATGCCGAGGGACCACAGGTCGGTTACCAATATCGAGATGGCCTCGAGTGGCATCACTGGACCTGATACCATCTCGTGTTCTAGAGAAGGGCGTTACTTTTCTATAAAGCATCAGTTATACAACAAGCTGGCGATGTGATCATGATGTATGCTGCTGAATGAATCAGGCAAGAACGGAGTCATGAATATTAAATCTTGCCCCTTGAATCGCCATTTCCCACGAGTGACGAGCAAGATTCGTGGCTCGGCTCTTTGTCAGGCCAAGTAATTGTACACGAGAGCTGGGTCCCATGGGAGAGTTTTTGTCGCCCAACAGTGGAGTACTCCCTAGGATCATGGGTTTGCTAATGAGAAGTAACATGTTGAGAGAAAAACCACGCCAGGTTCCGTCCCACGACTTTGTAACATGGTTCGGGGTCATGTGAAAATTTCCCACGTGGGTGTCGAGTCCCATCTATTCGACGATATGAGGTCTTTCATTATAAACCTGCAAGGAGGTCGGGAGCACGTCAGCGGTGACACGGGTGAGAGAAGAGAGTGCCCGACAAGGTGAGCTTTCTGGAATGGGTCGAGGGCTTGACTGCTTTGAGATTCTTAAGCATATACGATGGGTCTTGAACTTTGTCCAAGCGTCTCAAGATCGGGGTTCCTGCGATTTGAGTGTGCCTGCCGGTGCCGGTGACTTCTGTGTTATTTTCTGCAGAGCACATGAGCAGGTAGTTTTGTTGCCAAGAAGCTCCAAGAGGCTCTCAGACAGGAGACACTGACAGTAGTTTTCAAGGCTTTGATGCCCCCCCTCCTCCCCTGAGTGATCCTCTTACCTCTCATCTCCTTCAACCCATGCCAGGTCCCGGTTGTCTCTCTTATTCTCTTAGTGTAAACCGAAGTCTTGGCCGGAGTCGGCGCCCGGTCCGGACCCACTGCCGTGTGCCGGTATTGACTTGAGATCCAAGTTGAGATCTCTAGAGGACACGCAACAGAGGAGGAGAGAAATTTAGTTGATCGAAATGACAGGAAGTAATACGGAAGAGCTTTGAGATAATTATTATCGTGAATAGAAGTGATAGAGAGTGTGGTGGTGTTGTAGAGTAGGAGTGGTAATTCGCGGGCTCCCATTGGATAGAAACGCGTTGCTGCCGGAATTCCAAGGCATAAACTCGGCAGCTGCCGACCTTGAACCGAGAGAGCATCTCACGACCTCAGCCAATTTCAAGACAACCTCACCCATCTCGAAGCGCCCAATTGAACCCGCAACGATGGCTTCCGACGCGATTACTGAGCCGCGGCGTACGTACCGACCGCCGAATTGATTCCCGATGTCAATTTCCCTCCACGACGACGAACCGCTGACCCCGAGAAACAGAGGCGACCCGCGAGGAGATGCGCGATGCTAAACTCCCAATTGCCTACCGAGACAGCTGCGCACACCTCTTGATCCCTCTCAACAAGTGCCGGAGGGATACTTGGTATGCCCCCTGGAAGTGCACGGTAAGCTTTCCCCCCCTTCTCTTCCATGACAATCCCGCCGAGCCCAAGTCCGAACGAGCCCAACACAACAATCGATTTTATTACCGGGATATATATCAAAAGAACATGATGCTCACACCGAGACTTTCTTTTCCCCCTTTACCAGGATGAGCGACACAGCTACGAAAAGTGCCAGTACGTCGAGTTCAAGAAGCGAGTCGCCAAGATGGACGAGTTGAGGGAAGCCAAGGGCGGTGCTCGAAGCAACTAGACAAGACACTTGGGATGTGGGAAATGTGATGTGTGATAAAAAACCGGTACGATAGAAGGTGACAAAACCGGCACACACACAACGCATGAGGTCAGTCACCGGGACAAGTGGTTGCCGGCCGGGATTGTACATATACAATGAGAGCCATTGTTTGGGGGGTTTTGTCTGAGAGGAGGACCGGGAATAGAAAATGACTTTTCCACACACAGAGAGAGAACGGGCGAATGAGAAAGGATGCGGATCCCTTCCATGGCGTGAACGACCGGGTGTAGAATGGTATCGATGTGCTAATGAGAACGTGGGTTCTGGAGCCGCAGAGCCTCATGAGGCTCTCTCATCCGGGCGATTGCTCTCGATCTGAGAGCCGCACGGCAGGTGAACAGAGTGTGTCTCTCAATGGGCCGACTTGATGCAAATGGGCCGGATAATAGTGGACTCGGCAAGGGGGACAAGTGGGACTGGTAATGATCAGAAAAGATGAGTTATGGCAAGTAATTGTACACAATGCCGGAGGACCACGCTGTAAATGGAGTTTTGACTTGTCATGGTGGCCTACAGCAACCCTGTCGCCGTCAAGACGCCAAACACGCCGGGAGCGGAGACGACATGATATTGCGGCACCAGAGGAGACGAGTAAGAAAAATGAGAGAAAAAAGTATATAACGTGGCCCATCTGCTGTTCACGAATGGAAGAGAAGAAATGGTGGACAGACTCAAATCGAGCGACACTTTGAATCCGACTCTTTTCCAATGTGAAGGCATCTCTCTTTTGAAAGGAGGTGTTGATCATCGGCAGTTGGCTGCCGCAGAGCCTCAACGCCAGAACTACACCGACAGATTTTGGCCTCACCTCACAGCTTTCGGCACTCGTACCGACCGAACGATAAGAAAGGCCTTGCACACCGATATCGATACCGATAATCAGACACAAGCCTCATCTGAGGCTGAGCCGCGGCTGGAAACAAGCCGGCACACCACATCTCTACCAGGGTTCAACAGTGCCCTGTGCTTTCACACCGTCGTCGTCATCCCCCTTGCTCTCCCGCTCGGGTTCTCCTTCTTGTTTTTATTTCTCACGCCAAGATCTTCTTGACTCAAAATGGGAGCCGCGGGTTCTAATTTTCTTTGAAACGCCGTGATCGACACTCCCGGAATGTGTCGGCTCAGCTTGAGAGAAGAACAGACGCCCGCTACTGTCCTCTCTCTGCCTTTTCCTTCTTCCCCCTTACTCTCCCGTCAAGAACGTCACTCACACACTTGACCAACAGTCCGAATCATGACTACACGGCAAAGACTTGGCGTTTATTCACAATGACATGACGCCCGGCCTTACCCGAAGTCTGAAGACGCGTTGGGAGGATGACTCTCTTCGGCGACTGGTCCGCATCCCGCCCCAGCCTTACGTACCATGTTTACAACAATTGCGGCTCCCGGGCCCCTGGCAAAAGGACAAAGAGCCGCATTCAGGTCGTTCCAGCAAACTTCTATGCATGTCCCGCAGCCGAGCGGGTGGCTTGGCGCCGTCGTCTCCGTGGGTCTTTGTCGAAAAAAAAAAAAAACTTAGCGAGTCGAGCCACACAACGTGATAATTATCAGATGAGATCCACTACCAGGACTTCCCCCTGGACATCCGATCCATCAAGATTGCATGATGCCAACAGCCGGCATTAGCAAACTTTTATTCAACGACGGGTCCACATCTGCCGGCTCAAGTGGCCCTTTCGGCATGCCTTGACCACCAGACCAAGGGGGGCCCATGACTTCCCGGCCCGACCTCAACCTTCTTCGGCCGGTTTGTGGATATAAGCTGTCTTGGTCCGTGGTCAACCTCTTGAGACGAGTGCCAAGAGAGTGCCAAGAACTCCTCTCGTGCTTTACGGGATCCCCGGTGACCAGTAGTCCTGCTCATGAGCATTCTTGAGGAACCACCATGTGGATTCTATAACACAAGCATCACTTCACGGTTGGATCACAGCAGAGTATGTGGAACCACTATTTGAATTCTCTTATATAATACTTTCTAACCGGTATCCCGGTAAGAAAATGAGACATGTACATGATGATCATCAAGGTAGGTAGAACGGCTCGCAGTCACTTTTTTTTTGTGGTGCTGAGGGGCGCGTAGTATCTTTCACAAGACGGTGAGGCTTTAAACAAAAAATAATGCTCTAATATTTGGCGAGAAAAAAGAGGAAATATTGTAAGGGGGGGCATTAACAGGGGGGAGAAGCCTGTTTGCTCAGAAGAGGGCATTGTTGCCACAGTCAAACACACCAGAGATGGCACTGGAATCGCTGGCCATGATGTCTGTGAGCTCGGTGATGGACGACCAGAGACCGGCAGCGTTCATGAAGAACGAGATGCCAATCAGGAAGGCGTTCACGGCAAAGAGGCAGATTTGCTTGGGGCTGCTGAACATGCAGTCCCAGTTCATGTGGAACCAGAAGACGGCGCTAAAGCCAAAGGTGAACCATGAGATGGTGGTGGCTGAGGCGATGGACAGGATTGAGTCGAACACGGGGATGGCGTTGGACAGGATGAAGCAGAGAACCCAGAAGATGGTCACCAGGGACATCCAGATGGACCACGAGCGCACATTATTGGTGGTCATCTCGTGAGTGATCTTGAAGTACTTCATGACCTCGACGTAGCAGTACTTGATGCCAGTGTGACCGAAAGCCAGACCAGTAGAGAAGACGGCGGGGAGCACGATACCGTAGGCGATCTTGGCGGTGGTGGCAGCAGCCGAGCCGAGGGCAGGTGACACGGTGTATTCACCAGCAAGGCAGTAGATGGCAATGGCAACGATGGTGTAGAAGCCAATGGAGGTGACCTCGAGCCAGCACAGAGCAAAGCCAAAGTCGTTGACGGGGTCAATCATCTCAGCCATGTAACCAACAAAGTTGATGTTGCCAGAGTAAGCGTAGCAGATCTTGAGGCAAGCGTTGAGACCCTCTCGGAAGGTAGGGTTGCCAACAATCTTGAGCTCCTTGTTCCAGTCAAGAGGGGCATCCTCAGGGTTCTTGACACCCAGGGAGATCATGACAATGAGAGCAGCAGCGATAATGGCAACACAGCATGGGTAACCGGACCAGGCGACAAACTTGGCGGTTCGGGGAGCACAGAGGACCCAGCAGCAGAGGCAGCCAATGCCAATGTAGCCGACCGTGCAGAGAGAGTGGTTGGAGATGGTGTTGAAAGCAATAGAGAGGGTGACACTGGCAGAGGCGGCAGTCATAATGACCTGGATAAGAAGACCGATACCCGAAGCGATCTCGAGGCTCTTTCCGCCTACGACGCGGGTCATATCAACAACGTTGACGACATGTTGGTGACGAGCATAGAACTGCTTGAGGACAAAGGCCGTATACCAAGACAGAAGACCGATACCAATGATGGCAATGATACCGGGGACGATGCCCATCACCTTGAGGACACCGGGAAGAGACAGGACACCGAGACCGACCTGGTTAGTCAGAAGGGCAAAGGTCGTGTCCCATTTGGTCATGTTGCGGAAGTTCTTGCCGCCTTCGCCACCGCCGAAGCCATTGTCGACGGGGACGTTTCTCTCCGACTTGATGTCGAGCTCGTGGCCGCTCTCATGGCCAACCTTTTCCTTGCTGTTGGTCTTGCTCGAGTCGTTGCCCTGATCAGAAGGGTAGATGGCGTTGGTGGCGTCTTGCGTGTAAGCAGTCATGATGGGCTATTGATGGTGCCGTGAGGCGTCGTATAATAAAGATGCTCTCTATGTATGATGGATGTGCGAGGTTTATATGTATTCGATTGGGTGGTGATGTAGTATGTACGGCGGTTGAGAGAGTGTATAGATTTGAAGGAGGAGAGGGAGTGATTCCAGTTGATGGATGGATGAGAAGGAGGAAGCTGAGAGGAGTGAAGCAGCAAGATGAGGGTAGAGACGGGAGAGAATATATACAAGTCGAGCAAGAGTGAGGGCAACAGGGAAGAACGGACTAAGACTCGGGCAAGATGTTGGGGAGCTCGGCGTTCCCTCGTCAAGCTACCATGATCCTTGGTCCACCGTCCTCTTGCAGCGGAGGCAAACCCGTTGGAGCTACGGGCTACGGGCCCTTCCTCTCCATTGCCCTAATCGGCTGACTAGGTCATTGCTAATGGGGCGGAGGCATTTGTGAAGGCCAATCTCCCCATGGTGGAGCGAGCACAACGGGGAGCGGAGACTACGGTGCTAGAGAGGATATCGGGGCTCCGGGCGGAGGTGTATCGAGGCGAAGGGACGCGTGCTGGGGGGAGGGTTAGAAAGCGGAAAACCCTGGAGCTCCATAAGTTGGAGATGGGGGAGGCAAGCTTCCGAGGGACAGGGATGGGGAGGGGAGGAGAGGAGAGGATATGGAGAAAAATCACGTCAGGATCCAATGGGGGAGCCTATTGGGCCAGCGGCGGAAAGGTGAAGGGATCATGACGCCCTTCTCCATGGGGGGCCAAGCAGGACAAGCATCAATGGCCCGTGGGGGATGGAACACGCTATTCGGTTCCAGAAGCCGTCATGTTACGTATTGTGAAGCCGTCTTGGACATATGCTTGGTCCGGTCCGGCCGTAATCCTGGGGCTGCTCACCCGGGCCGGTTTGGATGAGCGGATCCAAGGGTTTTTGTGAGTGATTTGCGTTGTCTGAGTTGTCCATGATGAGGGGATCACCAACAGAGTCGAGTGTTTCGAGATATAGCCTGAAATATCACGACAGAAATCCCCAATTGCGTTCTCATGTACAATGACGATGAGAATGGTGATTAGAGTAGATGGACCAACAGTCAGAGAGGCAAAAAAGCAAAAGGGAACCACAAAATGCGACATGAACTTCAATGCTTGGCTGTTGACTGGAGCAGGCGCAGGGTTCCATTCCATTTCCAAGCGCCGCGGCGGCTCTGTCGTTGGAACAAACGCTAGCTCGCTCTGATTCGAGGCTGACGGGTCGAACCCAGACAGGGGACTAGACCGAGGAAGGAGAACCGAGGCGTCGGGTGGAGATCTCTCTTGTTCAAACACGCCCTAGAGTGGAGGCTGTCCTGGAGGTTGGTTTTGCTGTTCTTCATCTCTTCTCTGTTCAACAGCAGACCACTGCGCTAACTCCCATACCGCGGCGCCGGGTGGAAGCGAAGAACATGTGCGTTGACCGTTGACTCGGTCTGCATGGATGAAGGGTTGATGAAAGAAGAAAGAGGCGTGATTCATGAAGGAGAGACGCATGATGGATGATGGTGGTAATCCCAATCCCAGATCTTGACGAGTCGTTGCCGCCGCGAGATCCATCCGTGGTGGGTGTGGGTGACAGGGGCACCTTCCGGTTTGGAGAATTGGAGTAAAGAATTGGAGACAGCCTGTCGCGGGTCAGGATCAGGGTTCATGTCACGTGTATCTTGAAGAGCCATGTGCACATGGGCCGACATCCGAATATTTCCCTTCGTACCTACGTTGAGGTCTTTGTCTTGTCCGTGACAACTTGAAGAAATCACCATTCCCTTCTGCATCAACAATGGCATGTTGCGTTGCCACGCTTAATTACACGCCAGCGCACTTTGTTTTAGTTTGATGCGTCCTTAGACTCACTGACAGAGCCACATCCGTCATGAAGCGCCCCCTGCAACAACCCTGTCCCCTGCTCGTTTCCACATTCCTCCTGTTTTCCAGCTCGCAGTGCCCCAGTCACACGCCTTCTAGTCGTCTTCTAGAAGAAAGAGAACTACCTCCTGAGGCAATTAACGGGCCCGAAAAAAAAGGTGAGACGGACCCGGGGCCTTGCCCGACTCGCTCCCTCTTAAAAAGAGAGCCCCAGAATGCCAAGATAACTTGACTCTTGCTCCTCACCTTTTATTCCTCGTTTTGGTTTTGCCGCGGTGGGTTCTACGAGCTTTTTGATGGGGATCACCAAGGTTACCCAAGCTTCAGTTGCTTGGCAAAGCATCATCCTCGAGCATCAGCTACTCACCGGGGTCCCGCGCTCTCCCCTCTTCGCGACCACACACGGCGATGCCATTTTACGAGAAACGACAGACATCCTCTTGGAGATGTCTTGTTACGTACAACGACCCGTAGTCCCCATGGGACACGCTTGCTTTCCCCCGGCGATCGCTCTCGACAATCAGGGGACTCCAGACTTTCCCCGTGAGACTCGTTCTCTTGGCTTTTAACGCCCGACACAAGAATCCCCAGATATTACGTTTCTCGACATTCCTCTGGAAGCCCGAGGGGAAGAGACGTGGCCGATGGGTACCGGCCCGGAGATGTCCCGTGCGGCCACGGTGATGCCGCTCATCATCATACTACCGTCGACCTGGAGCATCGGCCAGATGGCCGTGGTGCCACTCCGACGGCAGTCTCCCGCGCCCTGCTAGACCCGCGCCCTTCCGCCCTGTCCTGTCGACCAGTTGTTACCTATTCTAGCCGCCTTTGACCATCAGCCTTGACCTGGCAGTAGAGCCGCACGAGGGCCACCCAATATCTGGATCCAAGCGCTGCATCTCCCATTCAGGCAAGCTTCTCCTGCCGCCTCACCTGGATCAGCAGCGTCACCCGTCAATCTCTCTGCTAGTACCGCTTGACTGCCACGACAGGGACATTGCCGGCATCCCATTCGGGCCTGTCCGAGAAATCCCGTCTACTGCTCCCCCTCCCCCCTGGATCTTGATGCCTGGTTTCGAAAGGAGAAGCTGCCGGATCCTAATCGCCACGGCATGTAAGTGATTGGCGATGTTGGTAATGTCAAAGAACGACCTTCTGCAGTGACGGAGCCCGAGCATCACGGCACCCGGGCCTGAAGGGAACCCCTTGCGGGCAATGGGACAGGCATGACCTTGCTCAAACAATACCAAGCTGCGGTATTTTGTGCATGAACGTGTCTACGCTTGGCTTGCGACTCCGCTCTCGAGGATTCGTGTCATGGATCGTTGGTCACGATCTCCTCATTTCTCACATCTCAACGCCAATAAGGTTTGCACAATAAGCATCGCGTCAACAACATCGTTCGGCTGTCCGTCACTTTCGATCGCCCGGAGGGGCCGTGCCAGTATTCTGGAGTCACTTTCATGGGTTCATCACCTTTGTTTCTGCATGGCACGGGCGACTTCCGGTTGTAATTCTCAAGAAAGCCGCCGTTATCCTCGATACCCTCATCGTTCCCCTCAAACTCCGCCTCCAAGAGTCTCCGCTACAACGACTTTCATTACGTACAATTCATCCCTTTCCCCGAGTCTAGGTCGCCTTATGCCCTGGGGAAGTCTTGTCCATCTGCATAGATTTGTAACATCGTGAGGGACCCAAGGGTCCAAAGGGGCCCCGGGTATACACCGTGATGGACCATGGAGGAGAGGCTCGTCCCGGCTGATTACCCACTTGCCCTTGGCTCAACTCAATGGGGATCTTGGCGATTCCTGGCTCCATATTGATAACATTTGGGCGTGGGAATTCGTTGACTGTTTGCTGCTTGTCAAACCATCACATCCAGATGTCATTCTCTTACACTCTCCTGGCTCTCCGGCGTACCATCCGGGAACCACTTCTGACTGCCGCCGGGACGGTGGATGCCGGTAAGGCCTGGATGCATCTAGGAACGACCTTCCGTACGAGGAATAGGCTCTTGAGGCTCTGTCTTGGGCATCGAGATGCGCTACTATCGGAAATCCGAACCTTGAAGTTTCAGGCTCCAAGCCGGCAGCGACCGGCTCTGCAACTCGTCGAACTATCATAACGTTCTTTGGTCAGCTCATGGCATGTTGGGGCACCGTCGTGGGGATGTATCTGGCTGAAAGAAGGTGAGCAAGAGTTTGCCCTGAGGGTTAGGAGTTTTGTCGGAGGGTTGAGTCAACCCACGAGTACGAGGCCTCCACAGGGTAATTTTGTCGTGGCTCGCCACGGCATCAGTGGGTATACACCTCCCTCTGTGACAGGAGTTTTCTATTCCTACTCATTGTTCACCTCGTTCAGCACCCTCCCCTTTCCCCATCGTTGTTGTTTACATACTTGACCAAACACAAGATCATACAACAGCTTCGAGCCACAGTGAAGTTTGATATCTCGTTTTGGGGATCAACACCGTACTTCTTCGTGGAGGAACTGACATCCGATGACTGACAGGAGCAACTCGCGTCATACACAACGGGAGAGCATCGATCGACGACCGCGGCCGCCGAATCATTCCTGTGATATATTGTTCTTCGGTGCACAATCTTGCCATACCGGAAAGCTCTGTGCTTGAATGTCATAGTGTTGGTGCGAGTCGTAGGGCTTCACCCCTTGCAGCCGGGAGCAGCCAGTATGTCTTTCACGCCACCAAAGTGGATGGAGAGAGAGAACTCCCGGATGCTCCGAGCTGGAGCCCCGTCCTCGTGGCTGGAAATCATCATTTAGCTACGTCTTGTTGGAGTTTCATTGTCTTTAGTGGTTTCGGCTGTTAGCAGTTGGATGGCTGGACTATCGAACAGTTGCAAGAATGGTGGCCCAAAGCCCTTCAATCTCGCATCTCCTATCTCACCAGCAATATCAGCCTTCCCAGATGCTAGAGATGCACAACTGACAGAGTGTAGTTCTTCTAGATGTCCCACGCACAAACGAGCCGAAGCCCGAGCGGTTTTGTTTGCTCTAGCCCAACAAACCCAGGTCGAAACCCGCAGCCTCGACTTCTGAAGCCGCAGTTTCCTCTTCTACGATCTTTGTTTCATGTCTTCATTGATGCTTCGCCCTCGTCAAATATGGCTGGCTACATATTCTCGCCCACGAGTTCCTTGCATTCTCCACCATATCCCTTTACAACAAGTGTAGTGAACTAGCATGTAAAATTGTCAGATGACATGCCGACGACGATGTGCCCCTTCAAAGTCGGGCTCCGTCCTTATTACACCCATGGGACAATACGTCCAGCTTCCACGCTTGACAAATGGAGCGTTTGGTATCCCAAGTAGAGCATAGAATCAATTTTAAGAGTTCTCCTTCAGCCACCACTCGGTGGGATGTTTAGAGTTACCCTCTCGTGCCCGCCAAACCCCTGATCACCCTCCGAATTCACACTGTGCGAAGTGAAGAGATACTATTTAAACGTCCCCCTCGAGGCGGACCGAGTATGACTTTGGATTGTGACCTGATAAACTGGTTGGTAATCCCATAACACACTGTTTCCTCCGCTCTATTTAAAGATGGAAAATACCTCGATAGTTTAGGGCATCAAGGAACTCGCCCTTCAATATCAACTTGAAGCCCGCGTCGTCTGTATCTGTGTGATCATCGAGAATCTGCGCTGTTCTTGTTGAGGCTACTTCTCTCCTAAACCTAAAACGTCCGCCCAAGTTCTTTCTTAGTCGAGATATGTTCCTATACCGTGTGTGAGCTTGGGCACTGAAGTCGGAACCCTCTAGACTATCCAGGTAATCCTACACTACACACGATACCAGCCTGTTGAGGCCATTCCTGGTGCCATGACTGACTATGAGGACGCTCAGAGCAGTGTTTGCGTCGCTCAACTATAGGGTGTGCAGGAGGATATCCTTGCTTCCTGCCACCACAATCCATCAACGGTTCAAGAGCCGAGAAGACGGTGACTTAAAAGAAGCCATTTCCTTTAGAGAACTTGCCATATGTTCTTCATATAACAGTAGATACAAAATGTCGGCATTGGTATAGTCCTATCGACCATAGCATTAGTATGCCAAAGAGGCTTGACGGCACCAAATCATCAGGCCTTGCTTGACATCAACTCGTCATGATGACAGATCGCGCTCCCAGAATACACGTGTTCTCTTGTCAAAAACCTGTTCCTAGCTATTTAGAAATACGAAAGCCCTTCTGTACATGCCGAGAATCGATCCAAACTCAGACAATTGCAGTCTTGGATACCCTCATCAGAGGTTATCCGCCAAAAGACCAACAATTCACACCAGTCGAAACTCCCCAACGTAACATCAATGATGGAAAGGTTCTAGAAGGTTGCTCAACGAATATACTTCGATCTTTAACTTTCTCAACTTATTAGACCTGCATGCCAGGCACTTCTAAGCGAACTGTTCGTCCTCAACCGATAGGGGGTGTCATCGTTGGGTCTTCTGCCTAGCTTCATGGGGACGTTACCTCGACTGGCTCTGTCTTGGGTGCTTTCGGTTCAATTCTTCAGAGGTCGACGTAGTGCCAATATATACTCTCCGGTACGGCGACATCAGCTCGTCTGCTATGACCACTGGGTATTTTCAGACAGGACAGTCCTCAAGTATCGCTGGTATATTACGTTTCAGTATGGGAACACTTATCTTTCATTGCCCAAAAACAGCCATGACCACCTGTTTACCAAAATGCAGCCCGGACATTCAACCCAAGTCGATCGTGGTCATGACCGTGTGGGTGGTTGCTTACTGACTGGAAGGATAGGTGCCAACCATACACTTGCTGTGAATTCTTGGGAATCCACATGGAACTCAAGAAAGTCAAGTGGGTGTTCAAAGAGTTAAATCGCTGGATAGCTTTGGTCCATCTATACATGTTCTGTGGTAGGTAGTCTCAAAGACTTTTCCTCGTCAAAACCAACTGTTTATCAACGCATTGGAGATGCGGCACGGCAATGCAGAGTGCATCCTTCCACTTTACTCTGCAAACACATGTCAACCACCTCACAATGCATGACAGAAAAGGACAAGATACTTGAATAAACAATAATTGTATGGCATTTTCTTCATAAGCATAAACTGTGTAATCCGATACTGCAGGTGAGTGGAATTCGTTCCCGACTATGCGGGCAGACATGTCGTACCCCATCATAGTCATAACAAGCCGTACCGATTCTAACAATAAACCATTGTAACCGCAAACACGTATCCATCTATCCTCTTGGTTTTCTTCCGTCCCCAGATGAATTTAGGTGAAACGACGTCTAACAGAGAGAGAAAAGCGACTCTGGGTCGACTTATTCTTCAGCCTCCTCCACCTTCTCCGCCTCCTCCTCAGGCTTGCGCTGGGTGTAGTGGCGAGGAAGGCGGTTCTCGCCCTCAGTGTAAGGGAAGCCGGCTTCCTCACGGGCCATATCGTTAACCCACTTCTCGTCGCCACGCAGACCGGGCTTGGTGCCCAGCTCAGACCACTTGGCAGCGAGGTAGAACCAGCCGAGGGCGTTGCCAACAGTGCCGACCTCGTCGCTGACACCAGTCTTGGCCTCGTGGGACATCTTGGCGTGAAGATCCTTGTCGGTGAAGAGGTCGATGAGGTGGCCGGCAACAGTCTTGTAGTCGCCGGGGGTGACGAGGAAACCGTTGACCTTGTCCTTGACCTGGAGAGGAATACCACCCTCGTTGGAGACGATGACGGGGACACCAGCGTGGAGAGCCTCCGAGACCTTGATCTCGAAACCCTCGCGGGTGGAGAGCTGGAGAATGACGTGGGCGTTGGCAATGACCATGTTGAGGAGCTGATCGTTGGCATCCAGGCGGATGACGCTGACGTCCTCCAGGAGATGGGGGTAGTGGTCCTCCAGCTGGGTCATGGTCTGGTCGAAAATGATGGCACCATCAGGGTCATCAATGGAGCCGTTACCGCAGCTGCCAAAGTCAGTAAGAAGCCATAAATGATGAGTCGGGTAACTTACACAGCGAGCTGAGGAGGGTCGGTGATGCCAGCCTCGTCGCAGCGGCGGCGGAATTCGGCGTAAGAGTCGATGACGGTGGGGATACCCTTGGCAGGGTCGAATCGAGCAACCTGGGCGATGTACTTGCGAGTGGGCCAGGCAAGAGGAGTCCTGAATTTTGGTTAGTCCCCGTCTGTTGCAATCAAGAATTGAGAACTTACATTCGCTGGGTCAGGCACTGCTGGTTGTAGATGTGGGCGTAGTAGCCAGTGTCCCACTTGTTCATGGGCTTGTTGAGGCCGTCGATCCAGTCGGTGGTAGCGGGCAGGTAGACGACCTTCTCCTTGGGGACGTTGTGGGGAACGAACTTGGGGATGGGGTGGCTGATGAACATGTCCGACTCCCGAATGTTGCTCCAGAGGTAGTTCCAGATGTCGTTCTGGGGAGAGCCCTCAATGGCAATGAGATCACTTCGCATCTGGATGTGAGATCGGTAGAGGACGGGACGGTCGGGGGTGATCTTCTTGATCAGGGGGATGAGACCGGGCATCTGAGGGTCATCAACCTGTTCAATTGTTAGTAACTCCCTTTTCTTTCTCTACAAAGTTGTTCTTACAAAGATGATGTCGGCGCCACCCTCCTCAGGGGGGCGGAGAGGACCGCCCTCGGAGAGCCAGTATCGGTTGGCGTTGTCCTCAATCCAGTCGGTGATGGCGGCCTTCTCAGGGTCCGAGATTCGCTGGTCGGGGTGGCTGACACCCTGGAGGATGTTGTGCTGGTTCTTGGTGATTCGGAAAACACCAGGTCGAGGCTTGGGAACTGTTTGGCTGTTAGGATGCTGCCGAATTTGTATGAGGGGTCATTTCTACTAACCATACCAAGTCACATCAACGCCTAGGAGTCGGCTGAGACGGACGAGGGCATGGCGCATGAGAGCGACACCGCCACCCTGGGGAGTGGCGCTGAAGAAGGCAATCTTGGTCTTCTTCTCACGGAGCTGGTTGGCGTAGAACTGCATGGCACCCCAGGTGGCAGCAGAGCAAGTGTCCTTGTGGTTCTGGAGGGTTGTGAGGTGGACACGGAAGCCAGCATCAGTCTGGACAATGCCTCGGTAGCCAACCTGGAGGTGAGGAACCAGCGAGGGGCCGAAGTTACTGGGGTTTTGGTTAATGTCGAAGTTTACAAATCCATCATGGACAGACTTACAGGATACACTTGCGGGCCATGGAGTCGGCCTGCTCATCGACACGCTTGACATCCCAGAAGTTCTTCTCCTTGGCCTCGTGGTCAGGTCTAAGGACGACGGGGACAACATCGAGCTCGAGCCAGAGACGCGAGCAAAGAGAAGGGCTCATGTACTTGAGCGTGACGGGGAGACCAGCTCCGATGAACTTGACAAAGTTCTCATGCTCATAAGTCTCAACCTCGGAGATGATATGGTCGGCGATGAGGTCCTGGCCCTCACGCATGTCCTCATCGAGCGAGATGTGCTTGATGGAGAAGTCGTTGAGGTAGACGGTGTCATGGATAGCGAGGGCAATGACGGCAGTGTGGTCATCGGCGAAGACGGCAGAGATACCGAGGTAGAAGGTCTGTGATTGAGCTTGTCAGTTTTCGGCCAAGACAGTGATCGGCGTTGTGGTTTCATGGCAGAAGCTCCAGATGTCTCGATTGGGATGACGCAAGATGTCATGAGGGCCCAGAACGGCATCCAAAGTCAAGATGGAGCAAAAAGACAGTATAAGAGAGAAAACGCACCTGAAGAGGAGCGCTGACGGGGCCTTCCTTCTCGACGAGAAGGCTCATCTGCCTCTTGCGGTGCGACGTGGCGCCCGTGGAAAACTTGCGTGTGGGCTTGGAAGTCATGATGGCGGCGGACTGCAGCGAATGGCGGGGTAACAGGTATGAGGGAGGGGTAGTGAACTGGTGATGGGTCGTGGAGGAAAGGCTCTCTTGGGGACAGGAAGAGAGACGAGAGAACTCAGCGAGAAGCCAATGGAGATGCTCAGGATTTCAGAGGAATGGACAAGACTGCGTCCGAGCCTCAAGATATACTCTTGGAGAGCTTCCCTGGTCAGGTCAGACAGGCAAAAGGCGGTGGTGAGTAGGAGGTCGGGATCGAAAGAGTTGTGGAGCTGGAGCAGCGTCTAACACACAGGCACCCCTGCTGAAGATGGCTACACCAAGAGATTGGGGGTTATGAGAGGCCGGAAGACGGGGACCACCGATGAGAGAGAACGATTATGTGTTGGTAATAGTTGAGCAGGGTCCTCGGCAACAACATGCAGAGATGGGAAGGCCAGGCTGGTAGTTGACCCAAGATTGAAACCCTGGTTGGCCCCGTCAGCGCGGGTCTATGCAGCAGGGAAGAGGAGGTACGAGGCACGCACTTGGTGTTGAGTACAGTACTCGTACGGTACTCCTGTAGGGCGACAAGAGGTACTCGAGGTATCGGGAGAGACAAGGGGAATCGACAAGTCAACCTGACAGGGGGGCGAGAGAGCGGGCAGGCGTGGGGTCAACAACCAGTTGAGACTGAGGTGACGAGGTGAGCAGGCGATGATGCCCCAAGGTGAGGAGACGGGTGGCGTGCCGGAGACAGGGCGAAGCTTTGACTGCTTGCGGTAGACGGTCACGTTGGCCAGCGTTTGGACGACAGGCCGTACTGAGAGGCGAAGATTGCCTGAGCCGGATGCTCAGGTAAATTAACACAGGGATATGAATCGAGGGGGAGAGAGAAAAGAGGTTGGGTCTATGGGGAGTAGAGATTTGAAAGCGGGAGCAGGTGTAGAAAGTGGCACTTGCTAAGGCTGCTATGGTGCGTCTGTGTGTCAGATGATAGAAAGAATTTGTCGATGTCTTGACTTGCCTTCTGAGGGCGCTGCCTTCCTGTTACTGACTCTGACACGGAATCAAATCACCAAAGCCGAAGGGTCCGGGGGTACATGAAAGGGGGGGGGCCAGAAAGGGCTGGGCAGGAAGAAAGACGAGGCGAGGTGAGGTAATGAGGACGTGGTCTGATATGCGTGATGAGATCACCGGGGGTTGATGAATCCGATCGTGGGCCTGCGATTCTGGGCGGCGGTGATGGGAAACCGGATGGCGAAAAGTCGCTGTGATCCAGGATTTTTTTGGGAAGCAAAATCAATAAGCGCCGCCAACGTGCTTGATGCAGGTACGAGGTCACATCCGCTGGTGTTGCATCTGTCTCCTCGAAAAAGTTTAGATGAAAGAACGAAAAGAGTTGATGAGAAGAGAGGGGAAGCGGAAAGATGAGGAGCGACAAGTGACATTCCTCGTGTCGCTCAGACCTAAGGATGGAAGGAGGCATGGACAATAGGCAGTTTGGGTTTTGCTCTTGTCTCTTGCGGGCCAGTAACAGTTGCAGCCACTGCATCATCAGATTCCCTCCTTCCTGTTGCTGTCGTGCAATGACAGCTCTCCGGTTGCGGACATGTCAATGTTTCACTAACCTAGACCAGAGGAAGTTTGGTGAGGACAATTAAGGTTGACCCTATGGCTTGGTTTTTTGTTTCTTGAGCCCTTATGGAACATTCTGTGTTCCATGGCCCTGGAACTGTTCTGTCTGGGCACGTTGACCGTTGCAAGATGCACCATTGCAACGGCAGGGCTGGTCGTGCCTGGGTCGGTCTTTGTTTGGGATTTGCTGTTGAGCTGCATTCAATCCTTCTATTTCCAGGAGCTGTCACCCACTGCTACAGGGCGCTACTGTGCCGCCCAACGGGACCTAGACCTACAGCAGGTAGCTTCAAGTACCTAATGTACCTAGGCCCAGTAGTGCTGCCGACCCCGCGCTGCCCTGCGCCGAGCCGCCCGGGGACCGTTCCACGAGGAAGGAGGGATGTGGAGTTGCAGAAACAGCACAGACAGCCCGCGCGGGCAGGGTCCACAAAAAGGAAGGAGCGATGCGAGAGGGGCCGTCCGTCCCCGGAAGATGGCCGCTAAACCCCCGCCGTCTTCCTTGCCGCCCACGGGCACCCACTGTTTGCTCTCACACGAGTCGGAAGTCTCTGGGGAAGACGATGGACCGCGGCTTCTACCCTACGACTCGCCTCTTTTACCGTCTTGAGCCCCCAGGCGAATATGCAAGGGGTTTGTTCCCTTGCTCAATGGCTATCTGGCCTCAGCCTGAATGATCATGTAATGTACGTCAGTTGCCGACTCTGTGGGGGTTAACAAGACTCGACAAGGTTCAATGCGATACCGCTATCTGTCTTGAAGACTGCTTTACAACAGAGCATCGAGTAAGGGACTTTCAATTAGTTTGAGGAGGCACTGTTTTCGCCTCAAGGGGCTTCAACTCATGATTCAGCCTCCGGATCCCCGTTTTGACATGATCACGACGAAGAACGAGACCCCGAGCGCCCGCCTCACCGGGCAACGGCATTCAGGAGAAGCAGCCTCCCCGAGTACGTACAGCATTTCGTACGACGTCTGTACGAAGGGTGGCTTGTCAATCTATTCACCGTCTCGGCTTTCCGGTCAGCTGGTCGTTCCATCGTATGATGGCTTTCAAGGTCAATCCCAAGCATCAAGGGCGGCTCATGGGCAACCCATCTCACCGAACTGCCATCAGTGACCGCATGAGCCTTGATGACCTTCATCTCTTACTACCGAGTGTTTGCAAACCCTTGACCGCTGACCGGCGGTGAACCGTGTTGGGTTGGTGATGCTGCGCCAATCATCCCACCACCAGCATCGCGCATGTGCCTCTGCGGCATGCCTATTGGATCTGCCGCGACTCAGAAGCCGTGGGACGAGGCCATTCGATGGGATCAAGGCGCGGACGGAAGTGCATCCCGGGTGCCGCGCGCGCCTCTGTCGATAACGCCAGCTCGAGTTCGAGCTTGCACCGTGGGAGCTACATAGAGCGGTGGAACCCATGAATTCACGATCGACGTACCGGTACCAACGCGGGCCCTTGCTGAACATGGATCCTTGCTCGGTGGATACTCGCAGAAAGCCTCCCTCATGCTTCACGGCTCTCATGGGCGGTCATGGTGTCGTTATTGAAATCCCTGATTCAATTAGGTGTCAATGGCATGAGCACACGTGGCCGTGCTATCCCATGCCAACCCTCAACCTGGCGCGGCCTCCTTGTCTCGCGACGCCCTCATGAGATGGGCAACTCTGCTCAACTGTGCTACACCAAGGTTGCAGACTCGAGTCGCATCGTATCGCACTGCTTTGTGTTGGGTCGCACAGCGTTCAATCGCAGAAAGGCGACTTGCGGATTGCTTTTGAAGGGCGCAAGTATGCGTTTTCACATGTCGCAAATTTCAGGTTGAAGGCGCCAGACATTCTGGACGCAGCGAAGCCATCCCGTTGACTTTTCGCAGCAATCGTTACGAGCTTCTTGAGATGTTGTCGACGACCTCTTCTTATCAATCTGTTGATCGGCGCCGCCATCTCCACCATGCTGATAAGATCGGTCTCGACGACCGATCGCGGAAAGTGGGCGTCGCACCGGGGTCGGGTCTGACCTGACAGGCCGCGCGGCTCAAACACCACCATCAACGAAATGCGCTCTTACTGACGAGGACATTTTGACCTCGAGTTCATACGGACGAGAGTAGTCCTGCTAACGAAAACTGGCTTTTCACAGGATTAAGCAACAATGGTTCCGAAACCCTCACTTGGTTTTCTGGGCGCTTTGTCCCTGGTTCTCAGGGTCGTGAGCGGCGAAAGCGACGATATCGAGCGTACTCAACCGGACCAGGCGTCAGCCAGAGAGCGGGCGCATATGGTCTTTAACGCCATACATTCTGCAGGTCGGCAATGGGGCTCATCTCTGTATCACAACGGCTTCGGCTTTTTCCCAGCCATTGTTCCCCAGGGGACCCTTCTCTATCACGGTGCTCGGCAGAATGTGACACCAACAGGACCTGAGTGGCTGGCCTTCGAGATTGAGCACGCCGAGAACTTTGCGCCATCATTCAGAGCCACGCCTGGTGATGGGCGCCCTCGGCCTCCTCCGCCAGGTAAACAACCTAAAGGGTGGAAACCTATGCCGGAGCCTGAAGAGCCCCGCCAAGAGCTACGACGCCGTAGAGAACATGGTTCAAACGGTGATGACGATGGAAGAAGACACGGCCCTGGTGATGGAAGAAGGCATGGTCCTGGCGATGGAGACGACGACGACCAGCCTAGGAATTATCGCGGATACCTCCATACGTATCAGGCGAAACGTGATCTGAAGCTGCTTCTGATCGACGGCATGAGCGCTGGCAAGACCGCGATGGGAACCCTGGACTCTCAGGATCTTGTCCTTCGCGAGAATACCACCAAGCACAATGACGGCGTGTGGGACGAATGGGCACGAGCACTCGACCTGTGCGATATAGCCACCGAATGGGGCTATGATGGCTTGGTTCGGGTGGAAATAGGATTCGAGGTCATTCAGTGCAACTTTACCACCAGCTTGAACCTGGTCAGCATGACGCGAACAGAGATGATGGAAAACACCATCGGGATGCGTCAACTGGCGCCTTTTCAATGGGCACGAGCTGCTGGTGAGCGGTACAATGACATTGGAGGTGATCGACTGCGGATCGACTTTTCGTCGATGGTATCAGGGCTCTTCATGCCCATCAACATTTCCAGCACCGATGTCAAGCGACCAGATCTCATGCGACTCGGAGCGGCAGACTTGGACGATTTGAAAGACCTCAAGGTATACTTGAAAGACGTCGCCACTTCACCCCGAAGGTTCACGGTCAACTGGCAGAGGTTGGTCGACCTCATTGTGAGTCGATACAGCAAGAGGCTAGCCACGATGATATACGAACCACTACCATCGAAACACTTTATCAACGAGATCGAGGCCGCTACGCTGACTTGGTTCGACGCACTGCCGTTGCCCGACGATGTGAGCGTAGCAGAGAGCGAAAAGAACCGGACCGCAGATGCCATTGAGCGTTGCAGGAAGCATTATCTCCGACCAGCTTTGGTCACTGCAGAACGATGGAGTCTCGAAGATGACTTGATCTATACGTCTATCGATACCGTTATGGGGCATGTTTGTCGGGATCTCTTTTCAGTTCGAAGCCTATTGCTAGAGGCGTCCGGTTCGACTTCGAACGGTTATAAGATCAATGAGGAGGCCAGGAATGAGGCCAAGTTAGAGGATACAGTCAAGGCTGGCCGAGCTATATTGCGACAACTGGTCGACACTCTGGGGTGGACAACTTGGAAACAGACACAACCATGTTCACCAGATGAGGTCCTGTTCATTGCCATGTGGCCATTTGGAGAGGATGACGACCACTGGAACCCCGGGTGTCGAACAATCGATCAAGTCCAGCATCCTTCCAGCTCATATTGGAGAGGATGGGGTCATCCGCCAAGACCCAAGCCGAGCGACGAGGCTTAATTCAGCTTGACGCCAGAGCAAGGTTGGAGAGGATTTTTTACGGTATGCGCGGTTGTTGTTTGTGAACTATGTAGCGATGAAGAGCGAGTAATGAGCGAGTTTTTACAGTACTTGAATATACGAGAGATCAGCAGTTTCGCTTTGTCTTTAGAGTTGACGGGTCAAAGCAGACGACGCAGTGTGTCATGAATTATTGGAACAGTAATTGGGCCGGAACGAGCAGTGATGGCCAAGGCAAGACGCTAACTTGTGCACGAGGAAGAGTGACGAAAATGAGTTTGATCGTACGATCACGGCAGTTGGTAAATGCTGCCTGGTTGTGGTGGTTGAAGCTAGCACGCAACGACAAGTCAACGTTGCAACAATTTGGTGACCACCACCCACATCAATGGTTAACATCTACCAAGCTCATCATTCAATAAATCAGACTGGCAAAAAGCAAAAAAAGAAGAGCTGATCAATCGACCACGCCAGGAGTCGAACCTTGATAGAATGTTAGTATCAATGACGCTGCTTCGAGCTGTTTTGTGGTTACTAACCTGGAATCTCTAGAGAATTCGGGGCTCAAAGACCGAAATCTAGCGCCTTAGCCATTAGGCCACGCGGCCGGTTCTTGTTGTTGGAAGCCGCGACGAAAAAGAATTCTATAAGCTCTGGAGTGTCAGTGTGGAGTTCAGTTCATCCAGTCTTTTTTTTTTTCGATTGTAAGAAAGAATTTGACTGACATGGGGAATTTGTGGAATTTCGATTTAACCCTGACCAAGGCAGGCATTGACCAACAGGAGACGACCAATTCTCTCATTCATGCAAAGTGCGGAACCAATTCCACATTTCAGGGCTTTCTCATCCATGTCCCATGTGAATCGCGTTCGGTTACCAAAGAAGGGGATTATTACTTCATGACTGACCAAGCTTGAGCAAAACTCGGCCATGATGCTAAAAACAGGCGTCAATGTGAGGAATCACAATAAATTCATGACGACCCACACTGCGAGCGAGCCGCCCCCGTTTCTCAAGCATGCAGATATCGACATCTCCGGGGAAGCCTGCTTATGAATGCTACAGAAACCATTCGCGCGAGTGGAACCGAAGCAGCGGCGACCAAACCCATTGAGGTAATGTGACAGACAAAGCCGTCACATGGGCTTTCATCCAAGTCAGGGGACCGTGGAGGCTCAGCTAGATCTTTGATTTATCCCGTTATACCCGTTCCGATGAATCTTCGAGTCTCCCTCTCCCCGGGTTGATCCGAAGCTTGTTGGCTTCTCGTGTCAGCCCACTGTGTGTCATGAAATTGGTTTTTACTCAAGGCCTCGTGGCGTTCAAAAATAGGGCCAGCCGTTGACATTTCCGCTTCTCCGCAAGAATTTGGCTGTCTGGACCATTTCCCCGTTCGAAGCTGAAGTCTGAAGCTGTCAATTAAGCATCTTCCTGCTGGTTGACGCAAGCGTACAGGGGGGACGGAACCGAAGCAGCACCGTTTACTGCGTGTGGCTCGGCGCGTCTAAACTAATGACATGGGGCATTTTTTGTCAACGCTTACTTACACCAGAGGGCATACGTGCTGTAAGTCGGCGGGGCTACGGGATGGAATTGCAACCTGGTTCCTCTGATTCCAGCAGTTTGGGTGAAGCGACATTAACTGAAACAGCATAGATTAAAATCAATTCGGCCGCATTAACATGAACAGGTCCCGTGCAAGCCCGCAAAAGAGCGCAGAGTAAAAAAAAAAAACTCCGGCTTAAAAACTCGGGAGGCGCACGGCAACTACGGCCATCGTCGTCCGCGGAGATGCGCCGTCCAACAAGCATCAGACCACTATGAAGATCGGGCGGTGATCCAGGAACACAAGGGGACCTCCGGGCTATTCGGGGCCATGAGGGAAGTTGAACTATTTTTTTTTTTTTACTCATGGCATGATGTTTCACGATGGAGGAGACGAGAATTGTAATGGCCTTTCTCCGCGCCTTGACTGGTTCTCCGGACCCAAGATATAAAGACCCCTAAAGCTGGCCACTTTGACGTCGTTGTTTCTGGTATACAATTCAGTACATCAACAAGACGCAATTCGTCTTTTTATAAACATACATCCTTCCTCTTCTTCCTCCTTATCAAACCATATACACACACCATCAACAATGGCTCTCACACAAGCTCAGGTCGCCATCGTCAAGTCGACAGCTCCCATCCTCAAGGAGCACGGCAAGACCATCACCACCACCTTCTACCGCAACATGCTCGGCGCCCACCCTGAGCTCAAGAACTACTTCTCCTTGCGCAACCAGCAGACGGGTGCTCAGCAGGCTGCCCTCGCCAACTCTGTCCTCGCATACGCCACTCACATCGACGACCTCGGCAAGCTGTCTCATGCCGTTGAGCGTATTGCTCAGAAGCACGTTTCCCTCTTCATCAAACCTGAACAGTACCAGATTGTCGGTACGCATCTTATTGGTGCCATTGGTGAGGTTCTTGGCTCTGCCTTGACTACTGAGATCAAGGAGGCTTGGATCGCTGCCTATGGTCAGCTGGCAGACATCTTTATCAAGCGAGAAGGTGATCTTTATGAAGCTGCTGGAGAGTGGAACTCTTGGCGCAAGTTCAAGATTATCAAGAAGGAGGCTGAGAACGACGGCGTCACCAGCTTCTATCTTGAGCCCCTTGATGGAAAGTCCCTGCCCAAGTTCCTCCCCGGCCAGTACGTCAGCCTGCAGATTCCCATCCCTGAGCTCGATGGTCTCCTCCAGAGCAGACAGTTCAGTCTCAGCGAGGCCCCTGGCAGCGACCACCTCCGTGTGAGCGTCAAGCTCGAGGGTCCCACCGAGGAGCCTTCTATCCAGGACCTGGCCGCTGGCAAGATCGCCGGTCTTGTCTCTAACCGCCTGCACAAGCGCTACAACGTTGGCGATGAGGTCGAGCTAAGCCCTCCTTGCGGAGAGTTCTTTGTCAACCCCGCCGACACCTCAGCCGCCAAGAAGCCCCTAGTTCTCGTCTCTGCTGGTGTCGGTGC
The DNA here is from genome assembly GCA_002168265.2 of Fusarium euwallaceae. Lineage (NCBI taxonomy): Eukaryota > Fungi > Ascomycota > Sordariomycetes > Hypocreales > Nectriaceae > Fusarium > Fusarium euwallaceae. Next base: position 467,866 of record NHTE02000053.1, read on the forward strand.
CACTCCCCTCGTCTCCATCTACGACTCAGTCCTCGCCTCCGAGACAGCCTCACGACCCATCACCTGGATCCACGGAGCCCGCTACTCAGGCTCAACCTGCTTCGTGCCTCACATCCTCGAGACAGCCAAGCAGCACGACAACGTTACTGCCAAGATCTTCCTCGAGGACGCCAAGGACGGCGACGCGTTCGACTTTGAGGGCCAGATTGACCTCGCCCGTCTCGAGAAGGAGAACCTCCTCCACCTCGAAAACCAAGAGGCAGAGTACTTCATCTGCGGTCCCGAGGACTGGATGGTTGGCGTGAGGGCTTGGCTTGAGGAGAAGGGTGTTTCTCGTGAGCGCCAGCACCTCGAGCTGTTCAAGACTGGAGATATCTAAGAAACGATAAAAAGCAAAGGGAGGTTAAAAGAGGGATAACATGCTAGGATTCGGGATGACAAATGTCAGGGTTTCATTTTTTTCTGTCTTGTATTTTTTATTGCGAATAGTTCTTGTTTTTTGTTCATCTGGCATTTTCGAAGGCGTTGGAATCCTAGCTTTTTTTCTTGGACCGGGTGGTTTTCTTCACTATAACGATGTTTTTTGTTTTCTAAAGAGTAGAAAGCGTATATCCTAGATACCACCCATCTCGAACGAAAAATGAAAGTTATTATTTTTAGAAATGTGTGTCCAGAGTCATAAGTGAACGGCTTCATATGAGATACTCAGACCTCTTGTGAGACAGACGTCTCGGGTTTCAGATGGGAGAATGAGATGTTGGTCTCGCACCCTTTGCCTATTCTCGTATAAATCAAGAAATTTTTGCGAGAGAAGGAGGCTTCTTCCCTCCAAGCTTGCGGTCATTGTCGCCACTGAGTGTCATCACATCTGCTTCTTCCCGCAAAGGGCGATAAGAACGGCAACCCACTGCCTCGTGACTTGGTTGAAAAGAAGGCAATGCTTCCAATCTCGCGGTGTTTCAATTAATATCTGTTCCTTGTGTATCACTGACTCAAGAGCACGTATAGACCTCAGCACAAGGCCCTCAGCACCCCATCAACAGAACAGATGAACAAGATCCAGCACTAACTAACCCAGACCATACATGCTATGCAACCACTTACAAAAAAAGGGGGGAGACCCAAATGTACGGGGTAGAAAAGCAAATCAGTGTGGGGGAATGCAAGGTGATTCCTTGCGAAGAACCAGGGGGGGGTCACAAGATCGGATGTAACCGATCGATAAACAGTCACTTTCTTGTTGTGGAGAAGGAAAAAAAAAAGGAAAATCATGTTATTTGTCTTTGAAAGAGATTGCTTTTTGTGTAAACGGGAGCACGTGTAAAATATTGCTTTTTTTAAAAAAATCTCGTGTGTGTGTGTTACACTCGTCGATCTTTGAACAAAGAGATCCCGCTCCCTCCGAATGTACATACATGCAAGTCGCCAACAAGCTTCCAATGAAAACAGATAATGCAAGTCTATATGATTTAATATATCTTGCTTCCCATCCCCTCTCCGCGTCCCCGGCGGTGAAAAGAGAATAAAGTGCTAGGGGGGACTGGATCGTGCCTGGAGATTGGGGGGGTTGCACAACGGCATTTCTCTCGAGTCTTGTGGTTGTTGTACAAGGCGTGCGGTTTGTATCACGGCAGGAAGATGATGAGGCGCTAGCTTTGAGAAGAGACGGATATGATATTGATTCAAGGAGATGAAGTAAAAAAGAAAATGGTCCTTCAGAGCAGGGTTTGTCTTGAGCCATTGAGGGTTCACGTTGTAAAGTAGAGTCACTTGACCCAGCTTTCAGCAGATACACCTTGACTCTTGTCCCTAGACGCCGATCCATTAAACCGGATCCCTTACGTCTCACAGAAAGGATAGCGACAGCATCGGAACCGCCTCACTGGCAAGCGCGCAGCATGGTTAGGCGAGTCCATGCATGAGGCTTTCCCATTCTTTCCCCCCTGATAGAAAGAGAAAGAAGGAGATGCTGTCCCACCAAGAGGGCATGGGGGAAAAGAAATGATATGCCCTGTCTCAAAGGAAACATGGAATAACATCGTCCTCCAGCCACGGGAGGTCATGGGAGGGGTTCCAATTCGGCGTTCTGCTCTTCTTAAACACCTTCTCCCATGTCTTCCCCACTAGTCTCTCCTCGAACCGGACGAGGCCATGACCATGGCCGAGACGGTGATCCGCAAGGCCTGCGATCGATGTCATGCGCAGAAGCTCAGCTGCAAACGATACAACGATGAGCCGTGTGAGCGCTGCATTCGACTCAAGACGGAATGCAAATCGAGTCCTTCACTGAGATACAGGAAACAACAACAGCAGCAACAACAACAACAGCAACTTGTCGACAACAACAACTCGAATCATCTTCAGGGTCAACAGATACCAACCTCCTCTTCAACTCCTGCTCCGATCGGACGCCGCTCTCCGAAACGCCGGAGGACCGATAGCCAAGGGGATGCGAGTCTTGTCCCACCCGACGCGGGTACGTGCCATTTCCCCTTTCCTCTCTGTCTCTTTTTCATCTGAATCAACCGACTCACCCTTTCGTTTCTGCCGAAAAAAGCAGTGCCAATAGTACCTCATACGGGCGTCCTGGCGGCGGCGGCGTCTGAGAGTCATGTCCCCGTCACACCCGATCCCGTCCTCGACGCCGGCGACTTTGGCTTCACCTTTGACCAACTGGCCTTTTTCCCTCATCATTTATCTCATCCTGAGCTCCCGGGAGGAGGAGGACTAGTCAACGATCCTCATCTGGTTCATCATCCTCCGGGTGTCTTTGCAGATACTTGGGATCCGAGGCTCGCCGTCGAGGCTTATCAACCTCCTCAAGAGCCTCCTCTTCCTTCTCTGCTTCAAGGTGACTCCTCCCACCACCACAGCGTCGTCGTCGACTCTGCTGCTGTACCTCCTGGTAGACCACCACCACAACAACAACAACCCCTGAGGAGTAGAAGCTGTGTACCTGAGCACGGCAGCTCTGACAAGCGCTCGCGGCCCCGGACCAAGCAACGGCCAAGGCAAATCACCCTGAGGCACCAAGACGACGCTGACCATCTGTCTCCGCCGCTGCACCCCGAAGCGCCCCCGATTCACTGGATGTCGCAGCTGTCCGACATCAACGCCCGCCTCCTGGACCTCGCGTCCGCCTTACCCTCTCCGCAGGAGGTAGCCCAGAACGGTCCGTCACTGGGTCGTCCTGCAGACGAGAGGTTCAGGAGTCAAGGGTTCCCCATCGAGGACATGTTCAAGCTCACCCGGAGAGTCGCCGACATACTCGAGAAGCAGCCCCCTGTCGACACGCCAGATAGGGATGGCAACAGGAGTCATCACTCAACCATCGACGGGACAGATCCAGGCAACGCCATGTTCATCCTCTCGACATATGTCCGTCTTCTAGACATGTATCAGAGAGTCTTTAGTCTCGTCCATGCAGAGCTATCCCGAGCAGACTCGGGCGCGACTTTCAGCTTCTGGAAACTCCCAGCTGTCACCGTGGGTTCCTTTGCCGTCGAGTCATCGCCCTTTCTCCAAATGTCCCTGACGATCCAGCTGGCAGAAGAGTTCCTCTGCCGTCTGAGAGGATCAACGGCTCGCTGGTCCGGTGGGAACGCGACGGGGGCGTCAATGTTTGCCGGTGTTGTGGATGTATCTTTCCAGGCGTTTAGAGATCGAGAGGAGGCATTGGCCAAGCATCTCGTTGAACTCCGCAGCGAGATTGAGCCACTATTGGACTCGTAGGGGGAACGGTATTGCAATCGATGGGTTCGGTTCGGTGGTACTCAGGAGAGCTTTCTCGCGTATGGACACAACTGTTGGGCATAGATTTTCCTCTTCCCTGGTTGTTTTCGTCTTTGAGGCCTCCTGGAAGACTCGGAATAGTGTAATCTAATTCATCCCTATTGTTAGTTTCACCATCTCGTCATTTGGGGGCGTGTTATCAAGGTCAGATGCCATGTCAAGCGGTCAATAACAACAACAACAACACATCAAAGTGGGAACCTCGGGCGGTGTAATCCATCAGACGAACGAGGGTGGCGTCCTCAACGAAACATTGGCATGCTTCAAGTAAATATTATTAGTAGCAATGTTCTTGGCTTTTTAGGAGTTGTGGCGAATTTTCTCAGTTGTGTGCATTCATGCCCAACCTTCCCAACCCGATGGATGATCTTCAACTCCAACCATGCAACAACGAGTGTGTATAATTCCCGGATAGTTCGGAACCCATGATCTTCCAGTTCCCAGACGTAGATCTAAACCTTCGCAGTGCTTCGTAGGGCTGCAGAAGCTGTTTTCGATCTCAAAGGCCATAGCTCTGCAGCATAAACTTCCTGGTATAAACCTTGATGCCTGGTCGGTGCATGTCTGAATAGCTGCAACACCCATCGCAAACCTACCTTTCAGTTGCTTCGCATATTCCACGCCAAGCCAACTCTGGAAGACATGCATCTCGGCTCCCGTTTCCCTAGAATAAATAGCCCCGGGCGCCACGACCAACAACAAACAACAAGACCGCCGCTAGGGGAACGGTCATCCGGCATCCGGGGGGGAGGGCCAAAGGGGTTCTCTATGATGTTTAACTGGACCTGAGCACCCCGTTAGAAGCCTAGGTTCGTTCCCCCCCCTTCGGAGACAGCCGTTGGGTTGCTACCCTGACCAAAAAAACGGGCATTAACAAGTCCCGTTCGGTCACACACACGCACGCCTTTCGCCTCACCGAGAGGGGGTGCTTTCCCACGCGGTGAGACTCTTATTGAGAGGGGAGAGGGGAGAGGGGTTTGAGTTTCAACAACGTCTTGAAAGTTTTAAAGTAACATTCTTATCACTTTCGGGAGTCGATGTGCCGGATGAGCACGGTAGATGGGGATTCAAGCTCGGTATGACGATGACCGATGACGAAGCTTTGAATTCAAACTCACAGCAACATCCTTGAAAAGAGAGTATCATGACCATTCAAATTCATGTCGGTAAAAAAAAGCGTGTCCCGAAGAGCGCACCCCGAGCCGTGCTTCAACGGCCGAAACTCAATTCCACGATGAGAGAGAGGACGCTTTGACGCCCTAGCTCACGGGCAACCAACGGCGAATTATTTTATTATTACAAGTCTTTCTCTCTATCGTCTTTACAGTTTTGAGACAAATTTACCTCGAAAAGGACAGCGATCGTCAAAGGGGATGGGGGACCCTTTGAATCAAAAGGGCGGCATTTCCCATCCAAGCGAATACGGAGACAACTCCATCGCCAATGGCATTGCCACCTCAAGTTCCCTCCCCCAATTCATGCAGTTAGGAAGGAAACCCCTCTCCTACTTACTCCTCCCAAGGCAGTTGAGGAAAATCTGACAAGTGACGGACCCGGTGGTGTGATTGCGAATAACTCGCATGGCACCTGGGAAACCTTATTCTCGCCTCGCTAGGCCAACCAACCCCAGTGATCTTCATCACGGGCATGCCGCAATCTGCGGCAGCTCAAGAAGACGCCGGGGCCATGGTCCAGAGGCCTTGTCCTTGTCCCCCATGCCATGTCCATCGCCTATGGGTATGGAATGGGATGGGCATGGTATATGGTATGGTATATGGGGCATGTTAGCTGACAAAGGGTCCCAAGTTCAAGGTCCCCCAAGCTCGAGTTCAAGGGCAAGGTCCAAGTCCCAAAATCCATCCAGTCAATGGATGGAATGGTCCACTGTCCAAGGGGGGCGTTGATCCGGGAATATCCAAGGGTCCGAAATGCCGGGGGGGCGCAGACAGTGTCTAGTCCAGTCCCAGGCCATGAAACACGCGCGCGCACTCGCCCGCTGACTGGCAACGATTAAGCTTTCACCGACGGCGTGGCCATGAAGTTGTTTGGCCCAGAGCTTCAAGTCGGTGGATCTCCCTGTTCCCACTTGAAGCCGTTGTCTCGGGACATTTCATTTTTCTTGGGAAAGAAGATCTTGATGCCCAACCTAAACACCAAGGGTCAAAGCCAAGGGGGAATCATCGAGGTTTTGGAATCTAGGCGATCCAAGGGCGAAAAGTTCAAATCTGACATGGCTTTTTGGTCTAGACCATCAAACCGCCATCCAAAATCCCATCCCCTTTTTGAGTAGAAAGTCAGTAAAAAAAAAAAAGAACGCAACAGTGAATGGCGTGCACACCCCTGTTCAGCGCCCCCCCGAGGCACGTTTTTACACCCAGGAATGCAACACTCACCCTCCATGACAAGACAAGGAGAGAGAGAAGCAAAGACCAGGACCATAACAAGCCGTTTACGAAATTCCTTGCCTGGTAACCAGACCAGGCTCAGGCTGCGTCATCTCGCCAAATCCCAACTGACCGGTACCGCCGCCGCCTTTTTTGGTGCGAGACAAGGAGGAACGAACCTCGCAATGACCAGGGGTTCGCGGGTCCAAGCAATCATCAATGCCCACCGCACACCGATCAACGGTAAATGATGGCGTACAATAGCTGGGGGGAGACTGGACTCATTGATGGGCATTTTCTCCGTCGTCGGCCGAGAGTTCCCCCTGAGCAAGGCTGTCCGTCAAAGAACCTATCCATCAATGGCGATGACCCGAAGGGAGGGCGTGCAGAGCATTCAAGGGTGTGACTAGGGAGGGCATCTCTTCTCGACTGCCTGAAACAACGACTTGAGGGTTCCTTTGTTGAAACGTTCTTCTGTGTCGCTCCGACATGCGGAGCCGGAGTAAACGGCCGACGTTGCAATCCCAAATGTCGCTTCCATTGCCTGCAAACTGCTACTGTACCTGTTGCCATCAAACTCCCTCTTAACCTATACCTTCGATATCGCTCACATGGGGATAAGAATGAGGAGGGTTATCAACTTTCCTTTCTCGATCATTATCGCTCTCTGGTGTGTCCGTGTATCGTATCGTATCGCACACAGCCTCCGTCTGATTCCTGGCGGTCTAAGGGCAGTCCAGTCTCCCAAATAGAGTCATAATCTGCGGTTGTTCCCTCGTTCATTCGCTCAAACCATCAGCCGCTTCCTTAACCCCGGGCCACTAAATCTTGATCCTGGCCTGTGTGAACGGTTTTCTGCGCGCTCCAGGGTACCTATTCATTAGTTGATATCTCTCTCACGGCTGTACCTACCTTTTGAGGCGCATCTTCGCGGTGCGGTGCGGTAGGTTGCGTTCCTTGGCCTCCATAGGTAGACAACTCATACCATGGATTGTAAAGCCACCACAGGTGTCGCTGCGAACAGACAATCGCCTGACTGTGACGTTCAACTTATTATAATCCTGGGGGAGAGGTCCAGAACCTTTTGACTCCCCCCCGTCATTCATGACCACCCCCAGGTCCCGTCCCGTCCCATCCAACACCTCACGTGAAGCTCCTCCCGCAGGCATCACGCAGTAGTGGTCGACGCCGGCAGACTCATTAGTCCGCCCATGACCCGATAGCATATGCAGCCAGAGATGCCGGCCGGCGGGGTGTGGTTGTGGGTTGTCAACCTGTTTGACGGGCGCCCTGAAGTCGTGGCGGTCTTGCTAATTTCTTGCCAAGTCTGGGGTCGACAGGTGCAAATCCCAGGTTGGGTTGCCTGAGTGGGAAGAGCAACAGTGTGTGTGCGTCTGTGTGTCTGTCTCATGGGCTCTCTATCGCGCTTCCAGCGGCAGAGTTTTCCTATCTCGACATCGACTCTTAAAGAAAATCCTATAGTTTGGGCCACACCCAAGTGGAATAACCGAAGGCCTCCAAGTTCGAGGCCCTGCGAATATTGCATCGTTGCTCCATTCGTGAGCTGCACGTCTTGTCGATACCGCATCGTAGGCTGGCTGTCAAAGAGCGGTCTGCATCAACTAGCCTAGTGCCGTCCACTGAAGAAATCCATTCCATCCCGTCAGACGGCGTGCCTAGAGATGTTTCTTCTCCAGAGACGCCTTTCTGAAGCAATATTCCTTCAGTATCCTGCGTCTGCGTGTTTGATGCATACTGCGGCAGTGTGGTGGCTGCAGTATCAGTCATCTATCTGTTGTCGATGTGACGCTCGGCAGTCAAAAGTCCGAGCCAATTTCCCGCACGCAACCATCTCCAACAAAACAACCTTCGGTTTACCGGATCGTCTTGTTGTCTCTTTTGTTGTCTCTTCTTCTTCTCTCAAACTCAAACCCGACGCCTCGGAAACTAACTCATGGCTGGTCTAGGGCCGACCCGCACACAGCGGTTTCCATCCTGTTCCCCGGCTGTGGCGGATTCAGAGTGAGACTAACGCGAACCTTGACCTTCTTGGCGGAGTTGAAGCAGGATTCGAATGCCTTCCCCGTCGTTGGCAACATCGAAGAAAAAGCAACATGTCAAATGAGCTGCCAAAAACCCCCTGTTCACGTCGACGTGGAGTCTGGTGGGTTTTGACCCAGCTGTCTACCAGGGGAGTCGTCTCCAGGAGAAGGGTTCGGCACGGCTCGGTTCCGCAGAGTAGCTGGATCAACAGACAGGAGGTGTCTGGCGAGGCCGACAGTCGGCCTGATCAAGAGGATTCGTCCGAGGCAGCGCCGCCTCGGTTGGATATGCAACAAGGCAAGGCTGCAAAAGGCGGAATCGTTGCAACGTTCAAGGCGTAACCCCAGACATGGTGGCTTCAAGGCGAGCGTGTGTGCGTGCCTCTGCACTCTCCCCCACAACGGCGCAGTGAGCTCGATCTTCAAGATCGCGTCCTGCACGTCGGTGTCCAGCTGCCGCGCCGGCAGAGTAGTGTGTGTGTTGTTGATGCCTGTCTGCCTGAACACTACTTAGTCCTTGAAACACCAAGCATTTTTTTGTGACAATGCCGTACGCATAAACTTGTAAAATCTGATAACTGATGCTTGATACCCTTGCAAACGTTCATGACCATGTTCATGTTGGCGTCTGACGAGCGGGAGGGAACCAGACAACCAGCCGGGGCTATCATGCTTGAAGCAGAACATCCCGAGGCCCGAGCCCGCGTCCTGGGAACCAGAGACACGCAGCTGGGACGCCTGTGATTGGTTGAAACCTCGCCAAGAGTGGGCCTAATGGCTTGGCCTGGCTTTTGACGACTGCGGCCTGCTCAACCCTGAGCCAGGTTCTTCGGGCTAAAGAAGCTGGGTTTCTGGACGGAGGCGCGTCCAAGACCAGGGAGCTGGAACCGATGAAAAATGAAAACAACATCGTCAAGCCCGTGCTTGAGCCTCGTTTGATGAGTGAGGGTCGTTGATATCCTTTGGGGACAAGGCGCCGAAGCCGCATGTCGAATAAACGAGTGCATCGACGGCATGTCGACACCGGGGGATGCTGCTAGGGCCCGGCAGACTGAGACGGCGCGCCGGGGCGTAGAAAGGGTTTCTTCCAATCTCGTTCTAAAGCCAACCAGTCGGTAAGAGCTAGAAGGCTTGTAGACGGGACCAAGAGCTCATCCCCTGGCACTCATTTGCCCCCAAGTCACAGCAGCACCGGGACTTGCAGGGCTGATTGGATAGCGGTGTAGTAACCGTCTAGAGACGGCGTCGGCTCAGTGTGGGGATGGGGTGAAGTGGAAATTATTCCAGAAGGCGTCCTGGTTGGATGCATCGTGTTGTTAGCGGACCATGATCATGACGCCGTGAGCACCATGTTTCTCAGGCCTGAAGAACAGCCCTGGCCTGGCGTGGTCCGCAAGGTACGGTAATTCTTAGTCAGTCAATCGGCTGGATGAATATCGCAACATCGAGGGAGTCTCGGGATGTGGGCATAACCGGGCGCCGCCCTGCAAGCAGAAGCAGCTGCCAGAATATGGTCGTCGGGGAGTCGGCCTGGATTGATTGGTGGGAATGGAATGCCTGACAGCAAGGTCCGCAGAAAGACCCGGCTCAAACTCGTAGCCATGTCGAAACTTGTTCACCGGTTCCTGCATTGGGAAAGCAACGTGGCTGTAACGGCTGAATGGCTTCCTGCGACTCGAATGTCCAACGCCGAACCAGTCAAAGGTGGTGTTGGTGGTGAGAAGGAGGGAGGAGTAAGAACAGCAGCAGCAGCGTGATGCGCGTGCCAGTGCGAGTGCCCTTGCGTGTGCGTTTGGAGTGTCGCATCTTTCATGTGCCATGTCCTCTGGGTGCATCTCTTGGTACATAGATGGCTAATCTCATCTCAGATGCTTTTCCCAGCTGCCGAAGACATCGTGACAAACCGACGGGGCTGGTTGGGGGACTGTCAAAAACTTTTGACTCTGACCGTAAGAGGAGTGGCGGGAAGACAGGGAACTCGGCAGACACTGGCAAGACGTGAGAAGAAAGCTGCCGGCATTCGGCCCACGTGCTAGGTGGAGCTGGCGCCAAAGCAGTGTTTAATCTGTCGGATATGGGGTGATTCCGTTGATCTTTTGAGGGTTCATCTGACCGACGCTTTCTGCAGCAGGTTTACGGATACAGGCCCCCCCGAATTTCGAACAGAGTGATTCTCCGAACTTTGTGTGAGACGCCACGGCAGTGGTCTTTTCTGGCACAACGGTACTTGGGGCTCCATATGGCCAGGGCAGGGCAGGGCAGAGACAGGACAGGGCATACGAGGATGGCGTCACCGGCGCAGGCGTGCTGTGACCATGGATACGAATCCCAACTTGCCGGCGACGTCTGGAACGGTGGAAGACGCTCTCGGCTGATCCTGGCAGACGGTGGGTCAGACATGTCGCCCATTCTTCAAGGGACAACCTGGAGATATCTGCTCACAGATGTCAGGGCGGACATGCTGCGATTGGATAAAAGGACAAAAAGACGGTAACGTCCAACAGAGAAGAGGCTGGCGCGTGTAATATCGAGCTGCAGATGCGAGCCATTCGTAAGAAAAAAACTGCAACTCGGATAGGTATGCATTGACAGTGGGTTTGAGTCTTTTGGGTCCGTCCCCATCACCGCTCTGACTTTTGAGGGAGAGGCGGCAATGCCGGTATGAATGGTAACAGAAATAGGACCCTTGTTCGCCGCGGCATGAGAGAACATGTAATGTATCTGCACCCTGATTGACTTTTGAGGGACCCAGTCAATCGAGCCATGGCATCCAGCAGCAATCGGCGATGTGAGAGAGAGAGAGACAGAGAGGTGTGAAGACGAAATACGCGTCCCCTTGATCGATCCATTGAAGAGCCAACGCCCCAAGGAAGCACAACAGGCCGAGGTTGACTTGCACAAGACAATACCGTGAATACTACTGGCCATGGCGATCCGAACTGTAGAGTTGCATGTCCCCAAAGTCTCGACTACTCAAATTGGTGGTCCGTCAACCCCCCCGTTCTGGGAAGTCGGGCATGTCGATCGCGAGAGGGAGGGGCTCGGTGAAGGATCCCACGTGCCCGACGGCCCGTCTGTCGGGTGATGCCATTTACTCCCAATCAACGGAGGGTGATGTAGATTGGGGGGGAGGTGATGGCTCTCCGAAGTGGTGTTGTTCTGTCGTCGTCGGGTGCTTCTCTTAGAGGGTGGTGGGGACGGACCTGACAAAGACGACAAAAGTCAGGGCGTCAAGGGATCGAATGGCCCTTAAGGGTTCTCATCTCATGGGTGATGGGACCTCTACCTTTGAATCTCACTGGGGTGTTTTTTTGGAGTCTTTGAGGCTGCCTGAGGGCGTGGACTGGTAATGGCGGACAGCAAGCCCAGCCCAGCCCAGCACAGCACAGCACATTCATCGCCCGTGTGGAGCAAATGACTCCATTGGCGGCTCCGCCTTGGGACAGAAATATTTTGCTGCCCGCGCAACGCATTGCGGTGAGTAATAAGGCAAGGCGCTCTGAGGATGTACTGTACTGTATGTAACCTGACACACGGGTTACACACTGATGAGTGGATTGAGTGCCGGCGGTAATGGTATCGACTTTGAATGGATACCTACTTTTTGATCAGTGGAGTGAGAGGCCTGAAGCTTCTGCCTCGTGGTGGATGAAGCCCTGTAAGAGGGCGGATGCTGGAGCGGGTAACGCAGCACACGATCCTTTCAACTTTTTTCTTCTTCTTCTTGCTTGCTCTGCCGGCGGTGACAAGTTGGCCCTTGGCTTCCGGATGAATCCATTGTTTCTACATGGATGCAAGGGCAAGAGAAAATTCTCGACTGCGGAAAACGGCAGGGCTGTTGGTTCATCTATCAGACAGGCACCAGGCCAGGCACAGGCACAGGCTTGTATTCGTTCTCGGCCGTTTAGAGCCTGGGCGAGTCATGGAAATGAATGCTGCGCTTCAGGGTCTTGGTAATGGTAATGGATAACGGTTCAGGTCAGCTCCTGGCCTCGAGCTTCCATTCCAAATCAAATCAAATAAATCCATCCTCACTTCGCCGACGCCGAAGCTGCGAGGCTCGTAGGTTGGTCTGTGTCACCCCCTTCGAGGATCCGTAGTGTTCCTTGGGGACTTTTTTTGCTGGACGGGTCTCGCTCGCTCCCAGTAGATTGCAACTAGAGGAGCTGTGCTGGGCAAAGCGGTTTCACCCCGGCTGTTTGCATACCCACACAAAATCAATACCTGCATATCTCTGTAACAAGGCCACAGACACACCCTCTGACCTCTGACACCCTCCACCACAGAAGTCCACATCTCACTCCCTCCGCTCTTCAGCTCCTCAACCCCAGACCCCTGTTTCTTCTTAATTTTTCTCTCTGGCCTGCAAAGAAGAAAAAAAGACTTGACCCACTGCACCTTGAGGCATACACCGCACACACACACACACACCCCTCCCCCCTGTCCATCTACCTACGCCTCCGCCGGCAGGGGGGCCAGGTAGGTCCTCTTTTGGGTCTCTTTGCGGACGCGGGACCTCTGGCACACACGTTTTTCGCAGGCCGCCCAGACGTACCCGACTGCTGGCGCTGGCTGTGGTGTGCGTCTTGTGCTTTGGTGCCCTCTGGCTAGGTATTCTGGCATTCGCTCTCGGTTTTTTCCAGGCCCAGGTCCTTGTCCAGACTCCATTCTGGCAGTGTGGGCTGTCAACAGGGGTCATGGAGGGTCTGGTACTCGTTCTTTTTGGTGCCTTGTCGACTTATAATAAACAACCTTGAGCCCGTCCAGCAACAATAGCGGCCTTTCTCACCCCGTCTCTAGGGATTCAATGACTAGCTTCGGTTCCGTTGTTTTGGGTCCATCTCGTCTTTAAATACTCTTCAACCTCCCTCTCGACACCGTTGACGTCGACGTTGCAGCGTGTTGTCATTGTTCTTCCAGGTTCAACCTTATCACCGCCATTGACACTGCCCAGCATCAACTCTTACCTCGCCACTACTCTACCCCACGACCGTCTGACCTGGGTCTCTATATATCTCAACACAGCCCGACTTTTTCAGCAAACGTCTTGATACTCGACAAAATCATTCATTTTTTAATCGATCGTTACCTCCCATCTTCACCATGTGCAACTACATCTACGTAAGTTGGGCGACTGGCAATGGAAATCCTTGGTCATGGTCATGACAAGGATCATACGCAAAAGAGTCAGGCAAGGGATCGTGACTAACAAACCTTTCCTCTATTCAGAAGGAGCTGAGCTGCCAGCACCACTACCACTTGGTAGAGTCATGGTGTCCCAAGTACATCGAGACTGAGCGTCGATGCCCGCCCACTATCGTGAGCAAGCAGTACTGGTGAGTCAACGCGGAACCCTCTCATTAGTCTACATGAGTCGTTCGTTACTAACAGTTAACCAAAAGGGGTGACGACATTTGTGGTATGTCTCAATCTTTTTCCAAGGCCGAGCGGAACCATCCTCTCCACCGACGGAACCATTTGTTAGGGTGATGCATCATACTAACTAGTTACCCAGCCGCCTGCCGTGAGCGCCAACAGCCAAGCAACCACCCGTGGGCAAAACTCATCCAGCGTCCCGAGTCACGCATGTCCTACTCTGCCCAACAAGTCCCAGCGCAATGAGTGCGCTTCACGTTACGGGCCGGTAAACTATCGAGGCATATCACGACGCCCTCACGATGCCGCCAGCCGGCCCGCGTTCCTCATCGAGGCGGCACTACTCAACACTATACTCTATACTCAATACTCCCCCACACCCGATCCGATATGATATCGATAATCCGGCTTCTCGGGTGACTTGAAACATGAAGACAACCCTCATCTCCCTCTTTCGGCAGCGCCGACCTGCACAGCAGACAGTGCATCTGCAGGCGTTTTACGCCAAGTGCACTGCATCCAATTCTTTGACTGGCCAACCCCACCTTCGGCCCATGCGGATGTGCGAGAGGGGGACCTACGGATGAGAGGGCTACACGACGGTATTTTTCAACGTGGAACAACGATTTACAGTACCGAAAACCGCAAAAAACAGGAGAAAAATCTTTGATGCAAAATCTGGAATTATCAAAGGGCGCTGGAGGAATTTTTTGTCATCTTTTTTTATTATTGTTCGTCCCAAGGTGGGATAAGAATTGGCTCTTTGGTGCAAACCTACCTCGGCCGGTGGTTTTCTCCTCTTTTCCTCGCTAACAGAGAGGAGAGGGTGTTGATGCTGTGGTACCTTTTTTGGGAGGTTTGAACGTCGATCAGCAAGAAGCTGGGGGACTGGGGGGGAGCTTTCTGGAGC
>NHTE02000053.1:482469-494813 GCA_002168265.2 Fusarium euwallaceae
TCCCTCCCTCCTACATCATCAATTCATCCACCCTCTGGTATCTTGGTAAGTTTGAACCCTTCCATCTATTAATTATCCTAGTTCAGTCAAGCAATTGAATCCTCATTTTATATCAATCTCGACTTCCATTGACGTTTTATCCATTGGCATTTGACCCCCGCTGACAATTACCGAATAGCTTCACCATGTCGTCCGCCCTCCTTCGTACCACTCCCGCCCTCCGCGCCGGCCTCCGGGCCCGTGCCGCTCCCCTCGCTTCCATGGCCTTTGTCCGCACCAAGGCCACTCTCCCCGACCTCTCCTGTGCGCCTCCCTAAACACTCCTCACAACCTCCAACTAACAATTCACCCAGACGACTATGGCGCCCTCGAGCCCTACATCTCGGGCCAGATCATGGAGCTCCACCACTCCAAGCACCACCAGACCTACGTCAACGGCTTCAACGCCGCCACAGAGGCCCTAGCCGAGGCTCAGGCCAAGGGCGACGCAAAGGCTGCTGCCGCTCAGGCGCCTCTTATCAACTTCCACGGTGGTGGTCACGTCAACCACACTCTCTTCTGGGAGAACCTCGCCCCTAACGGAAAGGGTGGCGGTGGTGAGCCCGCTGGCAAGCTCCTGACTGCCATCAACGAGGACTTCGGCTCTTTCGACACCCTCAAGAAGCAGACAAACGCCGCCCTCGCCGGCATCCAGGGCTCCGGATGGGCCTGGCTCGTCAAGGACAAGACCTCGGGCACCCTCTCCGTCGTCACCCGTCCCAACCAGGACCCCGTTACCGGTAACCTCGAGCCCCTCCTCGGTATCGATGCCTGGGAGCACGCCTACTACCTTCAGTACCAGAACCGCAAGGCTGAGTACTTCAGCGCCATCTGGGACGTCATCAACTGGGAGACTGTTGCCAAGCGATTCGGCAACTAAGAGTTGTAGTCAAATCCAAGAGTCAAAAGAACCAGTTCAGACGCACGCGTCAAGGTGCCATGAGTCGAGCCCTGTGTAGACATGTTTTGTTTGTCAAGATATCGAGTGTATAGTACATCGAGATTCTGAATCGAATCGCCATGGAGTCAATACAATTAGTGTCCCAATCCCTCGTGGCCGTCGTCAACGGCAATCCTGGTCATAATGCTGTAAACTCGACGCATGTATTACAAACCAACACTTGCTTCGATCCGTCAAACAAGCTGTCGCAACATCCACTCAAGGCTGCTGGCATCTCCCCAACCCCTGGTAAGCTGCGAGCTCGGTTGTAAACTCGTCATCAAAAATGTCTCGCGCATAGCCGTACCAGTCACTGTTCTTCTCGGCAGTCCTCGCCTCGAAGAATCGGACATACTCCCACCAAGCGGGATAGTGCCCAGCACAATCCCAGCCCACAATCCATGCGATCGTGTCGTTGCAGACAACAATGTTCCGGGGGCACAGCGCACCATGCGTGAGCACCGTGTCGTAGCTGGTCCGGAACTGCGAAATCAGAGCCTGGGCTACCTGGTTGGGCACGGTGTCATACAAGGTTGACATGAGAAGCGCCATGAACTGTTTCTGAGTCGGCTTCGTGCGGATCGCATAGTATGTGTGCTCGGCGTGCTTGTCCAGCAAAAGGGTGTACTGTCCAGAATGAACAGATCCCACCATGTTACCCGCGGGATTGGCTTGAGTTCGCATCTTGCTGAGCAAGTTGTGAAGCTGTCGAGCAAACCCAAACTTCATCTGCTTGCTCAGACCTGACCACACATCCTCGAGTAACTGGCCTCTGACGGTGCGCATGATGGGACCATTACCCCCACAGATGTCCTGGTCGTGAAGAGACAAGGGCAATGCTCGAGGGTAGCCAAGAGCCGCCAGGGTTTCGTGCTGGATCAAGCCTGCCTGCGAGATGCGAAACTCGTGCGTCTTGGGAATCCCGATCAACTCCCCTTTCTTCAGAGGGGGTTGCAAACAAAGAGTCAGGGTCCGATTCTGGAGGAGCGACGTGAGGTACTTAGTGTCCGGGTTTGGGGTAGGAGCTGGAAGCTGATTAGACCTATGCACAACAGACCTAAACTTGACCCAACTCACCCTGGCCAAGGGAAAGGACTTTGGTGTAGTATCCAGGTTTATGCCGTTTGGTTCCCTTGTCGTTCTTGGATCCTTCGTCAGCATCTTTGTACGGTCGCTTCAACGAAGCAGAGACGGGAGCAGTAAGGGCGCGGGACACGGTGTTGACAGATGAGCCGGTAGGCTGGAGTCCTCCCAGTCTATGGCCCTGGCTTGAACCCCGTAAGGCGCGAAGAGTTGCATCGCCAACGGGAGCGCAGTTGGCCCCCGTGACTGGCGGCGGGGGTGGAGTGTCTTCCATCTTGACGACTGGCGAAGGCATGGCTGCCTCTACCCGAGCCACTTCGGCGAGCATCTGAACGCGCGCAGAGTTCATCATCTCCACGCACGTCGTAGGCGGAGAGACCGCACCCTCCACCACAGGTAGAGACATGGGGCCAATATTTCTGAACCAGTCTTGAGGATCGTGAGGCGAAACGAAGGCGAATGAACTTTCTGTGGGCAGGTTAGACGATCAGTTTCGATGGGCCAACGAAAGCGAGGGCCATATAGGAAGATCAGACGAACAAACAGGCAAGCAAACAAACAAACAAACAAACAAACGAGCGAGGTGGATGCCACGAGTTGACAGAAGTTTGAGTCTGTTGGGGGGATGAGGGGCAATGAAGAACTGGAGACAATGGGGATTCGAGGTGAGATGACCTGCGGAAGAAGTTGTGCTGGCGAGATGTGCAGCTGTCAGGTACTCCCAGCTGGCATTTCCCCGTTCCTTCCTTTCGATTGCTGAGTTCACGCCAGGTAGAACGTACTTGCCCTGACAGAACTTAGCTGCGGGTGGTTGAGTGCGATGTCGGCAGACTTGAGCCTTGCACCTGCCTGGCACTGCTGTAGTGCCAGCGATTGTCCATAGTACTTAACAACACCTACGCTCCTGTTTTATTGGCCTTTTTAAAAACATCCGGCAAATCAGATGATGCATGACGGGATTTGGAGTGTATGGCGTTTTGTGCCGTCGGGAAGTTGCATGTTGTGGTTCTCCCTCGAATTGTACATGATGAGGAGAGGTTGGACACCAACCTGGCTATTTTGCATGCTAGAGAGTGTGCCTAGTTATCTTGAAACAAATACTGATTATGTACCTAAAAGGTTTTATTCCTTGATATAATGGTGGCCTTTGAGGAAGGATGAGAACTCGGAAGTGCAATTCTCGTCAAATGAGCGAAGCTGGTGTGTTGAACATCTACTTCTAGTATGTAAAGTCATGGGAGAGGCGCATACTTGCCAGCCACTACTCTCTCATTCCTCGATGATTAAATACTTAAAAGCTACCAACAAG
The DNA here is from genome assembly GCA_002168265.2 of Fusarium euwallaceae. NCBI lineage: Eukaryota > Fungi > Ascomycota > Sordariomycetes > Hypocreales > Nectriaceae > Fusarium > Fusarium euwallaceae. The sequence continues at coordinate 485,841 of NHTE02000053.1, forward strand.
TATAAATCGTTAACTATCAGCATTCGCCTTCTTCTCTGCAAACGCTTATCCTTACCGACTGTTGTCTAACTGTGGCACACAAATTATATGCTTTCCGTCCCGAATTAAAGAAAACTTGTTAGTAAAACCAACATCTCGGATCTTTTTCCTAAGGACTGCAGAATATAATAATAACAATAATACATGGCACTGTTATGTATTAAGAGTAATGACTTGCTGAGAGGATGCCCTCGTAGAGTCGTATAGAGGTTTAGGGTAGTCAGCAAGCATCCATCATCTGCAGATCTTACGTTCCTGCATCCGAGCAATCCCGACACGCACATCAATCCACGTTGTCAATATTAAACGACAGATCTCAACCAATCCAAAGGGCATTACGGTACTAGAACTAACAAGAGAGAGGCATTGACGTGCGAGAGTGAGTGGATTGGCCAAACAAGGACACCGACGAACCGTCTCAAAAAAAAAGCAACCTGACAAAGTCTGTCCTCACCACCACACCACAACCATCGCCATGGGCTCATCAGACATCCCCCCTCCCTCAGCACCAGCCTGGATCGTCCCAGCCTCAACAGCATGCCTATCAACCGGCGTATCCTTCTGGCTCCTAGCCTACATCCTCATGGTCCGCCGCTCCCTCGCAACAGGCCACACCCCAGCGCCCCTCGTCGCTCTGGGCCTCAACCTAGCCTGGGAAGTCGTCTACGCGTTCGGCGTCTGCGAAGCCCCCATCGAGTTCTTTGGCTTTACCCTCTGGCTCCTCTTCGACATACCCGTCGTCTACGCAACCCTCAAGACAGCGCCTAGGTCCTTTGCTAGTAGTCCGCTCGTTGCGCGGAATGTCCCACTGCTGCTGGCTGGTGTGTTTGCTGTCGGGTTGGTCGGGAACGGGCTGTTTGTTTGGTGGTGGCTTAAGGAGCCTCACAGAGGGTATGGTATCAAATGGGGCAAGAATTGGAAGGGTCTTGAGGCGCGCGATACGACTGAGTTGGCGTTTTGGTCTGCCGGCGTGGCGCAGATGATGTTCAGCGTTGGTGCTCTCGCCATGCTCCTTCAGCGAGGACACTCTGGTGGGCAGAGCTATGCAATCTGGTGAGTGTCAAACATGCACATATCGATCTTTACGCAGAGGGGTGTGTGTGTCTTGATCTGGTGTCTTGTCTCTTCTCTCAACACTTTTGTTTGTTTGTTTGTGTTTGTTTCCTTGTCTCGCCCTCTCCGGTCCCGATAGTACGGTGCTCTACTGCAAATTACGTGTCAGGTGAGAGTTGAGCCAAGGAAAAAGAGAAATAAGCAAAGATTGCTCGCCTCATCATGAGGAAAGCAAGAAAAAAAACGCCTCAGTAATCTTGGTCCAGCGCTAATCAAGAGTCACTTCCAGGTTTTGTCGATTCATCGGCACAGTCGTTGGCCTCCCCATCAGCTGCATCCTACTCTGGTGGCACTGGCCAGAGGCGCATGGTTTCGTCTTTCACCCCCTGGGTCTGTTCTTTGTTGGAACTGCGGTAGTATGTGATCTATTGTACCCGTTCCTGCTGGCCTATGTTCGATCAACCGAAAGGATCCTACCTGATGGAACTGTGATGGCCGGAGAGACGTTTGCCGAGGTAGAGAAGAAGAAGAAGCAGCAGTGAGGAAAACGGCGCGACAGACGCGCTAGCTGTCCATTGTGACTCTCTACCTGCGGCGTGTTGGTTGCATTTCCCTCAAAACAGGGGAAAACGACGCGGAGATGTGGTAGATAAAAAGCAAGAAATGACACATCTGATTTACATTCATACATGAGCCCGATATCACAGGACCAGATAACGCTCTGCTTGCTGGGATAAGAAACTGTTTGTCAAGCATCCCCAGGTCCAGTGACCAAATTTTCGACCTTCCCCTTCGCGCGGCCAAGACAAGAGCACATGGTGATGTGCCGTGCATGCGTGAATCACAGTGACCGAACAAAACGATGCAACCTCAAATCCGAAAACTCGGAATCATGGTTGGTGACTGACAAAAAATACAAGGTAGGGGGGGGATGGATGACCAGGTTGAGCATCCAATTAGAGGCTGACGGTGGTTTCGTTGCCCGTGAAGATCAAAAAAAGATTGCGTCAAACTCAGCCAGCCCTTTTCTGTTTTGTGGCAAGCTCATCATGCGCCTCTTGCAGCGATCACCTCCCCCTCTAGCGCCGACCCGCGGGAGAATGTCAGTCCATATCCGCAGTGAGGAGCCGGATCGTGGCTTTTCGAGATGTGATAGCTCCGGCAGATAAAGTCGCAACCAACACCCTTCGGCAAAAGATGGGTGGTGGTAGGGGGGGAAGGGAGTGTGAGATGAACAAGATATGACGATCCCGATAAGTAGTTCTTCCCAACATCTTTCATTTCATCTCCTATCACCGTTGCAACACCAAATTACTCCTGTAATTCATATGCCATATTTACCCGGTCAAAAGGCAAGAAACTTGAATGAGCATGGGGAAAATGCAAGCTTGAGTGGGATTGGATGGCAGAACCAACAGCAGTCAAGCCAACAAACCAATAATGTCCCGGCATGCAAGCAAACCGTACATAGGAACTTGGCTTGCCTCTGATGACCAACAGAAAAAAAAAGGAAAAAAAGACCGCTCAGGTTCGCCAATGAGAACCTGATCCAACCTACCGGTAACAAAAGAGAAGCAAACAACACACATTGCGGCCAGGGCACGGGATCTCGATCCTTGAGGTGATGTGTGCGCACACACACGCATGCGCATGCACTTGCACTTGTCGCACCTTTCCGTGTTGGCCAAGATGTTGGTTCGAGGCCTTTGCATTCTCACTCTCATTTCCCTCATGTCCAAGTTTGTTGAGCAAAGTTGTTGGCTCTAGCTCTGTCCTGAACTAGGGGGATCCATATGTCTTGATAGTGAGGTTCATCATCCGAGACATTTGCACAAACTGTTGTTGGTCCCGTCACGCGTTAGCCCATGTTTGCAATCCCAAATCAGAGAGAGCCAATAAACGTAAAACGCAGGTGCGCCTGTTAGAGAGACGCCATCCAGAGCAAAGTCACATGCTCGCAGGCTTGTGCGGGTGCAAGGCATGGCATGGCAAATGCCAGGGGGGAGGACTTCTGGAACCTGTCAGGGGTGGGACAAATCGTGGAGAAAAAGGGTGACTGCTAGAGCATGCATTGCAGTCCTGGCATAAAAAGAACCGTCGGGATAGCGTCAGTCCCATCATGTTTCATCCCGGGGCTGGTCCTTGTCATGGAACTTGTTCCTCCCGAGCGAGATTTGTCTGAAGGTCATGACCGATGTGAGAGGAAATCAGGCGCATGCGGATAAACATCAGGGTCTTTTTTTCCCCAGGGGCGTGAAGATAAATACACAGGAACTTTCCCATGATCATGACACCGTGCTTGGCGAGAGAGGTGGTATCAGGCATCAGGCATCTTGTGTTTGTGTCAAAAAGAAAAATACTCCGTGGGTCGAACTGTCGGCTGAACAGGGTAAAGCAACGTAGACGCCGTCCCCCCCCCCCTCGTTTTGGGAAAACGGGCATCGGGCCTTTCTTCTTTTCGAAATCGTAAACTGACCCGATGTGGGCAGATGAGCAAACAAGGCCAGTAAAAAATAATTGCGGCACCGCGCCCTCTTGGGGGTAGCAGTTTCATGGATGAAGGGTGTGAGGAAGTTCTGCAAGAGGACGGTTTAGGAAATAGGGATGTGGCCTCGGCGGGGAGATTTCAAAACCTGACCGTTTGAGTGTATCGGGCTAACGGGTCATATGCATCTGTAAAGTGCGAAATGCGCTAATGCAACTAAGCAGGATCGAACTTCTTCCCCCTCCCCCTGAACCTGGAGGAGGGGAGGGGGGCCTCTGGCGTCAGCGTGGAGAGCTGTCAAACCTGTCAAATGTCTACACCCACCAGAGGCAAAACATCCGGGTTAATACATGACGAGGAGAAAAGCCCGGATATTGTTCGTGATGCGACTCTGTGATTCATCAAACAGAGAGGGGAAGGGACGAAGGGGTGGTCCTTGAAAAGGGTCTTCCTTGCTTTGCATTGCCCAACTTTGGCATTGGTCTTGACTCTCTCGCAATGCACCCGACGAGACGCTCGCTCATGATTCGGAATCCCAGCGGACGCTTGGGTCTTGGGTCGGCACGAACTCGTTCGCTACTCGCCATGAAGTGCTCTTGATCATGCACCCCCTCCCCCCCCGAAGAACCCTTCTGGACCCCCGACCGAGACACTATCAGAAAAAGACGGTCCTTCGTTTCTTGACCCAGTATACGCCATAAATACTGGGGGCCATGTTTTCCCCTCATACGGTCAGGAATACATACCCGGGCTTACACGCTTGGAAGCGAGTGTGTAGTGTGTGTGTGTGTGTGTGTGCTGCGAACAGAAGGGAACCCAATGGCAAACCATATCCCCAACCACACGACACTCCTGCGCCACGGCCCGTCGGATGTGCTTCTCTAACCTTCGTCACAGGGCATGCGACATCATCATCTCTAAATCGAGCAGGTGTGTTGGGACCGACCCTGTCTCTTTTCTCTCTCTCTTCTTTATTTTTGCCGCGGATGCTGGGTCGCCGCCTCGGTGAACAACGCTGTAATTGGACCTCCCCAGGATGCAGGGTTTCCATACCGGTGAGCGGTCTCCTGTGGGGTAGGCCCGGGTTCAAGCACGCGGCGGCGTCAGTCACGTACATGTACAGTATGTACGGACTGCTTCTGGATTTGGGAATGTGGTATCGGCCGTGACAATTTCATCTCCGTTAAAGTAGGTCAGCAAGCCTGCCTGTCGGGGTAGAATCCTGGGAAATGGTAGCGGCGCGCGCGCAAAGTTGTGATGGTGGATGACAACCAACCGTTTTGCTTGAATCGACCCTTCGCTTATTTGGTCGTCCCGTACGTCGACCTAACGTATGACATTGTTGCGGAGCGTCGTAGTCGATTCAAGCCAAACTGCAAGCCATTTTGGATAGCGTTTCCTCCTCCTCCTCCTCCCTCCTCATCTCATTGCGCCTCCTCGCTCCCCCTAGGCACCGAGATTCCGCCAATTCGGAACGTAATGGGAGGACTCGCTATCACCAGCATCCCACGCTCGGGGGGAACAAGGTTGTCCATCACCAGACCCGCGTGGGGTCCTAGACTCCGGCAACGCAACAACACGTGGGAGAGGCTACTGGGCGATAATATGCTGGGTCCCCCGCCGGGCGGGTTCTATCAGGTCGTCTGATGAACCGTGTTTCGCATGATGATAGGGGACTGGGAGATGACGAAATAAAGTTCGGGTGTTGATTCGGAGGTTGTCCTATTGAACGCCGTTTTCTCTCATGTCGTTTGTCTGGTGGTGTTGCCCCCTCTAAACTCCCGTTCCTGAACAGCCATGATCCTTGCATGGATGAGGGTTCGATGTGATACCACCCACCAGGAGGCAAGCAAACGGCATCTGGGATTGAATCCCATCACAACCTGCCCGGCGGCTGGCAAATACAGCCTGCCAAGCTTGAGGCCATCCTGGGCGAATCTCTGCAAGGTAAACTCCTCCGATGTGATGGGGGGAGACGACGCGCGAACTTGTGTGATGAAACTGACCGGGCTGGTGGCCCCGAGCACACCGGCCGAGAAGGAAGAGAGGAACCTAGTTCACGTCTTCAGGTGTGTCTAGACCCTTGAAGGATTTGTCAATCGGGACAAGGTAGAGGGTGGGAGCTGATAGTCAAAGGGTCCTTTAGGAATACAAGAATGGATAGTAAATTGGGGAAAGAGTCCTGATAAGGAAGTGGAATCGGCCGTGTAGGGCTGGCGTGTGACTCCTAAGCCTTTTACCAAGTGGGTTTTTTTTACTCTGTTTTTCAGGGAACAGTATCAGACGATGGGGACGGAAAGACAAGGGGAAGAGAAGGAAAAGATTTGCGTGATGATTTACAGTGCCGGGTTCGTTGTTGCATGGGTACCGGTCCCAGCTGGTCGGTATGGGTACACTTTTTGATAAGCAGCAGCAGCAGCACAACCACCACCACCACCACCCGGAGATGCAATGGCGTGAACGAACGATGCATCTCCGTGTATCTTCTTCACCCCCTTCACTTGTAATCAATGTTCCGCCGCGCCCCCCATTCTCAGCTTCAGCCTCATCAGGGTTTCCCTTTCTTAATGAAGCCATCTCATGAGCCTATCGTTCAGTTACCGGGGACGCCCACAATCCCGAGACACGCCGCCGCCATCATGTCTTCTCCCACGCTCTCTCAAGGTAGAATGCACCCCACGTCGCTCATCTCTGCAAGATCGTAACCCATTATTAAACTCTCCTTTTTTTCTCGAAAAAGGACCCCCCGTGACTCAAAATCTCGTACGTGATAAGTTTTTTCTACGCTGTACGGTCTAATACCCGCCTTCTCGACGTGGCAAGCAACCCGGCGCCGTTGAACGCAGCGCCGAGAAAAACGGCGGGGACATTTTACATTGCCCCATCACTCAACTCATCCTGTCTGGGCGTTTTTACGACCAAACTCGAACTGGGGCTTGTTGGCGCCGCCGGCAGCGCACGTGCGGTCGTGTGAGGCTGTCTCAAGCGCCAGCAGATACTGCGCCTGAAGGATGGATGCAATGGGCTGAAAGCTTGGTCGGTGAACAACCCAGCTCCGTCTCTTATCACCGGGTCGCCGACCTCCGATACTGTTGGCCACCACCACCCCCCCTAGTCAAGTTGTCTGTTGGGTGATCAGAGATGCGTTTACGAGCGGTGAAAAAATATTGGATTTGGTAGCCGCGCTTTGCGAAGGGGTGGGAAGACGGACATGGGCAAACAACAAGAAAGGGTGGTTTCACAGACGCAGGGCCTTTGATGGGGATTGCTGCCAGCCAAGCATTGTTGTCTCACTTGTCACATTTTTTGCCACCTGCTTCATTCTCCAAGTAATGATACCTTGCAGAGAAATTGTACTAAGTATCAATCATGAGTGTCATGCGCCGACGATCTCTCTCATTCTTCATTTATCAGATTGATAAAAAACCCGAAGAATGCCGATCATGTTCGAAAAAAGTACGCCAGAGTCAAGCGGAACAGCTAACATGACAAGTTCCGGGATCCGGCAGAAGGAAAAAAAGCTTGGTTGTGAAAAGAGACAACTACCGTAGAGCACATTGTGGCTTGCATTTTTCTGCAAGAATCACTCCAACACGCAGTAAAAAAAAAAAGCAATAATAAAAAAAGCCACAGAAGGAAGGAAAGGAAACCTTGGCAAGGAATTTCGTCTCAAGACCTTGCAGGGGGACCTTGCTGCTGGACGGCGCGGTGCAGTAGCGTCGGCTCAGAAGATGGTGGGAGGGTTTTTGATCACAGTGAGAAGGATAATAGAAAAAAAACGTGGGGAATGAGAGAGTATCTGGTCTGTATAAGTTTGAGCAAGAGGGAGGAGGGAGGAGGATTAGATTGGATGGTTGGATCATGGCATGATATGCAGTGATGAGAGTATCTGCCGTCTTACTCGGACTCAAAATAACTACCTACCTCTTTGGATGAAACCTGTTGATCAAGTACAAATCCCACGCTTCCAGAAACGGGATAGAAAGATGAGACAAAGGCTCCAAAAGGAAAGACCAAAAAAAGAAGCCCACAACGCTCGAGCACACTCTTGAGCCCATCATGTCTCTGTTTCCATCCCACGTCTTTCCGGTCGTGGATACCGAGATCCTCTGAATACCCATCACATAAGCAAAAACCCCCATCTCGGTGAGCGGATGGATAGTTATCCATTATTACTCCGTTTACTTTTTTCGCCACAACGTGGGATTTCGGGATATTCGTTAGAGCCAACAACCAAAGTAAACTCCCCGGCACTCGTGAAAAAGAAGAGCGGGATGACCACCACCAACAACAGCCTTAGCCTCGACGGGCCGGCGCGGGCTCTAAACCAACCTAGTAAGCACCCACCCTCTCTCAAAACGGTCTTCCCGCGTGAACGCTTTTCACCCATTCTTTCGCGCCTTCGGGTGTTTCTCTTGACTCGGGATGTGGGAAAGGAAATGGCGTGCACCCGGAGGGTTTTTTTGTTAGTTTCGTGGGGGAATGTCGCATGTGAGCGGCCAACAACGTTTCTTGCAGCTTTTGGCGCCGAATTTTGAACCAAGTGGTGTCCATGATGGTGTAGTGAGTGAGTGCCTGTGCAGGATCATGGCCTTTCCGTGACGTTGCCGCGCGCTGGGCGTCATGACCACTTCAACGCACAGTAGCTCAAACAACAAGCCTCGAAAAAAAAAAAAAAAGATGGAGAAAATTTCAAGCAAATATATTCTAATAATTTCATCATGCGCCAAACAGTATGCAAGCTAGTCAGCTGTGGTCAGTAAGGTAATTGGCAAAGTAATGATCCATCCATCCATTCCCCCCATCCCATCCCCGATGTCGGGTTTCCATCCAAATTTCCAAAAAGTCCTATCCCCCATCCCGCTCATTTGAAGCGCGGCAAAAACGATGATAACGCCATGCCACGGAGTTGCAGAGTAAAAGTATATGTGAAGGTTTCCAAGCCCAATGATATCTCTTTCCATCCCGATAAAAATGCTCATTTCCAAACCATGCATGCGAGTCCAGTTAGTAAGACAGAAAAAAAAACGCGTCGAAAAAAGAGCTCCCTCTCATGCCGGTTGTGATTTGATCCCCCCTCTTTCTTCGTCTCCTTCTCAAGGAACAGGGTTGATGAAGCTTTCGTGTATCATGCCTGTCATACGCAAGATGGGCCTCTTCCCGTCGTGGTCATCCCACCTCGAACAGGCATCTCGACAGGACTGACAAAGCGCCCGGGGCTGGGAGTGGCGTCCAATGCCGACGTGGATATGCTGGATGCGGCGCCCTTCATGAGGGTGTCTGTCGGAGGGGGGGCCTTTGTGCCCATCGAGATGTGCCATCCAAGGATGACCGTCCATCCTGGTCCGTGGCAAAAACGCGCTGCTCTGCATCCCCCTCCCCCAGCTCAAAGCTCC
>NHTE02000053.1:494913-516454 GCA_002168265.2 Fusarium euwallaceae
GGGTTGGAGGAGTGGGAGAGGGCTTTGTTTAGGAGAGGTCATGATGGAGTCAAGGGGGCCAAGGAGTGGACTGAAAAGGTCAAGAAGACGTGATTTGACACAGACAGACACGGAGGCTCAAGGACAAGCATATGCCCAAGGACAAATATACCCAGAAGATGCCTGATAGGCACTACGCGTCCATGAAATATTAGACTTGTAAATGTATTAATTAATCAACTCAAACATCACAAAAACAACAGAAAAGAAATGAGGGATAAATCGCGTGCATTTTTCAGCACGTTCTATTGCCGACTCCGACTCCTACGCCTTGAAGCCAGCCGAGGTTCCCATCCGTATAGAGGCAAAAAGGTACTCATCCATCCGCTCAGTAATGTTCCAACCGAACGACAAGCCCGGCATTTCCCAACATGCCCCAAGATCTAAACCCCATGTTTATATCCCCAACATCATATACACTTCACTTCTCTCTCGATATCCAATCGCTCTAGTAAGAAAATCCTCTCGTCTCGAGGTGCAAAAAACCAAACGCTGTTTCCCCATTGTTTGACCCTTCCCAAAGGATCCCCAAAACAAAAACGCCATGCTCAAAAGTCGAGTTGGGTCCCGCATGTACAGCACAGCAAGAAATGCAACCGACTCCTGTTTTTCCTCTCCCGAGAAACCAAACCCCAATACCGACCGGCCCCAATGTATCATGGTCGCGCGATGAAGCACTTTCAATCGCGCTGTGAATAAACGTATAGGTCCCGCGCCATACAACAGCCGGGACCTTGTGGCTGTCCCTTCAGGGATCGAGCCGGGTTGAGCGTAACCACCAGTTGCCAAGGGATTCGCTGAATAAGGTAGTAAACCAGAGAGTAATCATCGACGCCGTGACGGTAAGAAATAAGAAAGATTCGGAGGCGAAGAAGAGAAACAGCAATCATAAAACAGGCTCCTTGAAAGTCATTAAATGTGAAGGGAAAATCGGAAAGGCCAGACCAAAGGATGACACCCTTGGTCTGGGAAAGGCTGCCATCCAAAGGAAAGCAGGTTGCCGAGTTCAAGATGCCAGACTGGGCATTGTCGTGTCGACCCATCGTTGTCTTGAACTCGACCGAGGGCTTTTTTTTGTGTTTTGTTCTTTTCGCCCATCCTTATCCCTTGGTACGTTTGGTGCTCGACAATAACTCGACGTTGAGATCTAGTACAGCGAAGCACGCCAACTGGTGGAGGTTGGAAAATATCCATAAGGAAATAAACGAGAACGATAATCGATACTCCAGGGAACCCCAACCCCTGTCGCCATCATGCCTTAGGTCCACTGAATACCCTCTGAAATACCAAGCTGGGAGATCTCTTGGTATGTCGCGGGGGTGATGGTGTTTGTGGACGAGAGGTTTGACCCATAGGCCGAGGCGCCCTGGTCAGAGAAGGCATAGTTGTCGCTCAGAGCGACAAGGGGAGACCCATCCGAAAAAGGTGAGCAGTTGAAGCTGCCGGCAGATGAGATGGGGGGCTGGATGCTGAGCTCACCGTTGGCTCCAGCCAACATGGAGGGATCAGCACCCTCAAGGGCGAGGTCATAGTTGGTCTCAACATAAGGGCTCATGCTACTGCCAATGCCATACATCTCCATCTGGTTGGGGAGGTTGGAGCCCTCCATCTCGGCATCCATCATATCCGAGTCGCCCTCATCTTGATCCGTGATGGGGGACTCGTTCTGGCCAACCTCGACCGTCTTCTCGACGAACCAGGCCTTGAGCTCAGACATGGGAGGCCAGTCACCACCACCCTTGCCTCCGCGCTTCTCATCACCATTGGCACCCTTCTTGCCCCGGGGAGTCTTGGGCTTGAAGTGTGTGCGGCGGAGATGAGCGGCTGCGTTGTAATAGGCGCCATACTCCTTTCCAGAGGTGCACGCCTTGCATTTGGACAAGGGGTTCACGGCCTTGACATTGGTCTTGATGCCAAGTGCCGTTGGGTCTCGGCAGACAAACTTCTTGACGAAGCCCTCGTGCTTGGCGTTGATGTGTCGGCGAAGCTCATGGTCACCACGGAAGCCATCTGGGTGCTCATTACATTGGGTGCAGTGAACCTTGGGGTGCTTGGGGCGCTGGTAGCTGCTCTTGTTCACAGCCACCTTGGCCTCCTTCTTGGTCACGGCCGAGTTGGCTTCAGCCTTGGTCGTCTCCTCCTTGGGCTTGGGGGCAAGCTGGAGGGTCTTGGCTGACTGCAAAACACGCGCTCGGGCTTCTGCGGCTCTGCGCTCCAGGTTGGAGGCATTTGATCGCACACTTGAGATACTTGTGTTGGAAGCAGATCGCTCCATGTCGGCCGACTCTGGTGACGACAAGAGCGAGCTCTTGTTGGCGGTCGCCCACTGCTGAGTAGCAGCAGTGGAGGAAAGATTGGCGCCGAGGCCGATGAGATCATGTTCAGGTGTGTACTGCTTGCTGGTGGGGTAGAGGTTGGTTGGGCAAGGAGAAAGATCAGGAGCAGGGATCCCGTCGATGTAGGACTGCGATGATTCCATGGTGGCCATGGGAACCCCAAAGTCCAAGGCACTGTTTTGGCGTGTCAGAGGGCTCGCGGCCTCAGTGACAGAGGGGCCGGAGATCATCGAAGGACACGCCGAAGTGAGGGGGTAGCTGCATGGCACATTGGAGGAGAGACTTGGAGAGAGGCTCGACAAGGCGTTTGTGGAGGCCATGTTGTATGAGAAGTTTGACAAGGACGAGTCAAACTGCTGCGAACTTTGAATTTCGGTACCGAACATCTCCAGAAAGTCGCCAGGATCCATGCCAATGTTGAGCTGTTGGTTCTCCTGGACGCTGGGCAGTCGTTCGGATGCGCCCTGGAGGGACTGATTGGCGGGCTCATCCTGAGAAGCGCAGAAGCGACCGATAGACGGGTTAAGAGGAGCGATGCGGTTGCCAGTTTGTGAAAAGGGCATGTGAGATTCGGACTGAGCTGACATGCTGCGGCTCATGGGAACTGTGGCGCTTGACTGCTGGGAGTATGCTCTCCTCTCGCGCTTGTGAGCCTGGAGGCCAACATTTCGTTCCTATGGTGTGTCAGAGGATAGGCATGGGGCGAGACGTCAGGGTGTGTTCCATACCGTGATGGCACTCTTTATTTGTGTGGGATAGCTAATGGTAGACTTGCTACGAGAGAGACCACTACTTCGTGCACTTGAGCTGCCGTAGGTGGTGATGGGATAGCCCTGGGCCAACGAGTACCCGTAGTTCTGGGCGAAGTGATTTAGTGTTGAAGGATCTCCTCTGAACTGATCCTGCACCAACTGCTCGAGGTTGTTATTCCGTGCGACGAGGAGCTGCACCCGACGTTGTAGCTCCTCGACATTGGTGGAGTTGTCTAAATTCATCTTTGTATTGATGCGATGTCAAGTTGCACGCGAGATGATGGACGATGCAAGCGAACAAGATGTGTGAGGCGACAAGAGCGCAAGATAGGATAACCTTGACAGGCTCACGATGCGATGCGATAGACGCTTGCTGGTGTAAGCCGGATGTTGGACGATGGGGTAGCTGCGTCAAAAGTGGGCAGCCTTATTCTAACCTGTGGATGAATGGCGAACAAGTAAAAAGCTGAGGCGGACTAGAGAACCAAAGACTGAGGACAGATCTGAGGCTCACGTTGGTCGAGGTTGGAAAAGTGGGATATCTGAGTCGAGAAAGACGACGGAGAAGGGAAGGACAAGAACAAGAGCGTGAACGAAGATGCGGACGGGATGGAGGATTAATACGTGAGCCGGGATGGAGAGAACAGGCGGCCCAGTCGTTCTGACGAGGCTTCCAATACCCACACACGAGCAGGGGTGAGCAGGGATGGTGGAACTGGGCGGTAGCTGCGGTGTGTGGCCAGGACTCGTACTGCACCGCGCTGCACTGCTGCACTGTAGAAAGGATCTTGGTGGGTGGGCTAATTAAGGTGTAGTAGGCTCGCTGGCTGGCTGGCTGGCTTGCTTGATAGAGACCGACCGCGGGTCCCGGGTGTGCGTGGGCGTGTGACGATGATGTAGCGTGTGCGTCTGGGTGGTGTGTTTCGAGGGGAATGAGAAGGAGATTCGCTCTCGCAAAAACCAGAGTGTTGGTGATTGCTGGCGAGCTGAAGTATGGATGCCAGTGGCCTGACGACGAGAGGGAGGGACGTTGATAATAAATGAACTGCACGCGACGAGTGACAGGCTCAAAGTAGAAGCTCACTGGAAGAAAAGATGCACATTGAAGATGTAGGGCTAGAAGCTGCCGCTAGCTAAGGTACTCTATCCGTAGATGGCCTGGTTTGGTGTTTGAGATGCAGATTGAAATAAAGATGAAAATGACTTGAAGACGTGGGATGAGACAGGAATGGATGGGGCCCTTCTCATGGGACCCGGGCGAGAGATGGAAAGAGCCCCCCAAAGTCCAAGCCTACTAAGCCAAGGTGGACGCGTGACGACACCTCACTCACCAAAGAGTCCGCCCGTTTGACAGCGGGCACGCATGGCTTCACCTCCAGGGGGCTCCACCCGCTAACAAACGTCCTTCCCAAGCCAAAACGGTCGCTGGAGGTCGGCATGTTCGGTGGCCGTTGAGTGCTGTAAGCTCCGTGCCTCCAGCTGGCAGAGTCCCGTCGTCTCCTTACCGGTGAGGTCAAGTCGACCCACTAATAAAACACCCCGGGTAAAGTTGTCTCAATCCAAAAAAAGAGCCCCCGACACAACAAAAAAGAAAAAAAAAAGGGCCAACTCCAACAGCAAAACATCCCTGTCGGCTGACGCCCGGCTACAGAGTGGAGTACTGATGACGCTCATTGGATGTTTCAAGCCTTCCCTCGAAAGCGGGTTGGCTCCTTGGCCCTGGTCTGGTCTGCTGCGACCACTACAACCTTTTTTACTCTCTCTCATGCTCTCGTTCTCGGTTTTACGCGTAACAGCCAACTCTATTCGAAGACGACGAAACGGGTTGAAACGAGGCATCTTTTTTAGGGGCGTAAGAGGCTGAGTCGGGCTGTGTATGTACGATACTCGTTTGCCTAGGTACTTGTTATGACTCTTTTGTGTGTGTGTGATACAAGTGCAAAACGCAACATGTTGTGCATCTCGATGGGGGGAAAAAAACAAGAACCTGTCCAAGAGTCTAGGACTCGCATTGAGTGAGACATAACGGCAAGCCGCAGATTTCTGACACCTCACGATCCATCCCCAACTCCCGACCGCCATCTTTCATTCCTGGTAACTGGCTACGTAATTAGCGGCGGCATCAGTCGTCATTCTCGATACGGGCGGTGGCTTGTAAAAGAGAAAAGAACAACAACCCCAGCCAAGCCAAAAGGACAACGCAAAGAAGCAATGTTGAGAACAGTTACAACCCACCCTTGGAGAAAAACCCCAAGACTGAGTGGACTTGCATGACGTCCATCCAATCCATCATGCAGCACGCCAACAGCAGAAATCGGCGGCAAAAAGCAACGACAACTCAAGGAGCGGTGCGTGGCCTGGGGCATTTCTTGGTTCTTTGGGGGAGAATGGGATGGGGATGGATCCAATGCGAGATGGATGTCATGGATCGCCCACTCACACGCATGGAGCAGCACAGTGGCATGGCAGAGGCCAACGAAGAGCGGGCACTGGGCGGGCGCCAGGGGGGGGCACCGACGCCAGAAGCGCCTCCGAACGCCAAACCGAGTAATTCAACGTGTCCATCATGGGATGGGGGAGAGACTACTTCTTCTTGCGCCTGCATAACACGCAGCAGCGCATCAGCAGCAGCAGAAGCAGCACACACGGGAGTGAGATGCTACTGCGACAGTTACGAGAGCGGTTACGAGACGGCGTCATATTATGCGCGAGCCCGCTAAAATCTTGACCGGCTGCACCATCTCTGCCAGGTGCTGTTGTCAGTTCCCGTCTTGTCAGTCAGTAGGAATGAAAGCTAAGTCTCGAAGGATACAAGGGATATTGCTTGGTAGTCCGTATAATCACCGATGAGGTTTCTTGGTTCGATTGCGCCGTATTGTAAGTAAAGTGGTGTAGCTATTTTCAGCCCTGTAGGAAGCACTGAGCAGACAATCTCTCGCAGGCGAGACCAGGAGCCTACCAACACTAGGGAACCAGCGATGCTGATCACCATTTTCCCTGGCATCTATTTGCTGGGCATTCCAGATCCGGTGCCAAGTGCCGCCTCTCTCACTCTTCGCTTACTGAAATGACCCAAGCCCCCGGGTTCTTTATCAAAAACTCCCACCGGGCGTTATCCCTCGAACAAGAGGTGCAGATGGAACTCGATCCCTTGATTCGTCTTCACCTCAGCTGAACCAGCAGATGTGCAGTCGCAACAAAGATGCCATCACCAAGAGTCTGAAAACGTGCTCTGCCTCCACCTCCAAACTCCAACGGGTAATATCCCTGCCTCGCTCGAGCTAGCACCCACGCTCCATCTCATTTGCACCCACCTCCCTAGCAAAAACGAGGCAATCAACGAGACGGGGCACCCAGCGATTGGCTCTCGAGCGTGGTCAGGTTGGCCCACCGCATCTCGATTGGCTCCCGCTGTCGCATAGAGTGAGGCGGACGGCGCCATGCTAGCAAGTGTGACTCCCCCCTTCTCCAGACCGAGCCAACCTAATCAGATCCTCTATGGTAGTGTCGGTCGTTTTTTTTCTGCTGCTTCACACCATCTTCTTTTTTTGACTGCTTCCTGTGTTGGCCTCGAAAGAAATAACCTCATGCTTTCGGGGAACTCGGGCCCCTTGCTCAAACGATGCCGATCTCATCGTGTCCTGGACTAGGTCCGACTAGTCTAGACTCTGCGATCTTCACGACAGGACAGGCATGACCCAAGCTTCTCAATCCCTCGACCGATGGTCCAATGTTGCGAAGCATTTCGCCCGGGTGTTGTGTCATGCAGTCGAGGGCACTTGCAGCTACGAGTTTCTTCTGACTCGAACATGGCGAAAAAGCTTGGCTTGGTTGTAATTACCTCGTCCTGCGCGTGTTTTTTTAGTCCCTAACCCAGGAACAGAAGTTAGTTGTCTGCTGCGTTGTCGACTTATCCTAGTTTTTTTGCAACCATCACGGCGGCTGTCTTGATGCCGGGCACCCGGGCGTCTGCAACCTTGAGAGTTGCTTGCAACCCTCTCCGCGGAAGCTCATCCGGATCAACAGCCCTGATTCATCCCCCTTCTCGGAATCCGTAGATGTCCTCAATCTTCCGAAAGAACTTTGATGTTTAGCTGCGGCAGATAACATCTCCCGAGCACACCTTGAGCTTGTTGGTTGTGCTCCCAGAGAGACAAGTTCCACTTTCCACTGCCCCGTTGCCTCGTTTCCTTGCGGTGATCATGCAGGCTCAACCTCTGCCATGCCCGTTTCAACTCGAATATTTCGCAGATCATTTACGGAACCGGTCCACCAGCTTCTGGGCCTTGATCCCGTGCCCGTGCGGCCTTGTCGCTTCAGCCGCCCGCGCGCACGTGTTGAAGGGGAACGCAATGCAAGACCTTGACCACCCACCGTGCTTGATTGTGTGTAGTGTGTTTGTTTGCTTACGACGTCTTGATACCTTGCGTGTCGATCCGCGGCTTGGGCAGAACACGTGCGACACCTTTGACAGACGCATGTCTCGATAGAGCTAAACTGGGCGGCACCCCTTGATGGGCATCCATACATGCCTATGCCTTTAACACCGAGTCTGGGAATGACAACTATTAGCGAGCAATGCGGGAAACACTAGTCTGATTTCCTGTCACCTGACTGCAAGTTGTCAGTTGTCTAATTCACAATTGTGATTATCTCGCAGGTCACGGATAAGCCACCCTACACACCCACATTTGTCTTGTGAATCCTACAGTTGATTGCCTTTTACAATGCCACAATCAGTTGCCAAACACACTTGTGAATATGCAGGACACTGTAGGGAAACCCTGGCTCAAAGTGATTAAGCCAAGTCGAACGGCTTGTATCTGTTACATAGCTGCATGAAAGAGTTCGTAATGCCTTTGGCGAGCCCTAACAAGCATTAACTAGGGCTGATTTTCACCTAACGAACCATGACTCGACAAACCACTGTCGGCAGTCTATGCTTCTCAGTTTCGGCAGCCAAACGGGACACGTCCGTTAACGCCAGGATCCCCTCGGGATGCTTCTCCAACATCATGCCATGATAAGCGCCTAGCGTTCTGCTAGAGCCATATCTTGGGAGTCACGCAGAGTCAGCAATGGCCAACGCCCACATACGCCAGTTCTAACTTGGTAGGTATATCGCCGCAATCATCGTCCGAGCTCGCGTCTAGCGGCCCGGCGATTTGAGATCGAAGCAGCATCTCGTGGATCTCCTTAACTACTGGGCCCAGGACCCTTTTGTCTGCCGACTCGGGGTGCCCACCTGGTCCCGGAGGTGGCAAATTGCCCACCGAGACACGTGTAGTGCTCCGAAGAGCTCTCCTGGCGTTTGGATCCCCTCCCGGAACGGGGATATTCCTGGCAACGGCATGTACCGATGCCATGCCCGTATACGGCGTTGATTGGCATCGAGCCATGTTGGGCTCTTGGTTCCAGATTTAAAGTTGTTGACTTGAGACGAACCTTGCACACCGAGGAGCTAACATCTTGTCTCCTCACTACCTAAGTTAGAGGCCATCCAGGAGAGGAGACAACTAGGCATCTGGGCAGGAGATGAGGTATGAGGTAATAGTCAGCTGCTTGGTTGTATCCTCCAATTTAGACAGTCATTATTATTAGGTACTCATCTCGCATCGGCGGTAATGCCGAACCTCGGCCCCTCTTAATCTACTAGGCTCCGTAGTGTCAGTCCGTTAGAAGTGGAAATGGCCGGCGTCGTGCTCGGGGGCCCTGGAGAACCATGCGCCGCCCAAAGCCGGAGAAATCGCCGGACGGTGGCTTCCCTTGCCTTTCTTACCTGACACCGGAGAAACTTCGGAAAACCACACAAAAGCAAGATGACGCCTGGCCTCAACCAATCGAAACCCCACAGCTCGACCCATCATGACACCTCTCCCACTAACACTTGGCAGGCCGACTAAGCGGCGTGCAGCGGTTGACGTGACCTTCTCATCTCCTTGAGCTCTATGTGAGCTATTCACGGCACATTACGGCACAATGCGCCGGTTCAACTTGGCACTCCTGGCTGTGATCCAGCTTGCCCAAGCTCGTTCTCCGAGCTTTAGCATACACGAGGATCTGTTGACGTATCCTCAGGTAAGCCATTCCGGGATGCCGAGGGGTTGACTGATGCTCATCGTTGTCAGTTTGAGGTTATCTTCGCAGACGACTACATCTCCGAGAAGGATGCCAATTCTCTGCTGGAGCAGAGTGTACAGCATTCCACCTACTCGGCCGACTTTGCGCAATCTACCCTTCAGCAGGTCCGAGAGGCTAACGAGCGCGACAATGACGAGACCAACGAAGGCGAAACAGGCCCGTCGCATACATACGAGTTGATGAAGCTTCCTCCCCACCAGTACCTATGCTCTATACCTGTCATACAACCCCCGGCGCCCGAGAACAAGACTGCCAACGAGCTCGCCAAGGCCGAGGAGGCACGCGAGCTTAGTCGTGCGACTGCGAGTGGGTGGGAGCTTCTGGGACAATTAGAGAACTCATGCCTCTACTTTATGTCAGGATGGTGGAGCTACAGCTTCTGCAATAACCGAGAAATTGTTCAGTTCCACGCCCTTCCCTCTATACCCAACGGACAACCTCCCAAGCGAGACCCGAACACGGCTCAGTTTGTCCTTGGACGGACACCTACGATCCCTCACAATGCTGCATACCAGGCGAAGAAGAATGGCCAGGAGGAGCCGGCCCCAGCAGAGCTGCAGGTCAAGGGTGACCAGCGATATCTGATTCAGCGACTGGAGGGTGGAACCATCTGCGATTTGACAGGACGGGAGCGTACCATCGAAGTTCAGTACCACTGTGTACCGGGCATGAAGAGCGATCGGATCGGCTGGATCAAGGAGGTGACGATTTGTGCATACCTTATGGTGGTGAACACACCTCGCCTCTGCAACGATATCGCTTTCCTGCCCCCTGAGG
The DNA here is from genome assembly GCA_002168265.2 of Fusarium euwallaceae. Taxonomy (NCBI): domain Eukaryota; kingdom Fungi; phylum Ascomycota; class Sordariomycetes; order Hypocreales; family Nectriaceae; genus Fusarium; species Fusarium euwallaceae. The sequence continues at coordinate 504,959 of NHTE02000053.1, forward strand.
AGACGAGGGCGAACCCCATTACTTGTAAACTTATTCTTGGAGAGAACGACACCCCTCCTTTGCTGGACCAGACCGCACCCGCTGAGGCACCTATCGCTCAGGAAGCGAAGCAGCAAGAAGGCTCAACAGCTCAAGACGAGGCTCCCGCGAAGGAGCAGGTCAACATTGGTGGCGTTATTGTCGGCGCACGGAATGTCCTCTCTTTCGCCGACGAAGCTGGGAAACCACCTGCGAAGCTCGCTCCTCCTCAGAGCTACTTTGCCAACACGGATACGGATGCTGAGCGCTTTATTGAAGTGGTGGCCTCTGGAAAGTCTGCGGAAGAAGGTGGCGAGTCTAAGGTGCTCGGCAACCCGGAGCTTGAGAGGTTGGACCTGCAGCCTAGCGTGGTGAAGGATATGGCGGAGCGGATGAAGAAGATGGCAGGGAAGCATGGTTGGAAGCTGGAGCTCGTCGAGCTGCCGGGTGGTGATAAGGAGCTGAGAGGCTATATCGATGCGGACGAGGATGAGTTGGCTAAGGACAAGGCTCAGAGGAAGCAGGAAGCCGCGGCAGGTAAAAAGGAGGATGAGAAGATAGCCGAGGGACAGGGCGAAGTGAAGAATGAGAAGAGCGAAGAGAAGCAGCAGGAAAATAGTGAGAAGGCTGAAGAGAAGAAGGGAGCGGAGGGAAGCCAGGAGGAATTCTTCCAGAAGCAGGAGCTGTGATCGGGGTAGACTTGTTTGGCGTTATGGAATGGGTTATTGATAGCATGAATGAACATACACTATGGGCATATACATTGTAGGCATGCTTGGCTTTCATTTACTTGACGCCTACCTGTTCTTCTTGAAGAGTTACATACTCACTTGATGTCGTATGTGATGGCTCTCCGTGATAGAGCCTAGACATGCATCCCCTGGCCATCCGCAGGGCTTGCTAGATGAGTTTGCTGGTCTCTGCTGCGATGAGATCTACAGTTAACGGGGACCCCATTGATGGTTTATGATGAGAATGCTGCTGGGGACCGATATAAGAGCCACGGAGGGAGGCGAAACTCATGCGTATCTCACTTGATGGGGGAACGAAGTGATTTCCGTGGAACCCAAGGCTCGCGCAAACCTCTTGTTGGTCTACTCCTTTCATAGATGGAGTCATAGGCACAATACCTAGCATAGAACGTCATTTCCCATTAACTGTACTGACACCACGCTCAATGCCTCGCGACGACGTATACGAGCTGTCTGGGCCATGCGTATCCAGGACATCCCCTCTTTTGAGGTGGATGTTTTGGTTCACGAATTCCTGACGCAAGGAGACACGATTAGAGTGATGAGCATAGCCTTGTAGTTCTCAACTCATTGGAGCAAGCTTCCTGTATATGATAGAAGATTAAATGCTTTGCTGAACGCTAGATAGACGTCACCCTACTTCGCAACTGTCTTAGCTCTACGCTTTCCTTGGCTCAACTGGTCAATACTTCTCATTAACGTAAAGAATCAACGCTCGAGACAAAGTTTCTAGATATGTGCTCCTGTTGATGTTCCCAATGGCATGGATCTGGTGTGATCAGCAAGAGAGAGACCAGTGGTGAATAGAAAGTTAAGTCGTCCACTCCGCTTGGCCGAGTCACCTAGAATTGTAAACAGTATACTTTTTGTGGCAAATTCCTGCAGATATTCTCCATGGCCACTGCTTGAGGTATACTGGAATGAAGAACGGAAATTACAATCTTGAACGGTGAGAAATGATGCATCATTTGGATCTAGATAGGGAATGCACTTGAATAGCCTCTGGCAACTCCTCGAGAACCGCACTAAACCTTAATATATAATTCAAGGGCTTAAATCCTTGTTTATCTTTTGTCTGAGAAGATTTCAAGCGGTATGTAGCTTACTACATCCCGGTCTAAACTACAACTTCACCTGGGCCTAGTTGGCCTTTTGCTTGTCTACTACCGACTCGGCATCTTGCTTGACTTCCAAATGACCGAATAATGATATTTTGCCTGCTTCTCAATGCTGTCTTGTAATTCTGGCTGGGGTTCTGAACTGCATCGTGAAGTGGAACTCTTGGTCTGGACGTATGATTGAACTCATCCTAGGGTAGGGCGTACTTGCACAGCAGCTCTACGGGTGACGAGATATCAAGGCCGCTTGCCTTCCTTACCTGATACCCATCACTGTTTTCCCAATGTTCATGTCACAGTAACTATTTCTCTCCTCGAGACTCTTTCCTTAATAAGTTCCCTCCACCTATCATCGAGTGACAAGTTGCCACGGTATGGACAGTCGGTTCGTATTTCGTCAAGCCCAAGCTGGAAGGCAAATTCACCGAGAAGACAAGGTCATGGCATGAATGAGTGACAATCGGGCAATGTGCATACCCGGTGACTAGATCTTGACACATCCAGTCGGGTTTCTTCGTGCGACGGGATTGCGTAGAAAGTCACACCACAATCATGATATCAAGAATGAAGGCAAATTCTGGCACGTTCATTGGCTGAATAGCATCGGCGATGTTGTGCAGACGGGCCTAGAAACACGGCGATAGATCTGGAAACAGGTATTACAGCGAGTTTGACTCGATGGTAACATTGCTGAGCAATAACAGGGGGGTCTTTGTACACCGATATTGGGGAATGGTCGTCACAGTATACCGGGTAGCACAGAGTCCAAAGATATGGATGTAGCAAGCTTGAGGTGATCCCTTTCGCCGTGTTACCAGGTCTTCGTCAAAGAAGGTTCTCAAGTCGTTGTACAAGAAGCATTTGCCACCACGGGAGCCCAAGCAGGTTGCTGTCGTGATAAAGATGGATGCTTGCGGAAAGACGGCCTCGGATATCCGCAGACAAGAACGACGCATGATCGCGTGGCATAGTTTGTGGAATGCCCAAGATCAATAGCGCCGTGGCTCTGCCATCTGCCCCCGTTGGACAAGGAGGCGTCTAGACTTGGGCTATGAGGCTTTGTTTGTCAAGGTTGGGCTGATGTTTGACGAGCCTGATAAACGCCAAGGCTTGATAGATCTGCGATGCTTAACGTTACCTTGTTCCAAGCCTTGCGAGAATCTCTTGCACTCCTTTTTTGGTATGGGAAACTCTTGCGATACCCAATCCCTGTGATACTTTCCACAACATTTCAGCTTTTTTTTTTCACTTGACGGCGAAATGGTCCGAACGCGGGCATCTTCGGAAGCCCAACTTTTTTCAGCTCTTTAGCCTGTGAACAGGATGTAAATCCCCCTATCGCTGGTGAACCGCATATGCAAATGCAATCGCTAGACCGCGCCGTCGGAATTGACCGCCTCCTCCAAGCGTTTGCTGCGATGCGGTGCAATTCAGGCTGCGGCTGCGGCTGCATGGCAGATATGCCGCCAAAGAGGCGGTATGCAAACCCCAGGCCAGGCCGGCCGCAGACCAGATGCGTGCGTTTGGACCTGGGCAAGTTCCCACTTGGTCGCATCTTGCAGAGCGCATCAATCGGGGAAAAAAAGAGTTTGATCTGAATCGATTGGATCATATGTTGGTTGGTTTGATGCGTCTGTCTGTCTGTCTGCGTTCGTAGTAAGTTTGCGAGATTGGCAAAAGGTTCCTGAAAGTGGCTGAGAGGTTGGGAAGCATTTGAGGCGTAAAGGTTTCACGTGAGAGGGTGGCCAGCTGCCAGGGCGGCCAAGTCCCGACGGGAAAGGCTTGGGGAGGAACTGAGACTTTTGCGGGAAGGAAGACCAAGGCCGTAAGGGACCCGAGGGGCGCTTTTTTTTCTTCGCCTTGACCTCTTCCGTTCGTTAAAAGACGAGGTAAGGCAAGGATTTGGAGGTTCTGGGCTGTGGGCTATTGAAGCCTGAAGCTACTAAGGCGGACCGAAAGTGACAAGGGCCGGACTCGTTTCACCCGTCGCGCGTCGTCGTCACAGCTGGAGGGAGAGAGAGTTCAGAGTCGGGCAGATTTTTATGCGCGATTGTCAGATCTTCAAGGGGACGTATACGAGCACATGGTCTGGCAATTCGACTCAATGGCTTGATGCGAGTGATGATATGCATGACTGGCTTGCAAGGCCTTTGAGGGGGTTTCAGTTCAGTTGCGTTGCTGGTGACAACGACGAGAAGCAAGGCAATGAATGGAATGGATGACCGGGAAGAGTTGAAACATCCATGACCGACAGTCAGGTCGAGCCAACGACTTTTACAACGGCTCAGCGAGGGAACCGCCGTGTCCGATAAACGGACTCTGCTGACCCGACAAGGACCCTCGACTCTTTCTTTTTCCTTCTGTCCTCCCTCCAAGCCACGCTGAGAGACCGTCGTCAGAGAACAAGACGCCAAAAGCAACGGCAGAAGCAAAAAAGCGAGGACAGAGAGGGCTCTCGACACACTCAAAGGTGACGACATGGGTATGTTTCCCCTACCATGTCCCTGTCTGAAAGGACGCCCCGCTCGCCGGGAGCCAGGGGGCCATGCTCCCCAGGATGACGGGAGAGTGCGTGATTGGTGGACGGGAGGGCCTGTTTGCGCAGGAGGAAGTGATGGGAGGTGACGGGAGGGGGGAGGTAGAGCTGGGAGGTAGAGCTTGTTAGTGGAGGGGAGGGGGGAGAAGAGGAGAGTTCTAAATTTGATGTGACGGGCAGCGCGTCGTTGGCTGTGAGAGGAGAGGACTTGTGATGCAATATCGACTGAGGGGTTCAATATTACACTCAGTACTCAGGATCTCTATCTCTATTCGACGACAATGAGCTGCAGATGCCAGGGGATCAAGTCGTTCTCCATGGAAACAGCCCGTCAACAAACAACCAAGCACAGGCCAGAGTCAGGCTCGAGATGAGAAGCAGCTGATGATGATGACCTACCGCAAGCACCTAAATCTCACTTCCCTTGAAAGGAGAAGGACGACTCGCTCTTGGACTATCAGTATCAAAATGACGACCCTCCCCTAGCAGGTCCAATTCAACTCCCGAGAGTACACAGCCCACTTCCTGAAACCCTCTCCCCCACTTCTCAGCCAGAGCTCAGCCAAAGCGCGTCGCGTCAATCCATGTCGATCCTTTTTCAATCAATCCACGGAACACGGGGCGCGACCGTGGGCGGCGGGCACTAACAGCTGCTACCGCGTCCCGCCCAAATTTTTGCTGGTGGGTGCCTGACTGGAGCTGCAGCGCTAATGCGGAGGGGCCCCTAACCGTAGCACGACGGGACCTCTCAGTTCCTCTCCTGGGGCGGGTTATATGCCAGGGATCGGTGGCATTGGAATGGATTGGCTCGCGTTCTTGGTTTGGGTTTGGCTTTGATTTTTGGCAGAAGGAAGGGACATGTACGTACCATACTGCACATGTACAGTCCCATATGTACGTATCACAGACTGTTCGCATCCTTTCTTTTTGCTTGCTTGCTTGCTCTCCCTCTTCTCCCTCCCTACCTACTCTACTCCCCTTTCTCTTTGTGTGATATTCCATCCTCCTTCTACCTACCCAAGACACGAAAGTCGCAATCACGTCCTAATTAATTTCCTGACTTTCAGATTGGCCCATTTCCTTGTCGTTCTTGGCTTGTCCTGTGCTGCCCTGCGTGTCTCGCTTGAGACTCCTCCTCCACGTTACGTACCTCCTCTACTCTTACTACTCCTTGCGCCGCGACCTCTTTTTCTCTCCCTCCCCACCACATACGAGAAAGAAACCCACCAGTCTCTCTCCCTCGCATCGTCATCCCCCGACCGGCTTTCCCGAAGTCATTAGACCCTCTCCACCTTCTTCGACATCGCGTCTCCTTTTCTCCAAGAGATTCCTCGAGAGGTGCTACTTCAAACACCATCATTGCCTGACAGCTTCGCTTCGCTTCGTGACCGAGACAGGAGACGTCACATCTCTCTCTTCCAAGGAAACCACTGCCGACATTTGCGACACGTTTCGGCAATCCTCACACGAGGAATCTAATTCCTTTCTACTTCCGACATTGACTTGATCAACCGGTCAACAGCCTTGAGACACGGACTAGCAACATCAATTACACAATATCCTACCCATCTCGCCTCCCGAGACGACACAGGCCATCCAGCGCATTCCGCGATGAAGTGAACCAAGCTACTCCATCGCGATCTGGACCTTGGAGAAACGCGATCAACCTCGATATGCTGCATAGACACGTATAATTGTGTGTCTGATTGCTCATCGTCTCGAACCTACATCGATATCACATACAAAGACAACTCTTCCTGCTTGTTCGAGAAATCCAACGGCAGGCCTGTTCTTCTCGTACTCTTATACTCTTAATCACATAGTCAGCCCTTCGGCATTTCCTAATCATGGAGCGACCTCCTTCGCGGTCTTCTTATGGGCGAACCGCCTCTCGATCGTCTACTAGTACTACCAACACGAGAGTCACTATGCATAGCACGAATAGCTCGACATCTCACCCCCCTCAATCTCCTCAACTATCCCACTCGCAACACTCACAGCACTCCCACCGATTCTACCATGCTGCTTGTCAACCACGACCTACTAGCACTACTCCACGAACATCGGCTCGATTGACGCCGCGCCTAACGAGAGAATCTAGTAGCGAATCCACGCGCCAACCAGTTGTTTCATCATTCCTTCAGGAGAGGCTTCAGAAAGAGCGCCAGGCCGAGATCGAAAAGGCATCGTCATGGTCACGAGCCAACACCGAAGCTAACTCTTCGGGCGAATTCGGTCAGGTCATCCAAGGCTCCCCTATTAAGCGTAGGGAGTCTGATATGCACCGACCTGATTCAGCCGCTGGAAGTGAGCCGTCTAAGAAGAAGGGGTTGGGGGTCAAGGACATGGAGACGGTAAGATTGCCCTTGCTTTCTAGAGGAGCTTAGCTGACTGGTTTCAAGGTCATTTCTTCTCTTCACAAGCAAAACTTTGACCTCAAGTTGGAGCTTTACCATCGTCGGGAACGACAGACGGCATTGGAAGATCAGGTCGAGATCTTGGAATCGGAAAAGAGAAGAGTCGATGAGATCAACGACAACCTCGTTCAAGAGATGGAGAAGCGCGACAAGGCAATTGAGGAAGCAGTTGCCATGATTGTGACGCTCGAGGCCAGACTTGAGCAGTTCGCCCAAGAGCGCGCAATGGTTCAACAGATCGAGGCCGAAGGACAGTACATGACGCCCGTGTACAACCCTTGCTACGAAGATCCCGCGCCCAAGTCCAAGTCACCGGAACCCGTGAGACAAGGGGACGGTGCTAAGGCCATCACCCGGATGCCGAGTTTCTTGTCTGAACGGAGTGAGAACACCGAGAACTTGCGAAATGTCTATCTTGGAGCTAGAGGCAGTGTTCTCAGCCTCCCACAAGTGCCTGAGGGTGAGGTGAACTATGAGAATGGCCCTGGCGCTTTGGGCAGTCCAAGTCTCAGCGTCCTGAGTGAGAGCTCTTTCGTGAGTGTGTACGGAAAGAAGGGACACGACTCGAATGTTCCCCAGGATGTTGAGGAGCCGCTGTCTCTTGATGGCGTTGATGGTCTTTCGGTCAAGGTCGTTGCTAACAGCATTCACCGGCCAAAGACATCTCTGGCCAAATCCCCCATGCCGCCAACTAACAGATCAGGTCGATCGAACTCGCTCACTAACAGCAAGCGTGGTCAGTTTGACTCTATCAACAATGTCATCATCGATCGGAGATCTCCCCTCCAGGAGATTGAGCGAGACTACTCTCAGAAGAAGGAAGAATGGCATCAGAGTGGGGACAAGGATGGTGCCAGTCTCTTTAATGGACGTGCTGCTATGTCGCCTAACCATCGACGTACCAAGGAGGAAAAGCGAGAGTCGCTTCGAAAGGTTGTGACTGATGCGCCAGGTGGTGTTCGACTGCATGATCATGCTCTTCCACCAACACCAGACACCATCTCGACTTCCACACTGCGACGGTTCCAGAACTCCAATGAAACCTTGTCGAAGCATCCTACGATGAGACGAAGTCGTAGTGGCCTGTCGGATGGATCCGATGACGAGAAGGCGGATGCGCACTCGGGTGCTCGCCTTCAGCAGCCTTCGCATGTTGTTAAGGCTTCAGCTAAGATCATTGAACTGAACAACAGCGCGTATCTGGAGAACCGCGGCAGATCGATCCAGCGTCCTCGTTCTGCTGATGAGACGACTGTATCTAACCGAAGAGGAAACGATTGGGACTCTGACTCTGATGACACAGATGTCGAGTCTCTCGAGTCGAGCCTTGATATTTGGATGCGAGAGAGCGCCAAGCCGAATAGAAACGGTGGACGTATCTCGCCCGATCTCTTTAGCTTCCCTTCAGGCGGAGCCAAGGGCGGCTGGGCGATGGATGCCATGTTTGGACCTGGCAATGGCTACTCTGGAGGCGTCAGCACTGGCGCTGACCCACAGAGAGTCAGGGACTTGTTCGCTGTTCAGCAGGAATTGTTCTCATCTTCGATTCCTCCACCACCGCCTAACAGGCGATCCAGCCTCAATGCCCAGACTGCAGCCAACTCCAAGGCTGCCTTCCTGTCGAAGCCATTGGCCAATGCCAAGGTCTCTAAGCCAGGTCGTCGAAGCCGTCATCAGAGGAGAAACAGTGATGATATCCAGATCAGAGCAGAGATGCAGACTCCGGTGCAGCCACTACAACCAGCGCCACCGGTCGGCGAACAGAAGAAGAACCATTACCCTCCAATCACAGGACAGCAAGCTGTCCGCAACGGACTTACAAAGCTTTTCCGGCGATCTATTGGAGCAGGATCTTCAAACTCCGCACCGGCAGCGGCCCCAACTTCGGACGCGGCTCCCGTTGAGCAGACCAGTGTTGAACACCCCAACACTAATGGTGCGACGGTGGTTCCACCGTGGATGACTCGGACTGGAGTAGTGGATGATGACCGCGACAGCGCAACGCCTCCACCGATTATGCGGAACCCCCGCCACGGTCGACATGTCTCTGTTGAACTGAGCATGGCGGACGATTCGATCATGAGTCAGGAGTCGGCAACACCGGGCACGCCGTTGACAGCGGCTCCGGTCAACGACAAGCAAACACCCGAATACATTGCGGGTAGTCCCAGAGTGGCCTCGGCAGGGCCCAGAAGAAAGTGGTTGCCAGGGTTTGGAAGGGCAGCGGGAAAGAACAAGAGTTAGGAGATCTGGTGTCAGCACAGAATCAGTTTTGCGTTAAAGATGATGTTTGCAGAGCGTCAAATTGTAAATTAACAAAATAACCACGGATTGGTCAGGGGGGTTGCAGTCGGAATGCACCCAGGCGTTGGATTGTATCATACCCAAGGGGGGAAAACTCAATTTGCTTACGGGGGGGAACACAATGGAAGGCTAGGTCAGGGGAGACACAGGTTTTAAGGTTGGGAACAGGTTTGAGGCTGGGACATATCGGACATCAATGAGGTCAATCTGACCTGGAAGCGAGCTAAGCATAAATTGGTAGCATCAATTCAACTACTGCCAAGGCAGCGCGATTACTTGAAACGGTCATGGCTTGCAAGAGAGACATGTCACAGTATGAGAGGAGGAAAAGAGGAGAATGAGTCGAGGTGAAGTTTTATTGAGTTCCCTTTTTTGGGTTCCCATTCGCACTGCTAACCAGACCAGTCCATCCATGCACCAGGCAACCCGTGCCATTGTCAACGAAAACCATGCGTGTCCCGTATGTTCGTGCCGATCGAAAACTGTGTCCGAGAAGAAGAGTCCTCGTTCAAGAGGCCAAAAAAGAGTGTCGATGAGGAGGAGACCGTTTAGGCCCAGTCCCAGGTGGTGGTGGTGCGACCGATGCTGAGAGGACCGATGCCCTGCTGGAAGGCAGTGGGAGAGAGATCAATGTCGTTGTAGGCGCAGCCCTCGCAGCGGTCAACGACCTTAACGGTGACCTCACCGGCTGCACCCTTGACCTTGATGCTGCGGCCGCAGGGCTTCTGGGCGTCGAAGAGGGCAGCAGACATGGCGACGACCAGGTCACCGTCACCGTGGGTCTTGCCACAGGCACCAAGACCGGGGTGGTAGTAGGTAGCTTCACCCTGGGCGCGAGGAGCGACGACGGCCGGGGCGGCGCTGGCGAGAAGGGGAAGGGCGAGGAGAAGAGCGGAAGTGAACTTGGCGAACATTTTGACGGTTGTTTGCGCTGGGGGTATCTTGAAAGTTTGTTGTTGACTGAAGAAGAGAGTGGGAGAAAAGCGTTCCTGCTCGAGAGTTGTCGAGGTTGCTTTCAAAAGAAGAAGAGAAGGCTTTTGGTTTGTGAAGGAAAGGAAGAAGCTTGAAGGCTAGCTTGCAAAGCTTGAAGTTGTCGTTGTTTGAAGGAAAGTGGTGAGAGAGTTGCTGGTGTGTGATGGAAGAAGAAGAAGAAGAGAGAGAGCCTTCGAGGAGGAGAAAGAGGTCTTCTTATACCTGAGATGGGGGGTCGGAGTGACAATGAATCACGGTCATGGCACCGGCGCGAAACCGCCATGGCACTGACAGAGCGAGGCACACACACACACACACGGAGAGAGAGAGAGAGGGAAACAATAGCCTGCATGAATAAGTGGTGCTCTCTTGACGAGACGTGCTGCTCCGCTACGGTATACCGACCAACTGGCTAGCGTGCAGGTCCTGCAGGGGGGAACAACAGCGACTTGCAGAAAGAAACTTGGGGTGTGGACCAGATCGGACACCGTCTTAGTTCGAGATTGGTCCTTGAGAATCGTGAGAGAAGATGGGATGAATTCAGATGGGGGCATGGGGCCATTCATTCGATACTACAGAGACAGGGGGGGGCACGTTGAGGCTGAAAGGGAGGATTCACGGGAAGGATTTGGTAGGTCGTTTGTCCCTGTTTCACACGGGGATAATTGTTTCAACCGGCTTTCATGGGACCAGCCATTGTTTCGACACTAGAAGAGAGAAGAAAAGTAAAAAAGAGTCGAGGGGGGCGTTATGTGGCAAAGGTACGTCAGCAAGTTGACGGGATGTGGGTTTTTCTTTGTGTGACCCGACTCTGACAGCAAAAAAGGGCGGGGGAGAGAAGAGAAGAGAGCACTGCATGGAGAGAGCGACTTCCGAGAGGTTCATCTGTTTGCAGCTTGGGATGGGGGGCAGGGATGAGGTTCTGTCGATCTAGGGCTGGGACGCAACGTTGCTGTACTCTACATGAGGCATTGTTTCGAAAGAGGAAGCTGGGTATAAGGAACAGTTCATTGAGATCCTTCAGTTGTTGGGGTTTCATGCTCATGATTCGATTAGGCTTACGTTTGAGCAGATTTCAGGTACCAGGCACTGGGCGGGTAGAATGGGTTTGGACAAGTGGTGAGCCATTTCTCTCATGATGACTGCATTCTTACTGGCGTCAGGGGAAAAAAGTGCGAAGTCTTGGCTGGTGAATACCACCTCGGCACGTGTACACTTTTACACCGCTGTCCAATGCGTGGCGTGAGAAGTACGTCTCGTCTGGGTTGAGGGACTTTGGTGAGTAGAGGCCAAGAGTTTGGAATCTGAGTCGTAAGCTTCAAATCTAGACTTTTTACAAGAGAAGCGGTCCGTTTTTCTTTTTCTCCGCTCGCAAAAGC